>CM069135.1:116017172-116529431 GCA_035221665.1 Okamejei kenojei | reverse complement strand
GAAAGAGCTGTAGGACGTTGAGTGAGAGCGGGGCAGGGGGGCAGGGGGCAGAGGACGGCAGAGAGTGAGAGCATGAAGCGGCAGAGGGGAGCAGGAGGAGGGAAGAGCAGACGAGAGCAGCAGACAGAGGAGACAGAGAAGAGCAGCCAGGAGAAGAGAGAGGAACTGGGAGCCAGAGAGTCAGAGAAGAGAGGGTGAGCAGAGAGAGAGAGGTACAGAGATGAGGAGCGTTTGTCAGGGAGTAGAGCAGAGCAGAGACCAGAGGAAGAGCGTTTGAGAGGAGCAGAGAGCAGAGCAGAGAAGAGTCATGAGAGGGGACAGAGGTGAGGGCAAGCAGGGAACGACAGAGTAGGAGAGAGAGCCAGAGGTGTAGACACACGCAGAGGATCAGGAGAGTGATTGTGCTGGGGAAAAGAGTTTTGGCAGGTACGACTCAGGGTGACATGCAGGCGGCAGGGTTAATGGAGAGGGAGTTGCTTGGATTGGGAGGTGTGTGAAGGGAGAGTTAAGAGAGTGAGAGATGTAAGTTGTTGGAGGTGTGCAGGTGGGGTGGGTTGGCACGGTGAACGTCCTCCTCCAGCTGAGATGGAGAATTGAGAGAGAGACCCATCCATTTTATGACCATTTTTGAACATTTTTTCCAAACAAAAACCTCGAGAAATAAAAGAAAAGAAAATAATACATGTATTTTTCGGAGAGCCATATTAATTTTAATGCGAGCGATTTTCGAGATTTTGACACATCCAGACATAAATTAATGCTCTATCGGAATATGCAACATGTTTCACCGTTCCAGGTGCATCGAGTTTTCGAGATGTGAAACGCACATCAAACATCACCACACGCAAATACACACACATCCAAGATCCGAGTTTATTTTATAAGTTATAAAGATATAGTCAAGCTGGAAATGGTAACAGAGAAAAGATTTACGAGGAGTTGCCAGCCTAGTGAGTGTGTGAGCATCGGAAAGTTTGTGTAAGTGGGTCTCTTATCTTGTGAGAGGCAGAGGATGAGCGGTGATCTTTATAGAGGGTGTACAAAACATGAGAGGAATAGATCGGGTAGATGCAGGTCTCGAATCGAAGGCCAGAAGACATAGGTTCAATGTTAAGGAACGAAAAGATTTAACAGGAATCCGTGGGGGACTTTTTCCAACAAAGGGTGGGTGCGGATGTATGGAACAGAGGAGGTAGTTGAGGCTGGGACTATCCCATGTTTTTTAAGAAACAGTTAGACTAAGTTACATGAGATAGGACAGGTTGGGTAGGGTATGGACCAGGCAGGCAAGTGGGACTAGTGTAGTGGGACATTGTTAGGCCGGTGTGGGCCAAAGTTGGGCCGAAGGGCCTGTTTCCACACTGTAGACCAAGTGTATAATGCACAATGGTTATATTTTATTCATTAGACCTTCCATTTATATTCAACAAAAGGCAACAACACTGCGCTAGGTTTGAAGTTGAATACAGAGAAGACTTGGTGATGACAACAAGTCTCCAACCCCCCTATCCAGTGAGCCCAATGGTGTATGCAACATCCCAGTTGCTTCATGGTCACCAACATTAATAATGCCTGGGGCAAATAATGGCATATTAGATGTGACAGAAGGCAGGTCAGAGATGTTGCACTGCTGATCAGGGAGAGTATCATTGCAATACTTGGGGAGGATATCCTGAAAGGATTGGACAATTAGCCCATATTTAGTTTTGTTTCTTTTTGTGTCTATCTTTAGTTTAGTTTAGAGATACGGCGTGGAAACAGGCCCTTCAACCCACCAAAGTTTGCGCCGATCCCCGCACAGTAACACTATCCTACACACATTAGGAACAATTCACAATTATACCTAGCCAATTATCCCACAGAACCAGTACGTCTTTGCAGTGTGGGAGGAAACCGGAGATCCCGGAGAAAATCCACACAGGTAACGAGGAGAACGTACAAATTCCGTACAGACAGTACCCGTAGTCAGGATCAAACCCGGGTGTCTGGCGCTGTAAGGCAGCAACTCTACCGTTGCGCCACCGTGCCGCCCCTTGGGTAGAATTCAGGGATAAGAAAGGAGTGGTCACTTTGATGGGGTTACACTGTAGACCTCCCTACAGGTAATTAGAAGGGCCAAATGGAGCCATGACATGTCATTGGCAAGTCGGATTAAAGAAAATCCCAAGGCTTTTCATATGCATGAAAACAAGAGGATAACCCAGGACAAGGACAAAGGAAGATAGTTATGCTTGGAGTCGGAGGATGGAGATGAAGTCCTAAATTAGTATCATGCGCCTGTATTCACCAAGAAGGACTTGGAGGAAAGCAAAATGTGTGGAAAATACAAATATACTAGCCTGTAAGGACTCCATCCCCTATTCCCAATTCCTCCGACCTGTAAGGACTCCATCCTCTATTCCCAGTTCCTCCGTCCTGTAAGGACTCCATCCCCTATTCCCAATTCCTCCGACCTGTAAGGACTCCATCCTCTATTCCCAGTTCCTCCGTCCTGTAAGGACTCCATCCCCTATTCCCAATTCCTCCGTCTACGCCGCATCTGCTCCCAGGATGTGTTCCACACCAGGGCATCACAAATGTCCTCATTCTTCAGAGAACGGGGATTCCCCTCCCCCACTATAGATGAGGCTCGCATCAGGGTCTCCTCCATACCCCGTAACACTGCCCTCTCTCCCCATCCCCCCACTCGCAACAAGGGCAGAGCCCTCTGGTCCTCACCTTTCACCCCACCAGCCGGCACATACAACACATAATCCTCCGCCAGTTTCGCCACCTCCAACATGACCCCACCACTCTCCACATCTTCCCATCTCCCCCCATCTGCCTTCCGCAAAGACCGCTCCCTCCGCAACTCCCTTGTCAATTCTTCCCTTCCCTCCCACTCCACCCCTTCCCCGGGCACTTTCCCTTGCAACCGCAAGAGATACACAGCTGCACCAGCTGAGCTTCTCCAGTATTTTGTGTACCCACAAATATACTAGGTCAATTTGAGATCGAGGAGGGGCGCTGATATTCTTAAAGGTATTAAGATGGGTAAGTCCCCTGGGCCTAATGGTTATGAAGGAAAGCAAGTGAGGAGATTGTGGAGTCCTTGACAAGGACTTTTTTTCTCTTTTCTAGCCTCAGGCAAGGTCCAGGAGGACGAGAGTGGCCAATGATGTCCCTTTGTTAAGAAGGGAAGTAGAGAGAATCCAGGGAAGTGTGGGCCTCTTACTAACTTGATTTAGTTTTTTGTGGAAGTGACAAAGGAGATTGATGAAGATAGGGCAGTGGTTGTTGTGTACATGGATTTTTGGAAGGCTCTTAGTAAGGTTTCTCATGGTATGCTGATCCAATAGATTAAGATGCACGAGATTCACAGTGACTTGGTCATATGGATTCAGAACTGACTTATTCGCAGATGACAACGTGTTATTCACAGATGACAGAGGGTTGTTGTGGAAGGAAGATATTCTGGGTGGAGGTCCATGACCAATGGACTTCTGCAGGGATCTGTGCTAGGTCGTCTGGCAACAACAGTGAGTGAGTGAGTGTAAGAGTCAGGAAGTCGTGATGCAGCTCTATAAGACTTTGGTTCGGCCGCATTCGGAGTACTGCGTGCAGTTCTCGTCACCCCATTACAGGAAGAATGACTTGAGAGGGCGCAGAGGAGGTTGACCAGAATGTTGCCTGGATTGGAAGGTTTCAACTACAAGCAGAAGTTGTTTTCTCTTGCACGTCAGAGGTTGAGGGGAGACTTGATAGAAATATTATGGGCGACAAAGATAACTTGGACAATCAGAACCTTGTCTCGCCAGGGTGGAAATATCTAACACTAGGGGGTATAGCTAAGAAGTTAATCGGGGAAAATTTAATGGAAATGTGCAGGGGCATGTTTTGTTTACAGAGAGAGTGGTGGGGGCCTGGAACGCATTGCCAGGACTGTTGGTGGAGGCAGATACGATAGTGGCGTTTAAGAGGCTTTTATTAGGCACTTGGAAGTGCAGAAAGCTCAGCTTGTCATCATGTTCGGCACAAACACTGTGGGTGGAAGGACCAGCTTCCATGCTGTACTATTCTATGTGCTCCAAGGTCTTTCTGCTCTACAACACTCCACAGGGCCTTGCCATTCACCTGCTCTGGTTTGACTTCCCAAAATGAAAACCTCACACTTATCTGCATTAAGCTCAATTAACCATTCCTTGGTCCACTTCACAAGCTGATCAATGACCTGCTGTAATTGTTTGATAATCATCTTCATTCTCTACTATACCAAACTTATTATTCATGCCTTGTACATTCTCATCCAAATTATCAATATAGATGACAAACAGCAATAGGCCCAGTACCGATCTCTGAGGCACACCGCTTGTCAC
Organism: Okamejei kenojei; assembly: GCA_035221665.1. Lineage (NCBI taxonomy): Eukaryota > Metazoa > Chordata > Chondrichthyes > Rajiformes > Rajidae > Okamejei > Okamejei kenojei. The sequence continues at coordinate 116,525,076 of CM069135.1, read as the reverse complement.
AGGCCTCCAGTCTAAATACAAACTTCTACCAGCATTCTGCTTTCTTTTATGAAGCTAATTCTCTATCCAGTGGACTGTCTCTTCCTGGATCTCATGTGATCTAATCTTCCAGTGCAGCCCACCATTGTCTCACTGAAGTCCATACCTTTTTGGTTACTTCTTCAAAAAACAAATAAATATACAATAAGCAATAATACAATAAATGATCAGTTATACCAGGTAACCAGATTATAATAATGCAAGCCGAAGTTCTACAAAGTGCATCGTAATTCTGTGTTGAGTTGTGCTGTGTGGTTCAAGTACCTGATGGTAAGAAACTGTTCTTATATTTGGAGATAACGATTCTCAAGCTCCTATACTTTCTTCCCGATAGCAACGAGGTGAGAGTGTGGCCAGGGTGCTGTGGATCTTTGATAATATTTGTTGCCTCTAAGCCAGCACTTTTCATAGATCCCTTTGACAGTGGGAAGGTCAGATCCATGATAGATTGAGCAATGCCATCAACATTTTACAACCACTTACGTTCTTGGGAGTCGAGGGCAAATGATGTCCAAGTGGGACAGGCCCTTTAGTCACCAAACCAGGCTGTGATACAAGTCAGTATGCTCTCAAACAGAAAATAACCTTTTGGTGGGGGAAAAAAAAACAGCTGAGACCTTATGTGCTCTGTCCATTTAAAAAAAGTGCCAAATGATAAAGAAAACATCAAACTACAGTGTGGAAACCATCATGTTGATTAAACAGCAGAGCCAGACTACGGCCTGTGGGTTATATACCGTATTTCCCGGCAATGAAGATGCTATTTTTCACCCAAAAATAAGGAACAAAAACTTACCTGCATCTTGGAGGCCGAAGGTTAGGTTGTTAGCCAAGAAGATAGACTTGGCTATCCCTCAGTCTGGCCCGGGTCAGCGCGGGCAGGAGCGTTGAGAAGGAGGGGGTCGGGGATGCCAGCAACTCACTCACCCACCGCTGCCGCGGCGCTCCGGGCACGGAGCCACCGCATTGTGGCCGGGGAGGGAAGTAGCTCAGGTGGCTGCGAGCTGACAGCGGAACCGGCCGCCACCTCAGCGCCTTTTACCGACCCGCCCGCCAGCCAACCACGGTGTCCTTCGGCACAGGCGCAACCGGTGGAGGTGGTGGTTGGTGGGCAGCTACTGGGCGGAAAGCTGGTTGCTCTGTCCTGGACACACACACACACACACACACACCCTCGCTCTCTATCTATACCAGGCGACCTGGGATCTGCAGCTAGTCCCCGGGGACGTGAGGAATCTGGGAACTGCAGCTCGTCCCGGGGATGCAAGGGATCTGGGAACTGTAGCCAGTCCCGGGGCACGCAGGCGATGTTGCCGACCCCTGGACTAAACCAAACATTTGATCCTGTCCCGCCATCCTTTTCTCAAAATTTAGCAACTTAAATTGGGGGTGCGTCTTCGATGCAGGTGCGTCTTCATAGCCGGGAAAAACGGTAGTTATTTTAATCAGTCTGTCTTGAGTCTCGTTTTGCCAATATTCTCATCTCGCAAAGGTTATATAGGTAACTGCTCCAGTCTTTGCAGACAAAAGGCCACTTGGCATTTTAAGTCAAAACAACAAACTGAAGTGAGACATAGTGACCAAAACTGCTTTGTCAGTTTAATTTCGTTAGCCAACTTTTTTCTTTTCAACAGGCATTTCTAACCATTGATTCCCTTGCCAACCCAAACACTTACCAGGCAGGGGCCAAAAGTTTGACAAAAAATAGAACAGTACAGCATGGGCCCTTCAACCCACAATGTTTCTGCTGAACACGATGCCAAGTTAATCTGATCTAATTTCCCTGTACATGATCTATATCCATGTTCCCTGCACTTCCATGCACCTATCTAAAAGCCGCTTAAATTCCTATTATATTTGCCTCCACCACCATCGCAGGCAGTGTTCCAGGTACTGTGTAAATGAAACTTTCCCCACGCATCTCCATTAAACTTTCCCCCCTCTCACCTTATAACTGTGCCTTGTAGTGTTTGGACATTTCCACCCTGGGAAAAAGACCCCGACTACCCTATCTATGCCTCTCAGAATTCTCAGCACCCTCTTCAAAGTCTCCATATCATTCCCGTATGAGAACAACCAGACTGGTTGTAGAAACTGGCTGAATTCTCCTCAATTAATTGTAAAAATTGTCAGTACATTAGGAAAATATTCAATGAAAATCCATAGATTTGAAGTTTAATTCTGTTTGTCTCTCCATGGGTGCTGTCTGAACTGCTGGGTTGTTCCTGTATTTTCTCTGTTTTTTAATTAAATTTTAAAGCATTTATGTGGTTAACTCATCAGGAAAAGTTTAATATTGGTTCAGATCCAGGATAACTTAGATTGTGCAATAAAGTGTCCCTCAGTATGTTCGCATCCCTGGCAATGCCAGCACCTATGTCCACCCCAATTACTTTGAACTGAAGAGGCAGTAAAGAGTCAACCAATTTTTATGTGACTCCAGACCCATCGCAATTATAGACACAAAGTTCTACAGTAACTCAGCTGGTCAGGCAGCATCTCTGGGAAAAAAAGGATGGGTGACGTTTCGGAAAAAAACATCAATTTTCTCCATAGATGCTGCCTGACCCACTGAGTTTCTCCAGAACTTTGTGTCTATCTTTGGTATAAACCAGCATCTGCAGTTCCTTTCTACGTACCACAATCATGTTCAGCAAATTTCCTTCCCTGAAAGATTTTAGTTATATCTTATTGAGCAATATTGAAATGCTGAGAGAATGGAGCACTCTGGAGTTTTGAAGGATGAGAGGGAATCTCATTGAAACGTATAAGATTGTTAAGGGCTTGGACACACTAGAGGCAGGAAACATGTTCCCGATGTTGGGGGAGCCCAGAACCAGGGGCCACAGTTTGAGAATAGGGAGTAGGCCATTTGGAACGGGGACGAGGAAACACTTTTTCTCCCAGAGAGTGGCGAGTCTGTGGAATTCTCTGCCTCAGAGGGCGATGGAGGCAGGTTCTCTGGATGCCTTCAAGAGAGAGCTCTTAAAGATAGCGGAGTCAGGGGATATGGGGAGAAGGCAGGAACGGGGTACTGATTGGGGATGATCAGCGATGATCACATTTAATGGCAGTGCTGACTCGGATGGCCAAATGGCCTACTCCTGCACCTATTGTCTATTGAAAATAATTTAGCTTCTTTATAAATAAACAATAAGCATCTCATGGTACTCACTGTAAAAGCTGCCTGACATCTGGACCCATTGACCTGCGACACAGATTTTTGTCCAACACCTTCATGGCTGCTACCTTGTACAAGTTCTAAACCAAAACTGAACTGAGTCCTTTTATATTTTTCCCCAAGGCGAGTCGCTGGCAGATGACACAAGCTGAATTTATAGCCCACATTTCAGTACAGTGCTGCAAGTGCCTGAATGAAGTTCCTGCCTGTCAACTAGCTATTTCCAACCTCACCATTTCACACTAACCCAGAGGTCAGATTACTAACCTGGCTGCCACACTGATAAACATAATTACATCATTGATAAAAACAGTCACAGTCAAAGCAAGACAAAATTAAACATGACGCACACACACCAACATCACAGGAGGAGAACCAGAACCCAACACCAAACAGCATAAACGATTGTCGTTGCAGAAGCTTCTCAATAAAACATAGAACATTTCAGAACAGAATCCGGCCTTTTAACTCATGGTGTCTGTGCTGACCAAGAAGCAGAACTAAACCTTCCATCCATTTTCTGCACGTTCACGCGCTCATCTAAATGACTCTTAAACATCACTATCGTATCGGTTTCTGCAAACCACCCAGTATTCCATTCTGGTAAAAAATGGTTCTGACTGTCCGCCTTATCTGTGCCTCACAGAATTTTAGAACCTTCCATCAGGTCACCCCCCCCCCCCCCCCCCCCCCCCCCACCCCCCCCCCCCCCCCCCCAACCTCCAATGTTCCAGAGAAAGCAATGCAAGTTTGTCAACCTTTCCTTACAGAGATACTCTCTAATCCAGTTAAAATCGTGCTGAACAACTTCGGGGTAATGTAATGCTAAAAGGTTGGTTGTTGCATTACAAATTTCTTGTAATGAAACAACCGGAACTACGTGCAATACTCCAACTATATCCTAACCACAGTTTTACGGCTACATGACTGTTATACTTCATGCCCCAATCGATGAAGGCAAGCATGCCGTACATCATCTTCACCATCCTATCTACTTGTGCTACCACCTTCAGGGAGCTATGGACTTGTGCCCCAAGATCCCTCTGCATATCAATGTTCCTACGAGTCATGATATTTACTGCATACCTCTTGCATTTGACTTCCCAAAATGCACCACCTCAAACCTGTCCGGATCAAACTCCATTTCCCAATTCTCTCCCATATTTCCTGCTGCCTCCTTCGAGAACATTCCTCACTATCCACAATTCCAACAATTTTGTCTATGAAGTACAATATGCAAAGCCCACCAAAGAAACAAATACTGCTCTTTTGCAGGTATGAGAGGTCTATTTCATCAATCTGAAGGGTCCTAATCCAAAATGTCATCAGTACATTTCCCCCTACATGCTGCCTGACTTGCCGAGTTCTTTCAGTAGTTTGCCCTTAGCTCAAGATTCCAGCATAGAGTCAGACAACACATAAACAGGTCCTTCAGCCCTACTTGTCCATGCAGACGAAGATGTCCAATTGGGCTAGTACCATTTGCTCGTGTTTGGCCTATATATTCCTCTAAACCTTACTTATCCACGTACATTTCCAAATGTCTTTTAAATTACATTATGAAATCTGTCTCAACCACCTCCTCTAACATTCCATATAAGGGATCGTTCCATATACATTCCCCTTCTGCGTGAAAAAGTAGCCCCTCAGGTTTGTGTTAAATATTTCCCCTCTCACCATAAACCTACGCCCTTGATTCCCCAGCCTTGTAGAAAAGACTCTCTGCATTCACCCTATCTAGGCACCTCGTTATTTTATATGACCACCTCTCTGTCTCCTACGCTGCAAAGAAGAAAGTCTTTCCGACTGATCCGCTCCTCTCCCTGTAACCCGGTCTTCTCAAGTCATGAAACATCCTTGTAAATCTTTTCTGCACTCTTTCCGTTTAATAGATCTTTCCTGCAGCCAGGTGAATAAAACCAAACATAATACTCCAAGCGCAGCCTCACCACGAGGTAAGACTTCATCTGCTATCTCTTGTGTCTTTGGGAGTTTTAAAGACAGCCACCACAACAATATCCAGAAAAGTTCAGAATGTGTCAAATATTTTCTCCAAATATTGCTGTAAGCTAGGTTTCTTCCAGAGCTCAGAGCAAATAGTCTGAAGAAGGGTCTCGACCCGAAACGTCGCCTATTCCTTCTCTCCATAGATGCTGCCTCACTCGCTGAGTTTCTCCAGCAATTTTGTCTACCTTCAATTTTTCCAGCATCTGCAGTTCTTTCTTAAACAGAGCAAATAGTGGGATCAGTCGGGTTTATTAATATAATTACTGTATTATGTTATCTGCTCAATGTGCAGTCTGTCCCGTTCTTGCAAAAGAGCTATTAACCCACATGAAGCAATTGTCTTGGCTCTGAATTTGACTGATCTTACACTATTCTCAATTTCCATCATTGTTACAATTGCTGTCAAAAGGGTCACCTTGTGTACTGCCGTTCTGAAAAAAATCTTGCAGATCAATTATCACGTAATCAGCTTTAACAGACAGAAAATCATCCTCCACACATCTTTTCCAGATCATTTTCACAGAATAAATTCTAGGATCATTAAGCTGCTCCCACTTTATCATCATAGAGCTCCTTAATACTACTAGGGGACTGATGACAGACTGTACCAATATAATGAAGATTTGGTGTAGGAAGGAATTGCAGATGTGTAGGAAAGATCTGCAAATGCTGGTTTACACTGAAGATAGACACAAAATGCTGGAGAAACTTAGCGGGACAGACAGCATCTCTGGAGAAAAGGAATAGGTGATGTTTCGGGTCAAAGCCCTCCTTCAGACTCAAAAGAAAATATTGGACAGATTGGGAACATTTGGAAACAGAGTCTAATGAAGATTTGGAGCAGATTGGTAACATGAGAGGAAAATCAGCAGCAGGAAAAGAAAACAATGTTACAGTCCAGGGGCTGCTGAAGACAGTGTGCAGATCAGTGCCAGGATTAAGGGCAAGGTCAGTGAAAGGGGCTTTGTTCAAATTCATTTTCCTGATTCATGAGATTATTGTAAAGCCAGCATTCACAGCCCATCCTTAATCACTCTCACGGTCTATGTGCCACCTTCATCAAGCACAAAAGCTAGTGAAGGTACCTCCACAATGCTGCTGGGGAGAAGGTTCCAGGATATGGATTCAATTTTAATAAAGCACAGGCAATCTATTTTCCAAGCCAGGACAGCACACGACTTGGAGAGCAGCCTGCAAGTGGCAGTGCTTCCATGCACCTTTTCCTCTTGACAGTGGTAGAGCTTTTGTAGAGCAACAAGTACAGTAACTACAATGGGCTTTGGGGGAAGTACACACTGAAACCACGGTAGGCTAGTGAAAGGATAGAATGAATTTTTGAGGTAATGCATGGAATGCCAAAAAATGGCCCGCTTTGCTCATTGTTGGAACTATATTCATTCAGGCAAATGGGAATTTTCCAAGACACTTGACGTGCACTCTCTGCAAGATACTGTGAGGGGATAAGTGATTAAACCCTATTAAAGAAAGGAGTTTTAAAGAGAATTCCTGACAGCAGTGTCTGAAAATTGCCAGACCCATCCTTGCTCGCTAGAGAAGGGGGTGATGTAGAGAAATCCCTATCAGTCCCTTGTCACTATAGCTTAGCTTTAGTACTGATATAGGAAAACTGAAATGGTTTCACTAGGAGGTGAGTGAAACTAGGGTAGGTCATGAGCAACTGAGCATGCTTAATAGAATAAATGAATAGGTCAAGAAATTGCTCATTACCATGAACATGTTTGAACATGCAATGTATGATGTGGGAGGTGCGAGGGGATGTACGGTGGGTTGTACCTACTTGTGCACCTCCGACCCTGATTGGAGAGAGGTCCGAGGAGAAATGAATGTAAGATTTTGTGTATAAAGGGGGATGATCTCCTGGCTTCAGTGTGTCTCGAGTTGGAGAGGCACCCGGTCTGCAGGCTTCCAGATTTAGAGTATTTATTGTGACATAAAGGGTATCTGCAAGATACCTAGCCTCTGACCTGCCCTTGGACCACTGTATCAATGTCTGCAAAGGCCTGTTAGACATCCTCGTTCCGAACTACGTTAACTCCCTTTTCTATACTGACAAGTTGAGGCGAATGGATTAGAGGAGTGACAAGATGGAAGTGTGGGAAAGAAGAGAGGCAAGCTGAGAGGGAGAAGAGGGGAGACAAGCTGGGAGGAGTTAAAGAGACAAGCTGGAGGGGAGGGGGAAATTAAGGAGACAAGCTAGAGGAAAAACATACTGGGATGTGGGAAGGGGAGAAGCGAGCTGGGGAGAAGAGGAGGGACAATCTGGGTGGGGAAGAGGAGAGAAAACTGGAAGAGTAAGAATAGAGACGTGGGGGGGGGGGAGAGGGACAAGCTGAAGGCTGGGGGAAGAAAGACAAGTTGAAGGCTGAAAAGCCAAACTAGGGGTGAAGAGACAAATTGGGAAGAGAGGGGAGAAGGCGGTTAGACGGGGAAAGAATGGGGTGGGACAGTGAAGAGGGAAAAGGTTTGTATTGGGGGGTGAAAGAAAGGGTCAAGTGGGAATGGGATGAGGAAAGAAGGGAGACAGCAGAACAGAAGACTGACAGATAAAACAAGTAAATGAGATGGAGAAATACAGCTGGTTAAAATGGATAGACAAAACAGAGGAAATAAACAAAATAACTGGGATTGGAGTCAAACTGACATCCGATAAAACACTATCCGAAGATTTACAAACCTCGTTGCTTCGACATCTGACTCATCGGGTAATATTTGCAGTTTCCACTCATCATGTCCAGCTCCTCACATGGTTCTGTTGACCACTCTCCCTCGAAACCTACCCAGTACCGCTTCCCATGCTCACTCTTGTAAATCCTGGCTAAATCAGAGTTAGTATAAAGCAGGGCTGCCAACATTGGGCGAGAGTTGAGATTGAGAAATTGGAGGGAGCGTAGCGACCAAGGGGGAGGAGGGTGTGCCCCCTACCACGGTAGGGAGCTTTTGCATTTTTCAGCTTGAAATTGTGCAATCTGGTACATACAGTCGCAAATCTTTTAACTTACACTTGAATGCAACATTTATGCTTTAAATTGGATTAGGTATGCATAAGGTTAGGCTAAATTACATTCCTAATTACATTCCACAGTAGAGCCAGGCTCTGATCAACAGGTATAGCACATGAATGGCCTTAGTATATTCATGTATGGAAATAAGATTATAATTCATGCTGTTATGCATATATTTAGAGAAACAAAAACAGAGAAACAAGGCAAGAGGAGTCAGACTTCCATCACTGTTCTGCACAAATGAATCAATCAAAAAACCTTACCCTTTGTCTATAGAAACGAGACGAAAATAAGGCCACATATTCAACCGTATATGGTTTAATGAAATTAAGATATATATGTAAAACATATATATGGAAACAGGCCCTTTGGCCCACCAAGTCCACACTGACCAGCAATCTACCATACACCAGTTGTATTCTACACGCCAGGAACAATTTACAGAAGCCAATTAACCTACAAACCTGCACTTCTTTCAGATGTGAGAGAAACCGTAATATCCAGGTGGTCATAAGGAGAATGTACAAATACTGTACAGACAGCACCCGTAGTCTGGATCAAATCTGGGTGTGTGGTGCTGCAAGGCAGCAACTCTACCGCTGCACCACCCCATTACATTATTTTCTCTGTAATATATTTATTATGGTGTCACGTCAATAAAGATGAACACATGATTCTGATTACTGCCCTTAATTGGATAACACACATCTCCAGTCATTGCGTTTTATGGCTGGTTTTCAATCTCTTCGGTCTGACGGTCTCGACCCGAAACATCTCCAGAGATGCAGCATGTCCTGCTGTGTCATTCTTCAGTTTAAACCACCATCTGCAGTTCCTTCTTACACTCTTTGTTAAGCAAAACGGGTCCTATCTTCTTAATATTATTCACCTCAACTAAGTCTTTTCTTCACCTCCGTTGCTGCAGAGAATACAATCCCAGTTATCAAATCTTTCTTCAAAGTGAAAAAAAATTCCAGCCCAGCCAATATGTTCATAAATCGCACCTGGATCCTCTCCAGAACAATTGCACCCTTTCTACAGTGTGTCATGGTCTTACAGCATGGAAACAGGCCCTTCATCCCAACTTGTCCATGCAGATCAAGATGCCCCATCTATCTGCATTTGGCCCATATCCCTTTAGACCTTGTGTGTGCGCTAGTGTGTGTGTAAGGGTGTGTGTTAGGTTGTGTGTGCCAGTGTGTGTGAGTGTGTGTCTGTGAAGCGGCGACAACACCGGGAGTGAGCGGAGACTTGGCGATGTCCGGGGAGCATTTCCCTCTCTCCCCCCTCGGGAATGCAGGCCGGCACAGGTGCTTTGTGACCAGCTGGGGTCCGGGAGAGGTGAGGGACAGTGACCGGGGGTCGGGCATCGGAACGGCGCTCCTGGCCGGGGTTAAAACTCCATGCGGTGTGGACAGAGCTGCCGCCGGACACAGAGCCGCCGGAGGTGATGGTGGGAGGTGTGAGCGGTGAGGGGGGGTTCGGTGCTGGAACCACTGCTGTGTCTCACCTATTACACCATCTGCACGGGAATGTGAATGCGGGTAAGGCAGCATCTATAGAGCGTTAGACAAAAATGCTGGAGAAACGCTCGAGTCTGAAGAAGGGTCAAACTCAGACATAGATGCTGCCTCACCCGCTAAGTTTCTCCAGCATTTTTGTCTACATTGCCATTTTAAATAGTGTGGGATGGGCTTAAGCCAATTGCTCGTTCTTCACGGGGAACCCGCCAACAGAAAACTATTCTCATTGGTGAGTGTGGAGGAGTGTGACTATATATATATATATATATTATATATATTTTTTTTAGCGTGAGAATTGTGTCAAATATATATATTTTGAGCGTGAGAATTTTGTCAAATGCGCGAGTCTCAAGCTCAATGCATGAGAGTTGGCAGCCCTGTATAAAGTAAAGGATTTATGCATCAACAAGGCTTGTTAGCCTTTTTCTGTAAGAAGCCACAAGCTGCGAGCTGGTGCCAGGAAGTCTAGGTCCTAGATCAACATATCAGATAAGGTGGTCCAGATGCCCTCTTAATTGTTAAAATGTATGTGGACTCTGCAAAGAAACTCCAAGGTGTTGTAGACGCATTGTCTTGATTGGATAACTGCAAAGGGATTGTAAATAATGTTAATATTGTTGCAGGTCAGTTGTACTGCTGTTTGATGATTGGCTGAAGTGTGAAGCCCTGGCTAAATTGTTTATACTGCCAGTGAAAAAATGTTGAATTATTCAGTTAGCTGACTACTTTCCAGAAGCTTCTGTAGAAACATTGTAATGGGACTCTTTTCTAATTGGGTTGGGGAACTGTCAATAATACTTTAATGTAATCGATATGTGTGATTGGCTTGTAAGGAGAGCCACCCCTATGTAGTTTGGCCCCACAGGGTTCGAAGACCTATAAAAGGTAGCCCCCACTAGGTCCGTTGTTGATCTTCTGAAAAGGCGCTTGGGACTGTGTGACCTTTTGGAGGTATCTGCTTGCACGAGGCTGAAGGGCTTGGACAGGCAGAGGCAAGGATCGAACCCGCGGTGGTTAGGTATTGTATAGGGGATTCGTTGTTTGTTCAAAAAAGAAAGTTTAGTGGTCCAGTGCTTGACTCAGTGTTTTACTGAACTAGACTAAGGGGGATAAGGGTACAGAAAATGCTGGAGAAACTCAGCGGGTGCAGCAGCATCTATGGAGCGAAGGAAATAGGCAACGTTTCGGGCTGAAACCCTTCTTCAGACTGATGGGTGGTGGGGGGAGGCGGGGGGGGAAGAAAGGAAAAAGGAGGAGGAGGAGACAGCAAGGGTTAACAGAATTGAGAGAATTCAATGTTCATGCCAAGAGGATGCAGACTCCCCAAGCGGAATATGAGGTGCTGTTCCTCCAATTTGCGGTGAAGGGAGGTAAGCTTTAGAAGCAGAATTACACTCTACCTTAGCGGTTTTCTGAAACTTTATTGTGCAATCTCTTGAAAATTAAAAAAGATTGCAGTGAGTTTGAATATTGGTAAAATAACCTAAGGCTTGAAAATGTGTAAATCCAGCACTACGGTCAAATGTGTGCCATATTAGTGTAGTTTTATTGTACATCCTTTCCAGTTTGAAGAAAATTATACATCTGTCCCCACCCGGCTCCATCTGCCAAATAGACTTATTTCTTATGTCAGCAACGGCTTTCACCAAGAAAAGCACACATTCTTACCGTCTCTGAATCTCCAGCTCCTCCTGACATGGTCCATTCTGTATTTGTGGGAATAGCTGAGAGTTCTGTCTGGACAATGTTGGACCTATAAAAAAGCAATTGACAAAAACAATTTAAAAATGCTACCCAATGATAAAATATTAATGCGGTTCTGAATCGTACATTGGTCTCCATCATCTGTTAGTGTTACTTGGTTTTAGACCTGGAGTCGTAAAGTCACAGAACTATACAACAAAGAAACAGACCCTTTGGCTCACCTTGTCCATGCTGGCACATTTGGCATACTGGGCTAGTCCCATTTACCTGCATTTGGCCCATATCCCTCTAAATGCTTTATGTACAGTGGCTTGCAAAAGTTTTCATACCCCTTGAACTTTTCCACATTTTGTCATGTTACAACCACAAACGTAAATGTATTTTATTGGGATTTTATGTGATAGACCAACACAAAGTGGCACATAATTGTGAAGTGGAAGGAAAATGATACATGGTTTTTAAGTTTTTTTACAAATAAAAAACTGAAAAGTGTGGTGTGCAAAAGTATTCAGCCCCCTTTACTCTGATACCTCTAAATAAAATCCAGTGCAACCAATTGCCTTCAAAAGTCACCTAATTAGTAAATGGAGTCCACCTGTGTGTAATCTAATCTCAGTATAAATACAGCTGTTCTGTGAAGGCCTCAGAGGTTTGTTAGAGAACATTAGTGAACAAACAGCATCATGAAACCCAAGGAACACACCGGACAGATCAGGGATAAAGTTGTGGAGAAGTTTAAAGCAGGGTTAGGTTATAAAAAAATATCCCAAGCTTTGAACATCTCACGAAGCACTGTTCAATCCATCATCCGAAAATGGAAAGAGTATGGCACAACTGCAAACCTACCAAGACATGGCCGTCCACCTAAACTGACAGGCCGGGGAAGGAGAGCATTGATCAGAGAAGCAGCCAAGGTAACTCTGGAGGAGCTGCAGAGATCCACAGCTCAGGTGGGAGAATCTGTCCACAGGACAACTATTAGTCGTGCACTCCACAAATCGGCTTTTATGGAAGAGTGGCATGAAGAAAGCCATTGTTGAAACAAAGCCCGTAAGAAGTCCCGTTTGTAGTTTGCCACAAGCCACGTGGGGGACACAGCAAACATGTGGAGGAAGGTGCTCTGGTCTGATGAGACCAAAATTGAAGTTTTTGGCCTAAATGCAAAACGCTATGTGTGGTGGGAAACTAACACTGCACATCACCCTGAACACACCATCCCCACTGTGAAACATGGTGGTGGCAGCATCATGCTGTGGGGATGCTTTTCTTCAGCAGGGACAGGGAAGCCGGTCAGAGTTGATGGGAAGATGGATGGAGCCAATTACAGGGCAATCTTGGAAGAAAACCTGTTAGAGTCTGCAAAAGACTTGAAACTGGGGCGGAGGTTCACCTTCCAGCAGGACAATGACCCAAAACATACAGCCAGAGCTACAATGAAATGGCTTAGATCAAAGCATATTCATGTGTTAGAATGGCCCAGTCAAAGTCCAGACCTAAGTCCAATTGAGAATCTCTGGCAAGACTTGAAAATTGCTGTTCACAGACACTCTCCATCCAATCTGACTGAGCTTGAGATATTTTGCAAAGAGGAATGGGCAAAAATTTCAGTCTCTAGATGTGCAAAGCTGGTAGAGACATACCCCAAAAGACTTGCAGCTGTAATTGCAGCGAAAGGTGGTTCTACAAAGTATTGACTCAGGGGGGCCGAATACTTTTGCATGCCACACTTTTCAGTTTTTTATTTGTAATAAAATTTGGAAACCATGTATAATTTTCCTTCCACTTCACAATTATGCACCACTTTGTGTAGGTCTATCACATAAAATCCCAATAAAATACATTTACGTTTGTGGTTGTAACATGACAAAATGTGGAATAGTTCAAGGGGTATGAAAACTTTTGCAAGCCACTGGATGTGTCCAAATGTCTTTTCAAAGTTGTAATAGTATCTGCTTCTGTAGCTTCTTCTGGCAGCTCATTCCAGACGATGACTAGGTTTACCGTTTACCCAAGTGAAAACGTTACCTCTTATGCCCCTCTTAAAACTCAGGCTGCCGTTGTGTAATGGGAAGGTCACAACAGCCCGTTCAGATAATGCAGCCTGTTCCTATTTCATCCTGTTGATCCTCCTTGACTGGCCAATTTAGGTAAAGATTGAGTAAGGTCTTCCGGTCAGTCCAGTCCAATTCCTCGCTAATCCCACATCTAGGTCTCATAAGGTCTTAAGGAATAGGAGTAGAATTAGGCCATTCGGTCCATCAAGTCTACTCTGCCATTCAATCATGGCTGATCTATCTCTCCTAACCCAATTCTCCTGCCTTCTACCCATAACCTCAGACACCTGTATTAATCAGGAATCTATCTATCTCTGCCTTTAAAATATCCACTTACTTGGCCTCCACAGCCTTCTGTGGCAACAAATTGGACAGATTCATCACCCTCTGACTAAAGATATTTCTCCTCATCTCCTTAAAAGAATGTCCTTTAATTCTGATGCTCTGACCACAAGTTCTTGGATGAACCTTTCTCCCAAAATCTTGCCTGCATTTAGCAAATAGATTTACTGTCAGTTAAGATCTAGAGTCTTCAATTAGGTTATTCTTTGATTCATTTTTCTCTCTATACTATCATTCTAAATTAATCTTTTCCTACTGCCCTTTGCGCTCGAGATAATTTAGTTGTATAAGAGCATAGAAACAGAAAATAGGTGCAGGAGGAGGCCATTCAGCCCCTTGAGCCAAAACCGCCATTCATTGTGATCATGGCTGATCATCCCCAATCAATAACCCATGCCTGCCTTCTCCTCATATCCCTTGATTCCACTAGCGCCTAGAGCTCTATCTAACTATTTCTAAAATCCATCCAATGATTTGGCCTCCACTGCCCTCTGTGGCAGAGAATTCCACAAATTCACAACTCTCTGGGTGAAAATGTTTTTTCTCACCTCAGTCCTAAATAGCCTCCCCTTTATTATAAGTCTGTGGCCATATATTTCTTGTATCTTACCAAAAAATGTATCTTGTAACTTGTATCTTGCCATAACCAAAACAATACATTTAGTAATTTGGTATGATCAAGTGTGATATGTTTTTTCCAAATTCAGAGCAAATTGTTATTGAAAACCAGATACATATAACTCCAAAATAATGTTGAAAACAGATAGAATTTACTGGGGCATTATGGTGGTGCAGTGGTTAAATGACTAAACCAGTGATCCAGAGGCTTGGATGAACAACTGAAACATGCCGGCTTAAATCCCACCATGGCAAGCATGGAATTTACATTCAGTTCATTAAATAATCTGGAATTTAGTAGGCCACAAATGAATGGCTTGCTAGGCCATTTCAGAAGACAACACTGTTGAAGCTGGAGTCAAACCAAAGGACAGATGTGGTAAGGGTGCCAAGTTTCTTACTTTGAATGCCATTAGTGAGCCATGTGTTTTTGTATAATAGTCTGTTGGTTTTGTGGTCACCTTTCAAGAAGCTAGTGGTTAAATTATTAAACCAGTGAACCAAATGAACAACTAAAACATGCAGGCTTAAAGCTCAGCATAGCAGGCATGGACTTTACATTCAGTTCAATAAATAAGAAAAACATTAACCTCTTGAATGGTGACCACAAAATTACCAGACCACAAAACTCGCCATTCTCCCGTTGCAATTCAGTTCATTCAGTTAAAAGGTAATGCTTGCATCCCCTCTCTTTCCGTCCCTCCACCACCCCAGTTGTCAAACAAGTTTTACTGTCATCGTGGTAAGTTCCACTGTCTGTGTAACACGTTATCACCTATCCCACAGCTCACAATGGACCATTGTGGGCTCCACATTTCCTTGATAATTGCTGCTTTTTGCATATTTTCCATTCATTTGTCCTAAGTACCATCTAATCTCTCATTCCCCTTTCCCCTTATTCTGAAGAAGGGTCTCGACCCAAAACGTCACCTATTCATTTTCTCCAGAGATGCTGCTTGTTCCACTGAGTTACTCCAGCTTTTTGTGACCACCTATTGTGACTTGTTTAGTTTACGTAACTCACCTATTACCCAAGTTGGGGCGTGCATGTAGTTGTGTAGTGACACCACAGCGATATGAACATTGACTTCTCTAACTTCAGATAGCCCTTGCTTTCTCTCTCCATCCCCTTCCCAGTTCTCCCACCATTCTTACTGTCTCTGCCTACATTCTATCTTTGTCCCACCCCCTCCTCGGACATCAGTCTGAAGAAGGGTCTTGACCCGAAAAGTCCCCCATTCCTTCTTTCCAGAGATGCTGCCTCACCCGCTGAGCTATTCCAGCATTTTGTGTCTACCTGCAATTTAAACTAGCATCTGCAGTCAATAA
Source organism: Okamejei kenojei (assembly GCA_035221665.1). Taxonomy (NCBI): domain Eukaryota; kingdom Metazoa; phylum Chordata; class Chondrichthyes; order Rajiformes; family Rajidae; genus Okamejei; species Okamejei kenojei. The sequence continues at coordinate 116,509,256 of CM069135.1, read as the reverse complement.
ATGATATCCTCGCCAGCAATGCTCACATCCCGACTTCCGGTGGCGCTATGGACGGCTAGAGGGTAACGCCAGCCAGCTCCTCGTAAAAAACGGAGAAAAAAAAAATCAGGGAGAAACCGACCTGCCTGCTGCCTCTGCACCGATTGTTGTGTGTGATGTCATCAGGCGCGCGACTTACTATGTCTACACAGCGCAGCCCACCCCGGATAAACTGAAAAATCGTGTTACTAGGCAGAAACCGGGGGAAGGCCCGACTGAAGCCTCGGGCTCAGGTAGGACGTTATCCCAAGAAGATGTGACGAAAAAAATGACGAAAAAAATCGGAAGGTGAAGAACTTAAAACTTTTATTGCATGTGAAATTGCTGGTTTAAGTGAAGAAGTAAAGCTGATGAATGGTGGTGAAGAAATAAAAAAAAATCAAGGAGGAAATGAAGGTCTTAAAGCTTGAAATTAATACCAACATTAATACCACGACTAAGAATATATCGGATGATTTGAAGAAAGAAATCGCAGAAATAATGATTGGACTGGCAAAGGAGACGAATGATAAAATCAAAAATGTGAAAATTGATTTTGAAGAAAGGCTGAATCCTGTGGAACAGGCACTGAACCAGCAGACGACTGCTATAAAAGACCTTGAAGAACTAGCCGAAACAAGTGCTCAGACTACAGCAAAGCTTATTACAGAAAATCAACGTCTAACTGAATTACTGGGCAAAATAACCGAGAAATGTACTGAATTGGAAGGTCGCCAGAGAAGACAGGACCTACGAATTGCAGGTATTCCAGAAGGGGAAGAGAAAGATCAAGATCCCCGAGAATTCACTGCAAATTTACTGCAAAAAGTTTTATCTCTGGATCAAAAGCCTTTACTAGCCCGAGCACATAGAGTGATGAGACGGCAGACAAGACCAAACGCCTCCAAGACAAATGATAATAAAAGTACAGTACGACCACGTCTTGGAGGAGATAATGCAAAAAACATCAAGAAACAGAAGTCTTGCATTTGAAGGACACAGGATCAGTATTTATCGAGACTATCCAGCAGAGGTCTCCATTAAACGAAAAGCGTTTAATGAGACCAAAAGTATCTTGAGGGAAGTGGAGAATTTGAAATATGGTCTGAGCTATCCAGTTACCCTAAGAGTCACTTACAACAACAAGGAACATTTTTTCACCAATCCTGTGGACTTTGCCCTGAAGATTAAGGCTTGAGAGGATGCTTGATGCCTCACCATTGAATAAACTGACTTTGCAGGACTGGAATTGAAGTGGTGACTAAGAAAGCTGGAGAAAGATGTGGATCGGAAACTCTCCCATGGATACTAATAATTAGTATAACTGCGCTACTAATACAAATAACTAATAAATACTAAAATTATACCGTGGTATCTTTACTAATCAGAATTAATAATTATCACTATTGACTAATGTTTACTTATAATGGAATTATAGTGGAATTATAAGAGTCAAATATAGAGTTTGATTTCATTTGTCCTCTTTGGAAACCTTTCTTTTTTACTAGTAATTTTCACAAACAAGTTTTAAATATTTGTATCCTCACATTTCCGACTATTGGAACCCGAATATTTTAAAATCTAATACCCCCGGTAAAATATTGCTATGGAATAAAAATCCCAAGAAACAAAGGGGCTGGTTAAGTTCGCAACATCAACTGCGGAAGTCGGTAGATGGTTAGCCATGCTAGTATGGCTAGCACTAACTACACTAATACTAGATGTAGTTTTTTCCTTCTTTGTGCAAAATACTAATTTCTTAACCTATCCTCTTTTCTTTTCTATTATAAACTATCCTTATTATTTTCAGTTTGAATGGAGTTACAAATTGGATCAAAGGAGATATACACGTGAGAGACATTCAATGGTCTTAAAATTCGTCTATTCGGAGTTCGGGTCTGTCGAACTGAACCATTGGCTCTATTATAGACCTCCATAGACAAAAGATGCAAGATTTAAAAATGAATACGGGGAATGAAGGAATAACGTTTTGCAGCTGGAATGTTAAAGGTATTAATGAACCAATTAAGAGAGGTAAAGTATTAGCACATTTAAAAGCAATTAAAGCTGATGTGATTTTCATTCAAGAAACACATTTAAAAAAAGATGCCGAGCATAGGCTGAAAGCTAAATGGATAGATAAAACATATCATTCTTCTTTTACACACAAATCAAGAGGCGTAGCAATATTATTTCATAAAGGCACTTTATTCAAATATACATCAACTATAACTGATAATGATGGCAGATACATTATTGTAATAGGAGAAATAAATGCATAGAAAATGATTTTTGTCAATGTATATGGACCAAACTTTGATAGTCCACTGTTTTTTAAGAAAATATTTAACAGCATCCCGGAAATAGCACAACATAACTTAATAATTGGAGGAGATTTAAATTGTACATTAGATTCCTATTTAGACAGATCCACAAGACAAAGGAAAACCAAATCCCATTCCAGTGACTTATTAAATGCATTTATGGATACTAGTAATATTAAAGATGTTTGGAGAGTAGAAAACCCAACTGGACGAGAATATTCATTTTATTCACCTGTACATAAAACCTATTCAAGAATAGATTATTTTTTGGTTGACACTAAACTTATCTCACTCACTTATAATTCAAAATACCATAATATTACAATCTCAGATCACGCACCTTTAACATTTATGATTAAAATAAATGGTAAAACGGAAAAACGGGGACAATGGAGATTTAATCCACAAATTTTAAAAAACAAAACTCAGGAATATATTATAGAACAGATCAAGATTTTCTTTGAAATAAATGATAAACCGGAAATATCCTCTTCCCTATTATGGGAAACTTTTAAGGCATATGCCCGTGGAATTATGATTTCTTCTCAAGCATTTTATAATAAAAAGAATCAGAGGGAACAACAGGAATTGGAAAAGGAGATTAAACAATTAGACACAGAGAACGTTTCTAATCCATCCATAACAACACATAATAAAATCGCTGCACTGAAATATAAATTAAATAAAATATACTCAGATCAAGTTGTAAAATTCTAACAATGCACTAAACAATTACAATTTGAATTTGGAGATAAACCTCAAAAATTATTGGCTCGTCAATTAGGAAAGATGGAGGGAGAAAAAATAATCCATAGGATTAAATCATATAATGGCGAACCATTAGTACAACCTAAAGATATTAATGAGAGATTTTTGCAATATTATAAAGATTTATATTCAGCTAAAACGACAGAAAACAGGATAGGAATAGAAGCATTTTTTTAAAAATGTAATCTGAATGGGTTGGATTCACAAAATAGAGAATCACTAAATGCTGAAATTTCAGTAAAAGAAATCGAAGAATCTATCAGGTCATTTAAAAATGGTAAAATACCAGGACCAGATGGTATTGGCTCGGAATTTTATAAAAGATTTTATGATCTGATTGCACCACGTATGAATACATTTATACTCACCAGAAACTACCAGAAACATTAATTAATCTATTATAACACTTATACCTAAAATAGACAAAGATCTGGATGACCCAGGATCATATAGAGCTACAGCTCTTTTAAATACTGATCAAAAGATACTAACCAAAATATTAGCACAAAGACTAAGTACAGTTATTAATAAATTAATTCACCCCGATCAAACAGGATTTATACGAAAACGATATTCCTCATATAACCTGAGACGATTATACAATATTATATATTCGAAAAGAGGTATTAATAAAGACCTAGTAATTATTTCGTTAGATGCGGAGAAATCCTTTGACCAGGTGGAATGGTCTTACTTGTTTTCGGTTATGGAAACTTTTAAGTTGGGAGAGAAGTTTATTACTTGGGTTAAATTATTATACACTAATCCAACAGCCAGAATAATAACAAATCAAATGCTATCAACTAAATTTAATCTATTTTGAGGTTGCAGACAAGGTTGTCCTTTATCCCCGCTACTGTTTGCACTTGTAATAGAACCATTAGCTCAACGGGTGAGATTACATCCTGAAATATATGGATATGACACCAGAGATACTGAAAATAAAATTTCTTTATATGCGGATGATGTATTACTTTATATTACAATGCCGGAAATCAGTATCCCAAATTTACTAAAATTAATAACTGAATTTGGATTATTTTCAGGATATAGTATTATGCCAATAATGGTAAATAACTTACATATACTACAACAATTTCATTTTAAGATAGCAAACGAAAAAATCAAATATCTTGGAATTTATGTAACAAAAAGATTTGATTCTTTATTTAAATCCAATTTTTCACTTTTATTGAATTAAATAAGAATATTTTATATTGGAAAACATTACCTATCTCAATGCTAGGTAGAATTAATGCAATAAAAATGATTTTTCTCCCGCAATTACTATACCTTTTCCAATTGATTCCGATATATCTTCCTAAAAATTTATTTAAGAAGGTTGATTCTATAGTCACCAACTTTATCTGGGATTATAAGAGCCATAGAATAAATTAAAAACATTTATGTAAACCAAAAATAAATGGAGGTCTAGCACTGCCAAACTTTATGTTTTATTACTGGGCAGTTAATATTAAAAATATGAATTTTTGGTTTGTAGAGACAGATAAACAACCAACCTGGTTAAAAATGGAAAAAGAAGATTGTTCGCCTTTTGAAATTAGTTCGATTTTATTCGCTAATATTAAAATAGGTAAGAAAACCTATAGTGAAAACCTTATAATAGAAAGTGGAATACGTATCTGGAAACAAATAAAGAAAACACTAAAATCGGAATGTATACCACTAACCCTTACCATTGTAAATAACGTTACATTTAAACCCTCAATAATGGACAAATGTTTTTTACAATGGAAAAACTATGGAATTAATAAGATGGGAGATCTCTACAGGGAAAATTCTTTCCTTTCATTTCAAGAATTACAACAAATTTATGGATTACATTCAAAATATTACTTTAGATATTTACAAATTAGAGACTATGTAAAAGCAAACGCACAGGAAATTAGATATAGAAAGACAGAAATTTTAGATGAATGTCTAAATAAACACCCGAACACAGAAAAATTGATATCATATATTTATAATATTTTACTGGAAAACAATGTCCCAATGACAGAAATATATAGGCAATCATGGGAAAATGAATTAGGTCAAATCATTAGACCTGAAGTATGGGATGAAAGTTTACAACACATGCACCACTGCTCGTTAAATGCTAGACACTCTCTAATACAATTTAAAATATTACATAGACTACATTATTCAAAATCCAAACTACATAGTATTTTTTCAAATGTATCTGCCATATGTGATAAATGTCAGCACTTAGAAGCTAACTTAACGCACTAATTTACAAATTGTGTAAACATTACTACATTTTGGACAGAAATATTTAAGATAATTTCGAATGTTGTTAATATGAATCTGATCCCTGACTCAAAGTTAATAATACTGGGAATATTAGAAACAGATCAATTAATAACAATGAATCAAATAATTTTTATTGATTACAGTTTAATTATTGGGAAAAAATTAATATTGAAATTCTGGAAAGGTCCTACATCCCCCACAATCAAAATCAGGAATGTCGGAGACACTTCATCTGGACAGATTAAGGCTTGTCCTATTGGACAAGTTGGATCTTTTCAGAGGAATATTTATTGATATTTATTGACAGAGGTCTCCATTTATTGAATATCTAAAGGGTCAAAATGGCTCGGTACGAGAGCCTGACTTAAGCCTGAATAATGGAATAGATGAAGAATCATGGATATATCTCCAATGATGGATAACTTTTTTAATACTCCATTCATTTCTTTATTTTTGATTTCCTACTCTTACTTTATTTTTCTCTATCTTTTCTTACCTGCAAAAAAAGTATAGAAATATATAAGACATAATTGTAAATATTAATAATATTACAAATGTATGTGAGAAGTATATTCTATTAATATGTACTTACGTCTAATAAAAATATTTAACAAAAAAAAGCAATGCTCACATCCCATAAGATGAAATATAAAAATTGAAGTTTCTCAACGTTGGGAAACAATAAAGTTAGCAATTAGAATTGGGACTTGCTTTTTATATTCAGTCTGTCAGTCGATTATAGTTTTCAACATTTACTAGTCCAAAGAAGGAACCTGACCCGAAACCATTTCCTCCAGAGATGCTGCCTGACCCATTACGTTTCACTTAATGTTACAGATAAACCCTCCCACCAATTGGGTAATGGAAATTCATGCTTACAAAATTCACAAATCACTACCAAAATTTAAGATACAGAATAAAATTCACTTTCACCAAGTTTAAAAAAATAAATAAACAATATTTTATTCAACTCACTTTTCTTCATGCATGTGCAGATGACACAGGTTTGCGTAATGGAAAATCACTATAAAGACCGTTATTTTAGCAATGCAATCATCCTCAATAAGCCGATATCACCTGTATTTATGTTTGTTTGTTTTGACAAATTAGAAATTGTCAACTCTTCCGCTTTATAAGCCCGAGTGCACACCAATAATGGAAAATCTCTATACTCAGCAATGACTATTTGTTGCAATTTTTTGTTGTACTGACAAGCCAGAGCTTTCTGCAAACATTAAACACACATAAAGAAATACTGCTGAATGACAAGTGACTGATCTATAATCACTTTCCCATTGGCCAAACACGGGAAATTAGCTAATCGATGTAACATCACAATGCCAATGGCCTTGATACAAAATATCCAAGTTTCATGATGTGAACGCTGCAAAATTAAGAGTTGGAAATGCTTCAATGGCCTCAGTATCCTGGGAAACAACAGTGTCTGCTCCTAATATTCTACGAATTGAAAATGCAGACCATTTTGACTGAAGATCCTTCACCTTAGTCACATAGAGTCATGCAGCGTAGAAACAGGTCCTTCGGCCCAACTCGTCCATGTACAAAATCTAAACAGAATATGTTGTAAGATATTGGGAACTCTTCAGAGAAACATGGCTACTGTTTCAGGCCAATGATCTTTCATCGTTTGAAGGAGCTTGTCATGGCATAGGTGAAGGATCTCGTGATTGTTGAATGGCAGCTTTCAAAAACTTCAAAATAGGAGAGTGAAAAACGTCCTCTCAACCCCAATTAGAAAAGAGAACAGCTAAGGAACATTATACCCAAATGTAAAACCTCTACTCCCTTCCACCGATCGATTCCTACTTTTCATCGAAACTATAATTTCATCTCTACACCCCATCCCATGTTGACATCCCAAAATGTTAACTCTCCAGAGATGCTGTCTGCTCTGTTAAATATTTTCAGCATTTTCTGCTTTTATTAATTGTATTGGTGGAGTCACATTTACAACCCAGACCAGGCAAGATCAACAGATCTGCTTTCTTCCACGTAACATTTTAGTAATGGAGATCAGTTTTGATTGACAATCTACAAAATTCAATCTCACCATTGCTGATGTCAGGTTCTTACTGAGATTTACCTAATTATATGGAGCAAATTCCCTAGTTGCCATGGAGGGATTTAAATTTGCATAACTGCATCAATAGATCAAGCTTCTGGAAGTTAGTTGTGTCATTTGACAACCATGTTTCTAAATCTTCTGCCAATGCAAATGACAGCAGCACTTTTGACTATATTTAATGCATCAAATTAAATGCATCTGCTATATTTTGGTTACCGTACACACAGTGTTATCTTAATACGGTCAAAGTTTATACAGCAATGGAGATGGGGGGGGGGGGGTCAATGCAACTTCCCACAGTGCTAGGTTTATAGGAAAGAAACAATGATAAAGAAACTCAGGAACTCTCTGTAGATAGCCCACAATAAAACATTAGAAAAAGCTTAACTAGAAAATGGATGCGCAACCCAGTTTAGCACAAATCGGACAGTGCTTCGATCCCTGGACAGTACAAAAGACTGAGAGAAGACCAGAATCCTGAAAATAATCCAAATCTGAAAGAGAGCCCACTTAAGTAATACTTGAAATGTTCTTTTAAACTCAAAATAATTGGAGAAAAAACACATCCCTAGATTATTTCAGACAAATTTAGAGCAGATAATGCTCAAAGCTCAGTGTTTACAGGAACACACACACAGTACAACTGAACAATTCAGCCCATATTTAAAAATACAATCCACCGACCATTCATTCTAACTAATTTTAAATATGGATTTCAGCACTGATAGAGAAAATCAAAACAAAGCAGAAAGCTCCTAGCACATATTTCTTGAATGTCAAGACAGTTCTAAAGCATCTGTTAAGTGCCAATGCTGCAAGAAAACGCACAAGCTTAATGGCATAAACCGAGAAATAAGAGCTACACAATTAACTGGAGAAGACCTCTCTAATGCACCAATGACAGTTTCCAGTCCAACTGATTTATACAAATCTGAACACACACGCAGCTCTGTAAACACACGCATTTAAGTGTTCTGCAGTACACAGGATACCTCCAAAAACGAGTAAGCATCCCCTTGGTTATCCCTTCAGTAATATAAATGACAGCTGATTTTTTAGTTGGAATCCTGTCATAAATTATTTGTAAATTTCTGTTTTAAATCAAGCAGCTGCAAAGAAAATCAAGAGGAAAAAGTTGGTAAATGAAGCTGCTCAAAACATTCCATGCAGAACATCTGAAGGGCACCTACATGTCAAAATGAAGGCTTGGTCTCGCTTCTGGCAGCACAGATAGTGCCACATACCATTACTTGCATCCTGAGACGCGGTGCTCGGAACACGCTCCCGCGACGTTCCAGCTTGCAGGTGAATCATCACGTCCACCTCTAATCCCAATATATCTTCAGAATTCCTCTCAACCATTATCGCGCATTCTTAGTGGAACCAAGATAACATTAACCATGCTCTCCCACAGGTGCTTAAGTAAGTGGATGCATTTTAATCAGTCTGGGACTATATCATTCATGCATTTAACAGCTTCTATCCATCAGAGGTTAAGTCTACCTGCTCTAGTGCCCTGGCCCTTACTGGAATGCTCTGCATTTCCTGTTTGTACTGAATAATTAATATTTGCTCCCAGTGAGCCAAAAGCTGTATTGCTTTATGCTGCAGCACCCTTGTGACTGGGACTGCTGCTGCATTTAAACAATCCTGCCTTCAGTTAAATCACAACTGCCACACAGGATGTGAAACTATTAACCTTTAAGCCAATCTAATTTTTCTCAGCTAAAATACTAATTGCCTGAAGTTTTGTTCTGCATGTTCTGAACTTTGAGATTTCTCTATAAGTGTGATTGTGAAGGACACTGATGACAAACACACACCGTCCATGACTCATGCTTACATCAAATAATAAATGTTGGTGCTCAAAGCAGACACACAACTTCTCCCATATTTTTACTAATATACAGTAGCCAAGTTGTAGAGCTGCTGCTGCAGTGCCAGAACCTAGGTTAAATCCTGACTTCGGCTGCTGTCCGTCGGGAGTTTGCAGGTTCTACTTGTGGCCAGGTGGGTTTCCACCAGGTGCTTCAGTTTCCTCCCACACCCAAAGGCATGCAGGTTTGTAGGTTAAATGGCCGCTGTAAGTTGTCCTGGAAGTAAGAGAGCGGATGCGAAAGTGGGTAAAATAGAATGAGTGTGAACAGGTGATCGAAGGATGGCGTGGACTTGGCGGGCCAAAGGGCCTGTATCCATGCTGTGCCTTTTAATCAAGCTCCTGGTTTAAAAATATACTATTTGGAGAATGAGTTTCTTTTAAAAATGTAATATACAAGTTTCAAACAATTGCTTTCTTGAACCGTGGGTTTCTCAGTTAGCTGCACATGTCATCAAGCTTCTCCCTGACCCTCACCTTCAGCAGTGTTACCATTACTCCAGCAACATAAACAGGAAGATTCAATATGCATATGTCATTTTTCTATTTGTGAACGGCACCAGTGCCTCTGTCAGTCTAGAAAACAACAGAGGTCAATGAGCCCTTCATCCGGAAGTACAGCACTGGAAGACTTCAAAGCAATGGGCGCTCTTTGTTGGGCACAACCTCCAGGCAAACCTGCAGGACTCCTGACTAATCCTTGGCGTTTCAAGCTGAACAGAGTTGTTTTAGTGACACGAGACAACGCAGCACTTTTTTAAAGTGGTCGTTTGCCTTTAAAAGGCAAACTTAAATCAATGAAAACAAATGTCTGCCTACTAGACAAATGGTACATTTAAACTAAATTTTGGAAGCCCAAACCACATGGACAAGCAAGTGGTTATAATGCTTCAGCGATTCTGCAAGGCAGGTGACAAAGTTAGTTAAAGAAAGGCTGTGAATTTGGAATGATTTTCAAAAGTCTCACCTTGCGTTGAAAGATAGCAAATCTGTGCTTCAAGAAATGTCAGAAGTAAACACACTGTCTAAATGCTTTGCACTATAGTCTTGCTTTTCCAATGTTTTTTCTTCTCACTGTATTGTATAACTTATGTATAACTATCGATTATGTATTGTCTGAGTCAAGATGCCCGTGATACTGCTGCAAACAAGATTTTCATTGTACCAGTACCTCGCCGCACTTGTGCATATGACAAAAAACTTAACTCAAACAAGAAGGTACAATTGACAATATACAATAATTAATTTAAGAGACAGTTAGATAAGCACTCGGATAGGCAAGAGATGGAAGGATACAGGACACTGCGGGTACACAGGATTAATGCAGATGGGCAAAAAGCTTGTGACGTACATGGTGGACTTAAGGGCCTGTTTTTGTACCCAACTACCCAACAGTGATCGGGTAAATACTCAAATAGTCCATTGATTTTTGTAGTAATTATTATTGATATTTCGGATTGAAAGAAGCATGGAGTTCAATAATGATTCCAAAGTTGGCAATGTAGTTGACAGCTGAAGAGAAAAGATTTAGTCTGCAGTAAGATTTGGATGGATTCATCACTTGACTGAAAAAAAACAAATAGAATTTAATCTTGTGCAGTGTGAGACAGTCTTTTTGGGAGCTCCAACGTGGCAAAGGCAATAGTAATACATGGATACTGAGAGGCATGAAGGAGCACAGGGAACTTGGGAGTGTATGTATCCATATCTTTAAAGATAGCCTTGCAGGTCATTTGGGATACTTTCTACATTTGAAGGCCCTACAGAAGTTTGTCAGGTTTATCAAGGAAGAGACGGTAAATTCCGATGACCCATTATTTAATTGTTGAGAAATCCTGATAGTTTGCATCTTACTAGATTTTTTTTTTAAATTTCAAAATGTACTTGATTCGAGAAATAAATATATAATACATGATCCATCCGACATATACAAAACTCCATCCAACATTCTCGGAGGCTATACTGTACATACATTCAATACAGCTTACACCAATGACACAATTTTTTCCCCTCACCCACCATGCCCACTCATGTGGCCCACTGGCGTGGAATCCCTTCCTTTAATTTTGAGGGGCGTCTCCACCACACCCTGCCCCCCCCCCCCCCCCCATGTTCAGAAGCGGAAAGACCCTATACTGTGGTCCTCCCCCACAGAGCCTTGTGTTGGCTGCACCGAGCTTCAGTGCATCCCTCAGCACATACTCCTGCAGTCTGGAGCGGGCCAGACGGCAACATTTCCCAACGGACATCCCGCTCTGCTGGGAGGTCAACAAAGCTCGGGCAGACCAAAAAGCGTCTTTCACCGAATTGATGAGCAGCACTCAATGTCAATCTCTGAATGCGTCCCTGGGAACAGTCCATAAATCACAGAGTCCTCTATGACAGAGCTGTTCAGAATAAATCGTGACAGGGACCCTTGCAAAACTCTCCAGACTCTCTTTGCAAATCCACACTCTGCGAAGATGTGGGCAACTGTCTCCTCTCCATAGCAGCTGTCCCGAGGGCAGAGTGCGCTGGTAGTGAGGTACCGACGATGCAGGAAGGACCTGACTGGGAGGGCTCCCCTCACCGCCAGCCAAGCCAGGTCTTGGTGCTTGTTGGTGAGCTCTGGCGATGAGGCATTTTGCCAGACAAGCTGGGCAGTCTGCTCAGGGAACCATGCCACCGGATCCATGGAGTCATTTCTCTGCAGTGCCTGCAGGACGTTCCGTGCTGACCACTGCCTGATGGACTTGTGGTCAAAGGTGTTGATCCGGAAGTAACTTTCCACGAACGACAGATGGTGCGGCAATGTCCAGCTGACTGGCACATTGCATGGCATCTGCGCCAGGCCCATCCTTCGCAACACCGGGGACATGTAGAACCTCAGCAGGTAGAGACACTCGGCGCCCACGTGCCTTGGCTCTACACCGCCTGATGCAGCCACACATGAAGGTGGCCATCATGGTGAGGGCGACGTTGGGCACGCATTTATCCCCGTTGTCTGCCGACTTGTGCACTGTCGCCCATCACACCTGGTCCATCCTCGACCCCCAGATGGGACAGGCCACACCTGTGCCAAGTACAGCAGCCCCGAGACCAAATTTCACAGCTCCAGCTTCCACAGCTCCAGGTTCTTCCCCACCTTGGCTACCGGCTCCAGCCAATTCTTGAGTCACACGACTCAGCCCCCCACCACCGAACCAGGTACTGCAAGGCGTTTACACATTGCAGAGTGTTCTTTACACTGCGCATGTTTAGCGATGCTAGTTTTAGCTCCATTGTCCTTAAAAATGTCACTGCCCGCCATCTTGTCCTCTCATGCCCAACGCTTTGGTCAATTGCAGCACCGTTTCGGGGCTCAGGTACTGAGTTGTTGTCGGGGGGGGACCCTCCTTGTTCCTCCCTCTTCTTGACGCACCGCCTCCTCTGTCTCCTGTAGCTGGGGTATGGTGGCTGGTTCATTGCTCCCGGTCTTCCTGAGCTGGGGCCCATCGGCCTCTGCACTACTCCCAGTCACCCGGAGCTGAGGGACAACAGGCATGTCCAATCTGCTCACCCGTTTTCTTCCTCTGCCTCCGTCGTTGGGTCATCGATGTCGCCTCATCCTCCGACGAGGAGTGGTTGCTGGCATCAGTCCGGGAGAGGACTCTTTGCTTGGACTTTCCCATTCCCTCCAGCCATGGCTCTTTGGGTGGAGCTCTCTGGTGTTTCCTACCTTTTACCACCTGCCATGCCTCCTCCTGTTCCCGCTCTTCCATCGACTCTCCCTCCTGGACAGGGGGCTGGGGGCTCGAGGTGGTCGGGCCGTCCTCAGACCTGTTCTCTCTTTCTGCAGGGGTCTTGGCAGTGGTGGGAGTCGATTCACCCACCCTGGGGGTGTTGGCAACAGCTCCTCTTACTTATTGCATCTTTTAGTTGTTAGTTAGTTGTTGGCTCTTTTAGGGCAGGCCCTGTAGAGGTGGCCTGCCTCCCCGCACAGGTTGCAGTTCTTGCTCACTTGGCAGTCCTTTGTCTCATGGCCTTCCAGCTTGCAGTTCTTGCAGACAACTGCACTGCATCGGGCCGCCAGGTGCCCAGGCTTGTTGCATTTCCTGTACACCCTGGGTTGCTCCGCGTAGGTCATGTAGCCTTGGTTCCCTTCGATAGCAAACACCGAGGGGGGGGGGGGGGGGGGTGTGGATGATGGCTCTCTTCCTGTCCACCCTCAGCTTCACCTTGACTTGCCGCTTGCTTGTCCAGATCCCGAACAGGTCCTTCACATCCACACAGTTCCCTGCTCCCTCGACATAATGAGCAAGGAAGGTGAGGATATCCACGACGGGCACATGTGGGTTAAACATGTGCACCGTGATCATCCGTTCCTTCTGGGTGGGGAGCGTGAAGATCAGCTGCATCTTCAGCAGCGACAGCGGAGCTTCGTTCCCCTTCTCTGGGAGGTCTTAGACAATAGACAATAGGTGCAGGAATGGGCCATTCGGCACTTCGTCTTGCATCAGCTTCTGCCATCCCATTGGATACTTGAAAGTGACATCAAAGTATCCATTACTGGGGAAGTCCTAGAGACAGTAAATGTCCTCGGCCTCAAATATGCAGGCCCCCAGCAAGACCTTCCTAATGAACAGGTCCCGTAAGATGGGAGTCCCCTCGCTGAGGTCCTTCACGCTCACTCGCAGGGTATTGCGGATACCCTGTCCTCACGCACCATTTTGCTGCTGCCATCCTGACTGCATGAGGTGTTAGGTTGGTTACCCAACCAGCACCGTCATGACCTCCAATTTCAATCTGTCCTAGATCCGCGATCCTCGTCCTCGACCTGGGAGAACCGCCAGAACTGTTCTAAGAACAGATACTACATTTGATCTTAGCCAAGAGGCTGAGAGATACAGCATGAAAACAGGCCCTTCGACCCCTGAGATGCTGATTCTCATGCTCCTTGTAACACACCAATGTTGATTCCTGAACTCTCTAAATTCACGATGGCCCAATTCCCACACTGCCATTAAACACACAGGATGCTTGGGTTCTCTCATGCTCTTTTAACTTATGAGGGCCCTGCTTCCATTGCTCCCTTAAAACTCACCTGGTTCTGATTCCTGCACTCCATTCACCAAAAAATATATTACACCGCTGTGTATGGTACTAACTTCTACCTACACACTGCTCCTACCCCCTCTACCCCCCACCACCCCGTCATTTAACCAGTTTACACAGCTTAACCAGTTTTTCACCTCCAGCTCATCAACCCACCACCCACTACCTACTTTTAGTCTGAAGGGTCCCAACCCAAAACTTCACCCATCCTTTATCCACAGAGACGTTGCCTGACCAGCTGAGTTACTGCAGCACTTCGTGTCCATCTTTTGTCTCGAGATTCTGCCAGTCTGACACTAAAGTCTCAAGTGCGCTGGATTAATGGAGTTTTACTGTACTCATCTCTAAAGATGAGCAATAATAGTCATTAGACTTAGCTCTGGGACTGGAGCAGGGTGGTTCCCAAAAGAATGGTAAATTAGGTGGATCCAAGGTGAAATCAAAGGATACAGGGACAGTGCAGGAAAATGGGTATGAAGTAAAAGATCAGGTCTTAATGAATGTGAGGCCAAATAGCTCTGTTCAACTCTGTCCTCCAAGCACATCAGCCATGCCTGTACGTTTTCCTATTCTTCGGAAGGACAATGATTGTGAATAGCCTGCTAATATCAATGCACTAACACCTCCTAGAGCGCTTTTAGACACTGATAATTAGAGACAAGGCCATCTTAATCCAAACTAAAATGCAGCCATTCATTTTCAACCAGAATGTCCATTCTCCTTCTATCATTAATTCAGCAGAAAGTAAGGATTTATCACAATATTTTTCTGGGTAAGTTCCACAATATTAATATGGTGGTGCCATATTTCATGAAGCTATCAAGCAAAACTGCAAAACTTTCCTTTTAATAGTGCATCACTAAGGAGATGACTAAACCAACATAAGCTTTCCACTTCTAATCAATAGTATTTTTGGAACACGTAACACACTTTAGTTGTCAATGTCAAGTGCACTGAAAAGTATTGATCAGTTTCAATATATCGTCATAAGATACTTTAATTAACCTGACAAACAACCCTTTTGGTATATAATGCGGCTGGCCTCTAAGAACCCTTCCTTTTCCCAATTGCAATAGTAATATTCACAACAGAGAGGCAGTAAACAGATGGCTAGGGATGGCTTTAAACAATAGTCAGATGCAAAAACATATTCAGGAATTTGAGTACGAGTAGAATTAGATTGTGCATATTATTCATTTATAAAATAAACAAGAGCATGGTTTTTTCTTGTAGAACATTTCACTGAGCTCATTCCATTGCTGCGCATGTGAGTCACACCCTCTCCTTTTCTTGACATTGCAACACTAAATCTAAGAATCAGTAATGTTACATTAAAAAGAGCCATGTAACACTTCAAATCTATGCCAACTCAAAAGGTCTGGTCAGTCGCTTTCCCTACATTTCTGTTACTCTGTCTCAAATGCCCAACCAAATTCCCTTGGAAAAATGCCCTGACAGATTTCATTTACATTTTCCACACAGCAATAAATGCTACATTCAGCAGTATTCTGCATCAACATTTTGCCCAAGCACAGTCAGTGAACCATTCAATATTGGTGACAGTTTCTGCTGATCTCCCTTCTCAAAACATGTCATGAACATCTATACTCAATCAAAACTTCTCTCATCTTTGCTCTAAGTAAAGGTTCTCTAATCTATCATGTATCTACATTTCCTTATCCTGGAATGCAGTAAGCCATTTGACCTTGATGAATATTTCCATCATTCATTTCAAATATCTAGCAACTGCAGTGCTTTGTATCTCCCAGCTTTAATGCGGAAATCTTTTCTCTTTCTCTGTCCCCAATCATCTCCTAATGTAATCTGCAGAGGAATCATTTATCGCATAAGATCTTTGTCTCATTATTTTCCATCTTCTCCCTTCCATGTAACATAAAATAGCTTCAATTTCTTCTAATTTATCTTGTTCTGAAGAAAGTTTGCTGACCTGAAATGTTAACTGGCTCTTTACCCAGTCTGTCCTGCTGAATTGTTTAGCATTGTCTGATTTTAGGCTACAGAACCAATGTTTAGCCCTTGTGTAATGAGTCAAGCCTAGTTGGTAATCCTGTAGTGTAGGATCCTAGTTGGGGGTGGGAGGGGAGGGGGAACACGTGATGTAATATTTGCAGCAGTTTAAGCAGCATAATTAGTTTTAAAAATATATAAGCTTCACCTGGAGCAAAGTTGGAAGTAGAATCTGGGCTATGGTAGATATGGGAAGTAGATTAAAAGGCTTGCTAGTTGTGATGTTTGGTGGACCATGTGAGGTGGAATGTGGAATGTGAGGTGGCGCTGCAGAGGATAAAGGGAGATGTTTTGTACATAGTTATCTCTGTCTATACACAGTGCAAGTGTGCAGTCAGATCGTGTGGTTGCAGACATGTTTAGTTGTCTTGCTGCCACCAGCATTGAGTTAATGTAATAAAGACTTCTGTTGTAACTTGAAGACTCTCACATTTTATACAGACATAGAACAAGAACACGAAAGTGGTGTCAGAATAGGGAGATTAAACTAACATGTCTCGGCAATACGATTGTTTCGAACCCGAGCGAGAAAGGTGTTTGTCGTGTTTAATGCGCGCTGAGTTTTATTTTGAAAGTATGGCAATTACGACTGACCTGAGAAAAATGGCTCTCGTGTTCATCAATGTCTCCAGAAACGTTTTCACTACTTCAAAATGTACTTACAGAAGAAGTAACTGAAGTTTCATATGCTGAAATCACAACGGCTTTGCAGCTGCATTTCGAAGAAAGTCAAAATTTCCTCGGAGCTTGCCTCGATTTCTACCGGACGGTGCAACAGGAAGGACAATCGATCACCGAATTTCTTGCCGAACTTCGCACCAAGACAAAGGCATGTGATTTTAAAGCTCAATGCTGCGAAAAGTGCCAAGACAATGCTTTGCGGGATAGACTGGTCATGGGCTGCAGGCACGCATTCATCCAGCAGGCGATTCTCAAGGAATCGGACGCCTCATTGAAGAATGTGCTGCAGTGTGCTAAGATGGCCGAGCTGCTAAGTAAAGAACTGCACAAAATGGCCGGCGAAACAGCATCAAAGCTCTCTCAGGAGGTGGATACAGTTCGTCACACTCATCCGCAACACCAGAAACCAGTTGATCGACCTAGAGTAAATCCGGAGAAAGAGGGACAGTTTCAGAAGAGCCGTCCCCCTGTGGGGGAAGGATCAAAACCCTGTTACCAGTGCGGCTCGACTGCTCATCATCACCGTGAGTGCCCGTATATCAAGTCCGTTTGTTATGTCCGTTACCGAAAAGGTCATCTCCATGCAGTGTGTCAATCCGTAGGAAAGCTGAGAAAGGGCAAGAAAGGGCAAAACATAGTCGACCAAATCGTGGAGACCATTTCTATTGAAGTGCTCGGTGTGTCCACGATCACGGACAAGCCGAGGATTTTGCTGTGGTCTCGAACGTCAATCTACAGTTATAGGTGGACACTAGTGCGGCTGTGTCACTAGTGGGTCAGAACATCTGGGAGAGGATCGGATCGCCGAAACTGAAACCGGCCAACATCCGCCTTTTCAGATACGTACGACAGTCCATTCCCATGAAAGGCAAATGCACTGTCGCCGTTTCCTGTAATGGTATGACACAGATGTTGCCACTGATCGTCGTTTGCAAATAAGGTACATCCCTGTGCGCCATCAACTGGATCCATGCTTTCAAGCTTGACATGAACGCCTTGGTCCACGATGGATCAACTCTGGCATTGTCATCTACCATGGATTGCAATATGCTCAGCAAGAGCGAGAACAACCTGCAGAAGGTTCTTGACCAGTTTCCGACCGTTTTCGCACCTGGACTCGGGCATTGCACAAAGTAATGGCACATTTTTAGTTGTCTTGCTGCCAGCATTGAGTTAATGTAATAAAGACTTCTGTTGTACCTTGAAGACTCTCACGTTTTATACAGACATAGAACAAGAACATGAAACTAGTAAATAAACAATGACAATTATTTTTTATGAATAAATTAAAATTCTCAGCAAAATTCATTCACGCTGAAATAAAATAGTCACAAGAAAAATTATTCACCTGGATAATCAGACTGGTTTAGGATAACATTGATAAAATGTTAACAATAACACGAGGAATGGAGACATTTCAGGGAGCAATAAATTAGCAAAAAATTGGAAGATGATGATGAGAGTAAATCCACAAGTTAATAGCTAAATATTTTAAAAGCTATACTATTTTAACAGAATTGTTGGAAAATGAGTGTGTCGGAATAATCTCTGGTATTGTGGAAAATTATAGCTTCATCAAGAGGTAACAGAGATGTGATCAGACGGTGACGCTGGCGCAGCGGTAGAGTTGCTGCCTTACAGCGCCTGAGACCCGGGTTCGATCCCGGCTACAGGTTCTGTCTGTACGGAGTTTGTACGTTCTCCCCATGACCTGTGTGGGCTTTCTCCGAGATCTTTGGTTTCCTCCCACACTCCAAAGACGTACAGGTCTGTAGGTTAATTGGCTTGGTAAATGCAAAAATTGTCCCTAGTGAGTGTACGACGATGTTAATGTGCGGGGATCGTTGGTCGGCACGGACCCGGTGGGCCGAAGGACCTGTTTCCGTGCTGTATCTTTAAACTAAACTAAACTAAAAGAAGCATACGCTCTTGAAAACCGTTTTTGAAAATTGAAATCTGCAATTTTAGGGAACTAATCACCCCCATGGCCCCTTTCCCCCCTCTATTCACTGTTCCATCTGGATGCACAACCATTTCTTTCACTAACCTGTCCCCCTTTCAACTATATCCCTTCCTGTGAAATGTTCACATATCACACCTCTTCTCTCCTGATCTCACAGCCTTTGGCTTTTCTTCTCTTGCCTTTGTCCAACCTTTTGACAATCAGACTCCCCTCACCTGTATCCTCCTATCACTTGCCTAGCCTGACGCTGGCTGCAATACTCTTTCAGCTTTCTCCCCGTAATGACAATTAGTCTGATAAGGGTCCCGACCCAAAATGACACCTATTTATGTCCTCCATTGATGCTGCCCGACTCGCTGAGTTACTCCAGCAATGTGTTTTTTCCTGAAAAATAACCAGAACAACAAATGCTCCACTGGCTCATTTGAAACATTTGAATATTTGGAACTCTCCACTCTGGAGCTGTGGCTGCGATCAAATAATTTTGGAATATTAGGGGATTCAGACTAGAAGACTTGTAGCAGGCTATTAAACAATGGTCCACTGCTGCTTTTTGTTCCAGAACTATGAGAACAGAGGGTACTTGGGAAAAAATAGCAACATTTGGTGCTTTTTGTTGGGATATGAATGTTGGTCAAGACATCTAATGATCCCCCCCACTCATATTGAAATAATGGCAATGTTCCACATGGGATCAGAGTTTATTGCCACATGAATAAAGTGAAGAACCCCCTCAGTAGTGCACTTGTGTTAGCTGTCAGTTCTCCCCGATTGCATTTAAAGTTTAAATATACCTTTCCAGGAAATGAGTCACTCGTTACAAAGCAGATGAGCTGCAACATTTTGAAAAACAATTATGTTTTTATGGAATTCATCTGGAAAGTTATATTACAGTCTTCTAACATGAAAATCTCAATGGAACATTCTGGCAAATGCTCAGCTGTTGGACTGACTTGAAAAACGTATCTCTTCTAGACTCTCAGCACAAAGAAAAATGACTGGGACGAACTCTTAAATTATCTGTTACTGAAGCACAAGTAGCCTCGATTCTTGTGAGTTTTTAACATCAGTTTAACTCCAGGAAAACATGTTATAGAATGAGCCAGTCAATCTCACCAACTGTCCTAAATGCAGAACTGTAGATTTTTGATCATAGGTTTCTCCCAGACAGGGATAAGAAGAATTAGCAGAATAGCAACAGACTTAACACTACAGAAACTCCTGTCCAAGTAGCAAGTATGTTGGCATGCAATTTAGATGTGAATATACAAGGAATGGTTAGTAAATTTGCAGACAACATTAAAATGTGTGGTATAGACAGCGGAGGTGGTTATCAAGAATTACAGCGGCATCTTGATCACCTGGGTAAGTAGGCCGAGGAATAGCAAATGGAGTTTAATTCCCTCGAGTGCGAGATATTGGATTTTATGAAGTCAAATTAGGACTTTCTCAGTGAACATAGAGCCCGAAGAAGTATTATAGAACAGAGATCTAAGAATACAAGTACGTGGTTCCCTGAACGTGGCAGCATAGGCAGACATGGTAGTGAAGGCGGCTTTGGGCATACCGGTCAGCATCAGCCAGGGAATTGAGTAGAGAAGGTGGGCCATTATATTACAGTTGTACAAGATGTTGGTAAGGCTGTACTTGGAATGTAATATTCAGTTTTGGTCACCCTGTTAAAGGAAAAAAGCCATTAATAGTGCAGAAAAGATTTACGAGGATGTTACCAGGACTCAAGGGACTCAAGGCGAGGTTGGGCAGGCTGGGAATTATTAATTCCTTTGAACATGGAGATTGAGTAGTGATCTTAGGTGCATTAAATCATAAAGGGCATAGATAGGGTGAATGCACATAATCTTTTACCCAGGGTAAGGGAATGAAGAACAAGAGGACATAGGTTTAAGATGAATGGAGAAAGATTTAATAGGAACCTGAAGGGGCAACATCTTCATACGTATATGGGGAGAGCTGCCAGAGGAAATATTTAACAATATTTAAAATATATTTAACAACATTTAAAATATATTTGGACGTACAGCAGTAGGAAAGCTTTGGAGGAATTGTGGGTCAAATTCAGGGAAAAGTGACTAGCTTAGATGGGCATCTTGATCAGCATGAATAAGTTGCGCAGAAAGGCTCAGTTTGTGTTGTATGACTATAGACGGCACAACAGAGTTGTAAGTTCTGAAAGGCAGTTGTAGTAAATTGCTAGTTGAACTGCTCATTAAAACACAGTGGTCCATCATTGACCAAACCCATCACACCAAATCCTATTAAAAAAAAAAAGCAGAAAACCTCACAGGCAAACAATTACTCTGGCAAATCTATCAGTCCATCTCCCAGCATGAACCCCATGGGCTGCGTAAGAAGACATTATTAAAATGAGCTGCACAGCATTGTAAGCCTCCATAGATGCACTCAGCATGACACACTCACAGTACTTACTCATCTGTATGATGTTTACTCGTCTTATCTTCTGGACTGGGGCAGTTTCCAGAAGTGGCATTTCTTTAATCAGAAAGTACTTCTGATAGAACTGCTGATGTTTTCTTGCAAACAGAGACCTTTATCACAATGAAAACCCACACTTTTATCAGTGGGCTGAAAACAACGGTGAGACAAGTTTACCCGCTGTGGTAGCTGAGCCTCAACAGTCAGCACACACCATAATTTATTAATGAACAGTGGCAAGTCACAACATTCAGCACCAAGCAACACCTAATCGGCAATTAGGCTGGATGCTGAAACTTTAATGAAATTGGAATATTCCAGTCACAAAACCCGCTGTACTTTCAATAGATTACAACAAAAATAGTCACAAAATGGTGGGAGTAACTCAGCGGGTGAGGCAACATCCCTGGAGAGAAGGAATGGGTGACGTTTTGGGTCAGGACCCTTCTTCGGACCCAAAATGCCTCGACCCGAAACAATCCCCATTCCTTCTCTCCAGAGATGCTGCCTCACCCGCTGTTACTCCAGCATTTTGTGTCTACCTTTGATTTAAACCAGCATCTGCAGTTCTTTCTTCCAACAAAAAGAGTTCCGTCCTTGGCAGTTCATTCCAAATCCACTGTGAAAATTAATGCATACTACAGAATGCATTTTCATAGCAATTATAAATCAGATGAAATCCGATACCAAGACAGCAGTGACAAGGGATATATATAAACACTCTAAACAGGGGGGTGGGGGGTTAGGGGAACAGGAGAAGCAGAGGTGGAAAAGGGACAGATGGAACAATGATTGAGAGGATAGAGCTCTTTAAATACCATGGAGGTCCATGTGTGGAGCACCAGGAGATGGGTAAGGTAATAAACGCGCATCTCCCATCTGAATTTACCTGGGAGAAAGACAGAGATGAGAAGAAACTCTGGAAAGTTAATAGCGACGAGTCCATATTACAAAAGAGTAGGTTTAAAATACATTAAGGTAGATAAATCCCCAGGACTTGATCAGTGTATCCTCGGGCATTGTTGGAAACTAATAGTGGGGCTACTGGCTGAGATATTTATATAATCAATAGCCACAGGGGAGGGAGGATGTGACAGGAATAATATGGACTTCATATAAATAGATGGTTGACGGGCGGCGGCACAAACTCAGTGGGCTGAAGGACCCGTTTCCATGCTGGATCTTTCTGACTCTGGAGGAAGAAATGTCTCCTGATCTCAGTTCGGAATGACATGCGCCATATTTTGAAGCTGAGACCCCGAAGAATTCCATGGAATATTGCCCATCACTCAAAAGCAATTTCCAGTTGAATACTTCCGGTTATTTAGCCATTTTTTTAATTTACGCTGCTTCATTCTCTTATTTCACACGCGTCAATTTATAAAATGAATTTAAATGTCAATCAAATGAAAGGACAAATGTGGACACCCAATTATTCCTCACCCCAAACCACCATCAACCCAAAGATTTTGACCTTCCCAAAGTGAATGCAATGTCTCCTTCAAGAAGCTACTACAACACAAAATGCTGGAGAAACTCAGCAGGTGCAGCAGCATCTATGCAGCGAGGGAGATAACTAGGGGCGCTGCACTGACAGCAGCCTCTGCCTGCAGCCCGTTTGTTTTTCCATCTTTTTCTTTAATTTTTAGGCAGTTAAAAGTCTGTTTTTGGGGGAAGCTTTAACTTTTCTATGTGGGGGAGGGGGGCAGGGTAAAGGGGAAACTAACTTCCTGGCGGGGACGTGACTATTTCTCTGAGTCGCGTCCTCGCCCCCCTACCTCCTGGATCGGAGCGGCCTTTCCTGCCGGGGACCGGGAACGCCACCAGAGCAGCAACAGCGGCAGCGCGGCACTGGAGTCACCACGGAGTGGGCGATGTCTACCTGGGTCACCGTTTGGAGCTCCGCAGCGTTGGGCTGTTGCTCCAACATCATGGAGCTCTGGTTTGGAGAGCTTCCAACGCAGGCGGCGCTGAGCAACTCCGTGGAGTCCTGGGGCCCTTTGCCGAGGGCCTCCAGTGTTGCATCTCCACCCGGCGTGCCCTGCGGACTTTGGGAGCCGTCGACTCCGGTAGGAGGGGGCCGACTCGGGGTCCAGGCTGCTGAGGAGGTCCCCCAGCCCCGGCGTCGGACTTACATCACCCCGGCGAGGGGACCTGAACATCGGGCCGCCCGTAGCAGCGACTGCGGAGGGCTCGGGGAGGCCCCGACCACGGGGGAACAGTGGGGAACATCGGGAAGAGACTGACTTTGGTGCCTTCCCACACAGTGGGAAACTTTGATCCTGCTGTGTGGGGATGTTTTATGTTGAATTCTATCTACTCTATGTTGTGTTCTTTATTTTTTACTGTATGGCTGCATGGTGATTTCATTTCACTGTGTCAATTGGCACACGTGAGAAATAAATGTATCTTGTATCTTGTAGTCCGAAGAAGGGTTTCGGCCCGAAACGTTGCCCATCTCCCTCGCTCCATAGATGCTGCTGCACCCGCTGAGTTTCTCCAGCATTTTGTGTACCCTCGATTTTTCAGCATCTGCAGTTCCTTCTTTAGCAACTATAACACATTCCCTCGCCTCTTGTATGAAACTACATAACTTCTGGAAAGGAATTTTTTGAAATTTTCTCAAAAACATTAAACACAAAACCAGACCCCCACACGGAACTGATTATTCTTGGAACATCAGAAGCCTGCCCTGAGCTATCAATATTTCAAAGACGTTTCCTTAATTATGGCCTGATAACGGCGAAAAAACAAATACTTAAATTCTGGAAAAATACATCTGCCCCTACTCTTAAAATGTGGATTACAAACATGTCTGAGACGCTACATCTTGAAAATATGAGACTAGTCTTAGCAGAAAAACCAGAGCAGTTTTCGAAGACATGGACACCATTCATTGATTTATTACAAGGATAGTATGGCGCAACACAATTTTGGAATTAAATCGAATTAGGGGTTGGGTGATGGGTGGGGAGAGATACGAAGTAGGTATATCATCACTTTTTGTTTTTCTTTCTGTTTTTGTCTTTTTTTTTACGTTCTTATTTCTTTTATTGCACTCTTTGGCTACGTCTAGGGTTCTATTTTTGCACATTCACTTTCTCTCTCTTGCTTTTTCTCCTTTCTTCTTCTCATCTTTAGCTAAAAATTAAAATTGCTGTACAATAAATTATGTCATTTGCTGCGGTTTGTACGCTTCTAATAAAAAGATATATTAAAAAAAAACAAAAAAAAACAAAGTGAATGCCATGGGGAAAATATCGACTTACTCTGCTGTGTATTTTAACTTGATCCATCGCTAGTTCTGTTACTTAAACCGCGGCATATCTAGGGAACAGTACTATTATCGTGTAGCAATAATGTGGATGGAATAGAGCCTGACAACCAATTAATTTCCTACCTGCAGGCATCACTTTCGCCCATGCAGGGTAAGAGATAATTAAGCCATGGTGACACAGGCAGCAACTCAGGATAGTCAGCTGCTATAAAGATGAAAGCATGCAAACAAAATGACAGCTGGAAGGACACTACCAGGTGCTGTGGTGCCCTCTGCAGGATTATATGATGCATCACTGACTGCAGCAATTAACACAAACATTTGGTTGTGGACATGAAGGACAAGTTTCAAACTCATCTCAATGGGAAACTGAAGTAGACACAGTGAAATCAGGGGAACAAGCCTGCAAATGTTTACCTTCACTGCACATTCAGACATTCGGCAGCTTAGCTTGACTCTGATGAAGTATATTAATTCCACAGGTTTTAACATTTGCAACACGCTTGAATTTTATCACTTTATTTTGCCAGGGAACAAATTTATTGGAGCTAAATGTTAATGATGAACAACTTGGAAGTCAATACACAGTGACCTTCAGCCCAATTCATTCATGCATTCCAAGATGCCCTAAGTTTGTTAACCTTCTTGCAGGTGGGACGGCATAATAGCTGAAGGGGAGAGTTGCTGCCTTACAGCTCCAGAGACCCGAGTTCGATCCTGGCTGTGGGTGCTGTCTGTACAGAGTTTGTACATTTTCCCCATGCTAGCAAGGGTTTTCCCCAGGTGCTCCGGTTTCCTCCCACACAAAACAACGTAAAGGTTCGTTGGTTAATTGGCTTTGGTAAAGATGGTAAAGTGTCCCCAGTGTGTAAGATAGTGTGTGGAAGAAGGAACTGCAGATGCTAGTTTAAACCAAAGATAGACACAAAAGGCTGGAGCAACTCAACGGGTCAGACAGCATCTCTGGTGAAAAGGAATAGCTTACATTTCGGGTCGAGACCCATTCTTCAGACTGAGAGGCGGGAGAAAGGGAAACGAGCTATGGACGTTGATGTAGAACAAATGAATGAAAGATATGCAAAAAAGTTACGATGATAAAAGAAAGATGCCATTGTTAGCTGTGTGCTAGATGAAAACAAATAGACATATAGGGAATGGATAGTTATATGGGGATCGCAGGTTGGCATGGACTCGGTGGGTCGAAGGGCCTGTTTGTGCGTTATATCTCTAGATGAAACCAAACTAGGCCCATTTACCCCATAGCCCTCTCAACCTTTCCTATTCACTGTGCAACAGATAGCTAAATACTAAATATTAATCCATGAAAAGTGAATCAACATAAACTTTGGGATATCTGCACCAATTCTCTGCAAACCTTGTGCCTTTAACAGAGCCCAACATTTATTTCCCTTACAGAAATGGGATACAGACAGGACAATTTGCAAGTCCAGGCTAAATAAGCTTCTCCAATAAATCATGATGAGAGTAGAACGTTACATGTTGCTGTCTGATGTTGCTTCAATGTTGATTCCTTTTTTTTCTAACGCTGTTGCATTATAATAACACAAGCGTTCAGCTATTTGATTCTGTACCACTATTTACACTTTATACAAACTCTTTGAAGCACTTCCCTCTGGAAGACAACTCCGGGCTGTCAAAGCGCCACAGCCAGACATAAAAACAGCTTTTCTTCCCAATGTGCAGTAGCTCTACCCAATAACCAAATGTCTGAGGCCTCCTTTTGCTCTGGAATTTTATTCCATTCACATGTTTATTCGATAATGTTTTATTCTTAATGTTTTAATTTTATGTTTTATTCTTAATTGTTTATTGAATGTCGTATTGTTACTTGCGAGCGGAGCGCCAAGGCAAATTTATTATGGCTGCCCATATTTTAATTCCTTTGATTTTACCTGTAACAATTTTATTAGCAGAACTCAAAGTTCAACAGCCTTTTGGGTTCAAAGGTTGCACACTCCTTTGTGGAGAAACTAGTTCTTAACATTGCATCCCAAGTTTTGACACAAAGTTTACACTCGCCTTCTCCTCAAACACAGAAATTAGTTTAGTCTACTTATAAATCGTTTAATCATTTTTCTTTAGATTATCTACATTTAAGGAGATTACAACTCTACTTTATGCAAAAGGTTGAGCCTGTATGTATTCCTCAATTTATGAAATCGACAAATATTTATTGCCCCCTTTTCAGGGAGGATGTGGAGAGGCAGAAGGGGTTTACCAGGATGCAGTCTGGATTAGACGGTTTTAGCTATGAGAGGTTGGACGAACTTAAGATTGTTTTACCCAGAACATCACAAGCGGAGGAGAGACCTGACAGAAGTTTTGAAAATAACGAGTGGCATAGATAATAGACAATGGGAGCAGGCCATTCAGCCCTTCAAGCCAGCACCTCCATTCACTGTGATCATGGCTGATCACCCACAATCAGTTCCCCGTTCCTGCCTTCTCCTCTATGTCTTGACTGCTATCTTTAAGAGCTCTCTCTCTCTCTTGAAAGCATCCAGAAAATTGGCCTCCACTCCCTTCTGAGGCAGAGAATTCCACAGATTCACAACTCTTTAGGTAAAATAGTTTTTCTTCACCTCTGTTCTAAACGGCCTATTCGTAATTCATTAACTGTGGCCCCTGGTTCTGCAATCCCCCAACATCAGGATCATATTTCTTGCCTCTAACGTGTCCAATCCCTTAATAATCTTATGTTTCAATAAGATGCCCTCTCATCCTTCTAAATTCCAGTGTATATGCCCAGTCGCTCCATTCTTTCAACATATGACAGTCCCACCATCCCAGGAATTAGCCTTGTGAAACTACACTGCACTCCCTCAATAGCAAGAATGTCCTTCATCAAATTTGGAGACCAAAACTACACACAATACTCCAGGTCTGGTCTCATCGGAGCCCTGTACAATTGCAGAAGGACCTCTTTGCTCCTATGCTCAACTCCTCTTGCTATGAAGGCCAACATGCCATTAACTTTCTTCACTGCCTGCTGTACCTGCATGCTTACTTTCAGTGACTGATGTACAAGGACACCCAGGTCTCGTTGTACTAACCCTTTTCCTAACGACACCATTCAGATAATAATCTGCCTTTCTGTTCTTGCCACCAAAATCGATAACGTCACATTTATCCACATTAAACTGCATCTGCCATGAAGCTGCCCACTCACCCAACCTGCCCAAGTCACCCTGCATCCTCTTAGCATCCTCCTCACAGTTCACACTGCCACCAGCTTTGTGTCATCTGCAAATTTGCTAATGTTACTTTTCATCCCTTCATCTAAATGATTAATGTATATTGTAAATAGCTACAATCCCAGCACCAAGCCTTGCGGTACCCCACTAGTCACTGCCTGCCATTGGACCCGATAATCTCTATTCTTTGTTTCCTGTCTGCCAAACAATTTTCTATCCATGTCAGCACCCTATCCCCAATACCATGTGCTCTAATTTTACTCACTAATCTCCTATATGAGACCTTATCAAAGCCTTTCTGAAAATCCAGGTACATTACATCCTCTGGCTCTCCCTCATCCATTTTCCTAGTTACATCCTCAAAAAATTCCAGAAAATTAGTCAAGCATGATTTGCCCTTTGTAAATCCATGCTGAATCGGGCCGATTCTGTTACTGCTATCCAAATGTGCTGCTCTTTCATCTTTTATAATTGACTCCAGCATCGTCCCCATCACCAATGTCAGGCTAACTGGTCTATAATTCCCTGGTTTCTCTATCTCCTTTCTTAAAAAGTGGGATAGCATTACCTACCCTCCAATCCAGAGGAACAGATCCCGAATCTATAGAACATTGTAAATTATGATCATCAATGCATCCAATATTTCTAGAGCCACTTGCTTAAGTACCCTGGGATGCAGACCACCAGGCCCTGGAGATTTGTCAGCCTTCAGTCCTATCAGTCTTCCCAAGACTATTTCCTGCCCAATGTGAATTTCCTTCAGTTCCTCTGTCACCCTAGGTCCTCTGGCCACTAGGACGACTGGGAGATTGGATCTGTCTTCATTAAGACAGATCCAAAGTACCTGTTCAACCCGTCTGCCATTTCCTTGTTCCCCATAATAATAAATTAACCTGTTTCTGTCTTCAAGGGACCCACATTTGTCTTAACTATTTTTTACCTCTTCACATACCTAAAGCAGCTTTTACTATCCTCCTTTATATTCTTGGCTAGCTTACCTTCATACCTCATCTCTTCTCCCCATATTGCCTTTTTAGTTGTCTTCTGTTGCTCTTTAAAAGTTTCCCAATCCTCTGGCTTCCCGCTCATCTTTGCTATGTTATGCTTCTTCTCTTTTATTTTTATACTGTCCTTGACTTCCCTTGTCAGCCACAGTCGCCTCTTAACTGTAATACTGCTCAACTATAATACTGACACTTCCGATTTTCCCTTGTCCCTCTCAAATTGTAGATTAAAACTTGTCACCACCTCCTAATGGCTCCTTTACCTCGAGTTCCCTTGTCAAATCCGGTTCATTACACAACACTAAATCCAGAATTGCCTTTTTAGGGTTGATAGCCTTTTTTTCCCCCATGGTGGAAATGTGAAATACAGAGGGCATAGCTTTAAGGTCAGAGGGGGAAAGTTTAAAGATGTGCAAAGCAATTTATTTAATACACAGAGAGTGGTAGTACCTTGAGAACATGCTGTGAGGCCTGTTGTTGGAAGCAGATGCAACTGTGCCGTTTAAGAGGCATTAAGGCATGCGTGTGAATATGCAGGGAATGAAGGGATATGGATGATGTGTGAGCAGAAGAGACAAGTTTAATTTGGCACCATGGTTGGCACTGACATCATGGCCAAAGGGCCTGTTCCTGTACAGTACTGTATTTTAAATGGTTAATCTTCTAGGAAAATGTTCCCTTAAATTAAAATTCATAAAATGAAAATACATTCCCCACTTGTTTTGATGTAAATACTGATTGTGATCAAGAGCTTGACAATTTTAATCAAAAAACACATGAATAAAAGTATATGAAAAAATTAAATGTTATTAACATATCCAAAATTAAATTTGAGACTACTCACCAAGTGAAACATACAAAATAATGAGAGATCTTTACAGGGTTGAAATGTGGCAAAAGGAATCACAGTCCCAAGATTAGGACTCCGTCATTTAAGATAGATGAGTTGATATTCTTTTCTCCCAGACAGATTTGACTCTTGAGAACTCAGTTCATCAAAGGTTGGAACAGGGTCTTATCTGAAGGAGAACGCTGACAAGCAAAGATGTGGCAGAGAAGGTTGCCACGAGTAGGTGAGAATATGGACTTCAGAATGCAATCAGAAGAACCATTTTCTTACTGAATGTCAGATCAAACTTGAGAGGTTGAGTGTGGTGTGGCGGCGCCTATCGGCAGTGGCTCGACTACAGTCTGTCTGCCTTTTTTAAAAAATTGTCTCGTTAAATGTATTTCTTGACTAGTTTTTTTTAAATTTTAAATAAGCTGTGTATATGTGGGGGGGGGGGGGGAAGACACCGTTAATCTCATCCCTGTGCGGGGACCTGACTTTTACCCTGTCGGGTCTCCGATGTCGTTGGGCCTAACATCGTGGAGCCAGCGGTGGCCTCCGGCCGGGACCAGCCTGAGGGCTCCAGTCGCGGAACCTGCGGACCTGACATCGCGGAGCTGGCCGACTTCGGAGCGGGAAGAGCTGTGGTGGCGCGCGGCTGCGACCTGACTTCGGAGCTTCGGAGGCTCCGGCCGCAGGCCCGGTGGACAGGAACATCGGGAGCTCCAGGTTCCTGGTGGGAGACCGCTTTTCGGAACTCCCGCAACGGCAACTTCTCCCGCTGCTATTGCGGGGTTTAAAGGACTCGGAGAGGGGCCTAACATCGCCCGACGTGGCTTAAACGGCCACAGGACTTACCATCGCCCGCCGGGGGCTTTAACATCGGGAGCCCCAGTTCGCCTCAACGCTGCAGTTGGACTGCTGGACCACGGGTGAAGAACAAAGGGAAGAGATAAGACTTTGCCTTCCATCACAGTGAGGAGATGTTGAAGATCCACTGTGATGGATGTTTATATAAACTGTGTTAAGTGTGGGTTTTGGGATTTTTTTGTAATGTAAGTGTAGAAAATGCAATTTTGTTCAAACCAAGCTGTTTGAATGACAATAAAAGGCATTCTATTCGATATCTTCCATTGCACTTCATATGTGTTATCTTTGTATGTCATGTGGCAATGGGAAGAAGTGAGGGTCAGAGTTGTAACTGGTGGCTTGATGATGGCAGTGCTGGTGAATCACAGCTGGTGACAATTTGGTGAACTGTTGTTGTTGCTGAGCCTGGATGGCTGATGAGCAACAGATCTCTGGCAGCCATCTTCATCAGATAAACCTCTGACGAATCATGCAACAATTTCCATTGTCACCACAACTAACACTCTACGTTGAGATCACCATCTTTGAAGAATAACACATGTTCTATCTGCACCACAAATAATGCTGTGCTCCACACTGAGATTGCCATTGGTGAGGATGACTATCACATTCTCCATGTGTGCAAAATGACTGAAATTGTCTGCAAGGGGAGATGTTAGATGCTATAATCTTCTTCGTCCTGTTGCTCAAACTCTAACAGTTTCTCATTTGTACGTTTTTCACATGCAATTCTTCCACATCATTTTGGTCTACCTTTTCAAATTCAGCCTTGTACACCAGCCTGACCATCTGTCCTTGTTGAATTTTACGATCCACAAACCCACTGGGATCATGCTTCCACCTTAGCCATAATTTCCTCCATACACCATTCATTGGTGCCGGGATTATGTAAACTCCAGAGGCAGTGATGTCATCTATGGCCATGGCCTCATCTCAACACTGTCTCCAAAATTTCTCAAGTGAAAGGTTTGTCACTGCTGCTGTGTTGAAATGCCGTGCCTCATATGGTTTGTAACTCTGTCCCAGTAGTGAACCTTGAACATGGTGATAGACCTTGGTCTATTGCTGTAACAATGAAATAGTGTTAGGAGGCACAAATGTTACCTAGATTGTGTCAATGTCATCCTCAATGTCAACTGGATGCCGAGGAGTACCGTCAACACTCAACAAGCCTCTGACATTCAGGTTATTCCCAGTACAACATCATTCAATGACTGAGAGAGAAACAATATGATAATCCCGGAAGAGTAGCACCAATTTCCATGTTCTTTTTAGTCAATTATCGTTTCACCGAAAGTCAGCATTTCATGGCCCTCGGATCTCGGTGGCAGATCAAGAGTGGACAGTTTAGAGATCTTAGTGTTGGTGCCAAGAAGGGCGAAGAGATCTTTGGCAGGCTTGAAGCCGAGTGCAGTTTTCTCATCCTTCGTAATGGAAGAATGTGAAGTTTCCTCTTCTAAAATAACATACATTAAACATTTGTTCAGGAGAGCAGCCACACTTCTTAATGTTCATTTCATTTTCCTGAGAAATTACAGACACGTTAGCCTGACATCGGTGGTGGTGGTGAAGATGCAGCAGTTTAATCATAAAAGATGAAATAGCGACACATTTGGATAGCAGTAACAGGATCGGTCCGAGTCAGCATTGATTTACGAAGGGAAAATCATGCATGACTAATCTTCTGGAATTTTTTGAGGATGTAACTAGGAAAATGGAAGCCAGTGGATGTAGTAAACCTGGACTTTCAGAAAGCATTTGATAATGTCCCACATCGGAGATTAGTGAGCTAAATTAGGGCACATGGTATTGGGGGTAGAGTGCTGACATGGATAGAAAATTGGTTGGCAGACAGGAAACAAAGAGTAGGGATTAACGGGTCACTAGCACCATAAGGCTCGGTGCTGGGACCACAGCTATTTACAATATATATTAATGATTTAGATGAAGGGATTACAAGTAACATTAGCAAATTTGCAGATGACACAAAGCTGTGAGGCAGTGTGAACTGTGCGGAGGATGCTATGAGAATGCAGGGTGACTTGGACAGGTTGGGTGAGTGGGTAGATGCATGGCAGATGCAGTATAATGTGGATAAATGTGAGGTTATCCACTTTGGTAGCAAAAACAGGAAGGAAGATAATCATCTAAATGGTGTCAAGTTGGGAAAAGGGGAAGTACAACGGGATCTGGGGGATCCTTGTTCATCAGTCGATTAAAGTACGCTTGCAGGTACAGCAGGCAGTGAAGAAAGCGAATGGTATGTTGGCCTTCATAACAAGACGAGTTGAGTATAGGAGCAAAGAGGTCCTTCTGCAGTTCTACAGGGCCCTATTGAGACCACACCTGGAGTATTGTGTGCAGCTTGTCTCTAAATTTGAGGAAGGTCATTCTTGCTATTGAGGGAGTGCAGCATAGGTTCACAAGGTTAATTCCCAGGATGGCGGGACTGTCATATGCTCAGAGAATGGAGCGGCTGGGCTTGTATACTCTGGAATTTAGAAGGATGAGAGGGGATCTTATTGAAACATAAGATTATTAAGGGTTTGGACATGCTAGAGGCAGGAAACATTTTCCCGATGTTGGGGGAGTCCAGAACCAGGGGCCACAGTTTAAGAATAAGGGGTAAGCCTTTTTGGAACAGAGATGAGGAAACACGTTTTCCACACAGAGTTGTGAGTCTGAGGAATTCTTTGCCTCAGAGGGCGGTGGAGGCAGATTCTCTGGATACTTTCAAGAGAGAGCTAGATAGGGCTCTTAAAGATAGTGAAGTCTGGGGATATGGGGAGAAGGCAGGAACGGGGTACTGATTGTAGATGATCAGCCATGATCACTGAATGGCAGTGCTGGCTTGAAGGGCCGAATGTCCTACTACTGCACCTATTGTCTATTGTTTTGCCTCCAGACTATTAGTATCCACAATACAAACATTACTTCTTGAGGCATTCAAATGAACCATGGCTACCCTGGAGCATGCCAGCATTTTAAGATCCAGCAAACCCCTCAAACTCTTTCATTTATTATAAACACATTTTATTCCTGGATCATCAAATTCAGGCAAGGCAAGGCAAATTTATTTATATAGCACCATTCGTACAAGCTGCAATTCATAGTGCTTTACAAAAGAAACAAAAAAATAACATAATAAAAAGACAGCAAAACAACCATACAACACAGGACAACAAAATAGCCAAATCAAAAATTACAAAACAAGCAATAAGACAAATGCATGACTAGTAAAACAAAGTCACTAAAACAATAAAACGATTTTAAAAGCACATAAAAGTGATAAGATTAGAAGGTTAAGATTACCTGCATGTTGGGTTATGGAAAAGCTACAGTAAACAGTGTTTTTAGGCCTGATTTAAATGAGCTTACAGTCTGTACACACCTCAGGTGTTCAGGGAGCTTGTTCCACAGGTATGGACTATAAAAACTGAACGCTGCTTCAGCCTTTTTAGTTCTGACCCTGGGAACACAGAGTAAACCTGTCCCTGAAGACTTGAGGAGTCTAGGTGCCTCATATACAACAAGAAGGTCAGAGATGTATTTTGGACCCAGACCATTCAGTGCCTTTACAGGCCAGTAACAGAATTTTAACATCGACCCTTTTACACACAGGGAGCCAGTGCAAAGATTTAAAGACAGGTGTAATGTGGTCCATTTTCTTGGCGTTGGTCAAGACTCTGGCAGCGGCATTCTGGATAAGCTGCAGTTGTTTAATTGATTTTTTACTGCGACCTGTAAAGATACCATTACAATAATCTAACCTACTGAAGATATATGCATGAACAAGTTTTTCAGTATCTTCTTTGGACAGAAATCCCTTGATTCTTGCAATGTTTTTAAGATGGTAATAGGCAGATTTGGTAATGGTCTTTATATGGCTGTTAAAATTCAAATCCAAGTCCATAACTACACCAAGGTTTCTGGCTTTGTCTGTGGTTTTCAGTGTGATTGAGTCAAGTTGAGCACTCACCTCTAGCCTTGTATTTTTGGTACCAAAGACACTAATTTCTGTCTTATTTGCATTGAGCTGGAGGAAGTTCTGGTACATCCACTCATTGATTTGTTTGACACACTGACTCAGTGAGTGTAGGGGACTATGGTCATGTGGTGATGCTGCGATATAAAGTTGTGTGTCATCGGCATAAGTATGGTAGGATATGTTAAAATACTCTATGATCTGGGCTAGGGGGAGCATGTAAATATTGAACAAAATGGGTCCAAGAATGGAGCCCTAAGGAACCCCGCATGCGAGTTTTGTACATTCTGATTCATAATTACCAAGGGAAACAAAATAATCCCGATCTTTCAAGTAGGACTTGAACCAGTCCAGCACAGAACCAGAGAGTCCTACCCACTTCTCCAGTCTGTCAAGCAGTATGTTATGGTCCACCGTATGAAAAGCAGCACTGAGATCTAGAAGTACCAAAACTGAAGCCTTTGAGGCATCACTGTTTAGATGTATGTCGTTTAGGACCTTAGTAAGTGCAGTTTCAGTGCTGTGATGTGGCCGAATTCCCGACTGGAAAACATTAAAAATATTGTTTTGGATCATAAAGCAGTAAATCTGTTTGTAAACTACCTTTTCAATGATCTTTGCCAGAAATGCTAAATTAGATATGGGCCTGTAGCTGCTCGTAGCTGAGGCATCCAGATTAGGCTTCTTCAATAGGGGCTTGAACACTGCAGTTTTCAAGGCTTTGGGAAAATGCCCCAATTGAAGGGAAGTGTTTACTATGTTCAGCACTTCTGGTGCAACACTGTTAAAAAATATTTTTAAAGAAGCTTGTGGGCAGCAGATCAAGACAGCAGGTAGTGGACTTTAGCTGTTGAACAGTCAGAGATGCACAACCTAAAAGTTCAAAATGTTGTAGATTCATTAGTGAATCCGGAGGCATAAGTGGCAAAGCCATGTTCCCTGAGGTGGAGCTACACATTGTCTTATCTTCAGAATTTTATCAGTGAACCTCTTCAACTTACTTTAAAAAACCTTGTAAGAAAGCTGTGAACTATTCAATTTAGGTTAAAAAAAAACCCAGTCATGATCGGAGTTGTCCAAATCCCATCATGCATTACAATTGGCTTTTTACAACAGGAAAGCTTAAATATGACAACAATCAATTAATAACTAACTCTTTCAGGTACATGGATAGGAAAGTTTAGAGGGATTTGCACTGCATGTGGGCCGGGGTGTTGCAATCCCTGACCTGTGAATGCTCGTTTAAATCCTTCCTCCCTCCAACACCATGTTTTCCCCTCCCGGCCTCGAGTTAAACTTTACCCCCCCTCTCTCGGTTATAGCAGACAATCATCAACAACGGATACAAACTCCCTCCCCTCACCTCCCAACCCTCAAGGTCTGTCATTGCAAGGGTTAATTGGATTCCAAATGTGGCCCGACCAATGTGTTGTATAACTGTAACATAACATCCCAACTTCTATACTCGATATTGTGACTGATGAAAATGTGCTGAAAGCCTGCTTGACCACCCTATCTGCCGGCGTTCATAAGTCAACCCATTCGGCCCATCGAGTCTTTCGTCCTGTTATAAGCAGTTACTCTATAGCCAAAGACATTTTTAAAAATATCGCATAATGTTCGTGGCATCATTTTTAAAGAGGAACAAGATAGTTGGCTATTATGATTTGATTTTTAGGCTTTCAAAAAGGTCTAGAAAATTTAAACCATTGCACACAGAAAGAAAAAGTGTGCATTAAACGTAGGTTGAAGTATTACATTGAAGAACTTGCACTGTAACATATTGGGCTCAGTAGGAAATGGCTGGTTACATGGCAGTTGTGACCAAAGGAATGTGACATGTGTTTGCAATTCAGAGTAGAGTATTTACTGAGGCAGCTGAATCTTGCTTCAATAATGGTGCCTATGGCTGTGGCTAAATGTCAGAACAATTGTTAGAACATTTCTTCATGCCTGGTTGCCTCTTGATTAGTGTGTCTTGCCTGTTTAATGAGTTGTGCAGTCTGCAGGGTGTGCTTGCACCTGTGTGTGAGATGTGGCAGCTGCACCCAGGCTCGCAGATTTTAAATACATTGAAGAAATACAGGAGAATGAAACTTGGCAAATGAACATTTCTGCACCCCACTTTGTGCCGAATCAATGTAAAATCAGCTGTGGGAAACATCTCAGAAGTTGTCCAAAAATTATTTGAAATTGTGTAAAACTTAATTTGTCCTCGTCAACTTGTTTGTGTATGTTGATGAGGGTGAAGCCGTAGATGTTGTTATATGGACTTCAGCAAGGCATTTGAAGATGTTCTGCATGGTAGGCTGCTCTGGATGGTTACAAGTATCCCAACATCTATTGATTTTATTCATGCATATGAATACACATAGTCTTTTGTTTGACTGGATAGCACGCAAACAAAAGCTTTTCAATGTACCTCAGTACATGTGACAATAATAAACTGAACTATACATCTTATAGTTCAGTTTATAGATGCTTATACATCTTACAGTCTTGCATTTTGCACATTATTTTAATTTCTTAGACTTCCTTTGGGAAGGTCACGGAAGATTGAAAATGATTATCTAAAGACTTTAGTCACATATTTATTAATGTATCACATGACAGATTGGTTAGAGAAGCAAAATGTAATGGAACATAGGATTAGATCCAAAACCAGCTCAGTGGGAGGAAACACAGATTATAATGACGTAATAGGTAGGCAGGATATATACTTGGATTGCAGGCAGTTCAGTGCTCATTCTGCATAAATACACAAATCTTGGACTGAAAAGGGCATAATGAATAAGTTTGTAGATGATACTGAAAATAAAAACAGCCTCATCAATGACATTAATATCTGATGAGCAAATAAAAGTATTTCAGTACATTGCATAAGGGTAAAGGACTTGGTGTTGGTTTAATATTATCACATGTACCATAATAGTGACAATCTTTGCAATGCATGCTATCTAGGCAAACAATCCATACATGATCCATCCCTGCAAGTGTCATCGCAGGTAGATAGATGGTAAGATTTTCACTGTAAATCATTACATGGGATAAAAGCAAACTATTTCCAACACAAGATGGATGAGATTCCAGGATTTCCCGTTACAACAGCTCTAGCACATTTGCTCCTGTAAACTTACATCAAACTCTAATTCACGAACAGTCAACTTGGTATTTCTGAAAATAAAACTTGTATAACTCCTCCCTTCTGAAAGCTGCTTTCTCCAGCACCCAAATGATTGAATTTTACTTAAAAAGTTATGCACAATACATTTTTTTTTTCAAATTCAATATGCATAATGAACTGTAGAGTCCCAATATTATAAGAATCATTGGGTCATACAGCATGGAAACAGACCCTTCAGCCGACCTTCCCATGCAAACCAAGATTCCCCATCTAAACTTGTCCCACCTGCCTTTGTTTGGCCCATAACCTTCAAAACGTTTCCCATCCATCTACCTGTCAAAATGTATTTTAGATGTCTTGAATTATCGCAACATTCAGTCATAAATATTTTTTTAATTCAAGTCCTGACCTCATATTAACAATTTAATTTCCTTCTTACCCCTCCTCCATTTTACTGCACCAAATAACACTCACAAATGAATATCATAAGGAATGGGCAGCACAGGTTATCAACATTCTTTAATCTTCCAATTGAAATAATCCAATGGATATTTTTGCTCAAGAGAACGACTCTCACAAATGACCACACTCAATCCGCAAGGAACTAGAACTTGCTGCTCAAAACCATGTGTGCATACTACAAACTTTCACTGACAACTGAGGACTTCTCTCAATAAATAGACCAGGAGGGCAAATGAAATACTGCCTCTCTGAAAGTAGATAACTATGCAAGACCTACATGATATCTTGGTGCTTAAATATTTCAAGTCAGCAATTAACCTCATAAGCAACCATGGTTAGAAACAAGAGCCTACCATAGCAGCCTTAAGAAAGACCATGTCTCCCAAACCGGTCGTTGTCAGATGATGCACATGTGAACATTGCTGAGGTGGAAATGTTGTTAAGATATCTTGACTCCACTGAATGGCTTGACAATCTCCGTTTGTATAAAACAAACTAAGCAGCAAAAAAGTCAACTGAAATATGCCTAGACCCAATTAGCGAGTTCGGTATTTCAACTGCGCATACCCAGGTCATAGGTCATTCGCGATAAACATACTCGCCAGCTGAGCTGCAGCGTGTATACAGACCTGCGTTTCATCCATATTTTCCAGTTTTGCTTCTTCGAGGAAAGAAAATACTGTTTTCAAAACTATTAACTGGGTGTATTTATGGTTCATTTGTACAAAACTATGATGATTTTGTTGATTTTATTGCTTTAGGCTTCGGTGTTTTATTGCTTTATGCTTCGGAGCGTATAACTGTTAAACCAGTGTCTCAAACTAATTGCTATGTTCAGTAGACATAATATTGCTTTAAGCAGTTAGTTTGAGACACTGGTATACCAGTTATACGCTCATTGCAGCTATTGGTGCGTCCGGTAAGAACTTTGGCAAACAACTTTTACAGTTTTCTGTGATATTTGGATTCATTCACTCCTTGCGGTATAGTAATGTAATTTTATCAATAGCAGTATGTAGGTCATCGGTAGTAAGTGTGGTGATCATTCAGGTTGCTTTGTGTTTTATTTTTTTAAACAGCTGAAGATAAACAAACTGTTGAAACAGACTCTCGCTACTGCCGTTGCAGTGTCAACCCTTGTGGGTCCATCATTTACATGCTGCTGGCATGTCACCGAACACTCCTCCACTCTCTCCCTCACTCCCCTCACGAACAGCCACCCGCTACAATATGCGGAATAGTCCTTTCTTTCGTTAATCCTGCCCGCAGTCTCCAATGGGGCCGGTTTCATAGACTTAACCGTGACCAGCCGCATTTAACCCGGGCTCTGGGAACTCGGCATCTGATTGGGACGAGGAGGGTTCCAGAGGGGGAAGGGACAACTTAGAATCCGGCAGCAGAGTGGCTCTGTTAATGGATTCATTCCACAGCGAGTTCAGTTCGGAAAGAACACACGCCGGTAGATCCGCGGCCACTGGTTCAGGAGATCAATCCCAATTATTGACCAACAGGCGGTGGAATCCATCTGCGACAGACTCCACATGAGACGTGTCCACAGGAGCGGGTGTTTACTCTGTTCAATAACTCAGGTACAGTGAACTTCACAATGTAAAACCATCCCAGTCTAAACCATTCCGGAGAGCAGCCTGCCTGAGCACTGGGACCAGTGTTTCCACTTTGAAGGATATTACTCGATATTCTGAAAATTCTGGTTGCCTTCGGGTAATTTTAGGGAAATAAAATAATTTCGGGAAATTTCCCGGCCCAGTAAGCCTTCCCCAACTGCGCATGCCCGGATACCGGGTCCATTGCATATGCGCGGGGAGACGCAAAGGGTCCAATCAGGCCCGGGGGAGGATTTGTGGGGGGAAAAAGTATGTATCTGTATATTTCCGATCATCTGCGCCTGCGCAGTTGTGGGAGGTCCATCAGCCGTGTCACAATTGAAAATGGCGCCGGTGACGCGGGAGGGACTCTGACTCCCCGTGCATGCGCAGTAGGCCTGGTATCCGCGAGTGCACAGTTGGGGAAAGCTTAACGGGCAGGAAATACCATCAAATTCCAGGTAATTTGGAATTCTATTTCAGGAATTTAAAAAAAAAATTTAAGGTGTGGAAGCACTGACTGGGACAACTCTGATGGCAAGAGCAGCATTCTAGTCACTAAAAAATATACGCCTGCGGGCCGGATGATTTCAGGTTACGGGGCGAATCCATCCGTGGGCCGTAGGTTGCCGGCCCCTGCCTTAACGGTACATTCACATCGCCTGTAGGTAAAGCATCAGCCCACATCACACTGATACAGTCGCTGCCTGCCTCAGATTAAATATATTTTTACACATAAATTATGAATAAAGATAAGAAAATGTTTCATACACAAGTAATATTTTGTTATTCCAGTAGCAAACACATTAAGGATTACATGAAAATAATAAATTCTTTAACTTTTTGAATATCTCATAATTGCAGATGAATGAACTGACCTAGAACTGGGACTGTGTGAGTAGTCTGTGAACAGCAGAACAAGAAAGGAAGCTATTGAGTTGACAGAATTCTAGACAAATTAATCGGTGGAATAGTTAAGAATTTATACACAGTTTATACAGCGCTGCTTTCGTTAAACCCCGCCCCCCCCAAGACATTTGACAAATCCCATGATTCCTTGCGTTTATCAGAATACTGAACTCGCTTATTCCATGAGGTCGTTCTTTCACTTTGCCATCAGTGTTAATCTTCACTATTTATTTAACAAAAGTGTATTTTAAAAATTGCAATTATACCAAAATATTTTACCTGCATCTTGCGAATTGAGCACTTCCAGGGCATGCATCATGGCACTTGCAAAAACATTGGCATCTTCTTTGCTGCCAAAGTTTAGGCCGTACACCTGCCTGGCATCTCGCCACTGATGAAAGGTTTGTGTAGCCTGGTTGTACTTCAGCCCTTTGGGAATGGCACAGTTTATCACAACCTGTCAATAAAATAGTTTCAGAAGTTTAAAATTGATTTAATAAACAAACACAGAAACTAATCCCATTTGTGGAGCTGGGAGCAAATTTGCAAGTTAAATTGATAACAGGCATACTTGAGCAAGTGGCATTTCAACAAGATTCTTCCCAACACAATTACAAAAAGTACATGCTTTAAGCTAATGTTTATACAGGTGACCCCATGTTATTGAGGAATGGAGAAAGGTGCATATCACAATTTGCCATAACGCAAAGTCATATCATCTGTGCATGCATCAATAAATGAGAATTTAAAAAAAAAAAAAATTGTGCTGATTTGTATATTTTATTCACATAATTTCTGTGAGGATTTCTATATGACTAAAAGTCTGATCTTGACCACTTTCTGTTGTCCTGTATATTGATTTCAGAAAAAAAGCTGCCACTTACGGCTGTGATTTTTGGCCATCTTACTCAGAGTCCCCCTCCGCTGCGCAAGGCAAGAGGATTTTTCCAATTGATAAAAAATAAAAGAGTTATTAGTGTTTAAAAAATGTTGAGATTCACTCTCCTGAAGACCACACCCCTTCCGGAGGGACTATAAAACCCGGACGTTTTGAGTGCCTCAGTCAGTCTCTGCAAGATGGGGGAGCAAGAGGGTTACGTCTCTCAATCTGAGCTGTGAATAACACTGTACACGTCTACTAAACTGTGAGTGGTTTTAGTGACCTGTCAGTGCCCTTAATGTGGTTTGAAAATATAGTTTGGAAATGTTAAAGCTGTGTTGCCATTGGTTTGGAAATGCTAAGACTGTGTTGCCTTTGGTTTGGAAATGCTAAAGTTGCCATGCCTAACTAAAGTTGCCATGCCTAACTAAAGTTGCCTTGCCTAACTAAAGTTGCCTTGCCTAACTAAAGTTGCCTTGCCTAACTAAAGTTGCCTTGCCTAACTAAAGTTGCCTTGCCTAACTAAAGTTGCCTTGCCTAACTAAAGTTGCCTTGCCTAACTAAAGTTGCCTTGCCTAACTAAAGTTGCCTTGCCTAACTAAAGTTGCCTTGCCTAACTAAAGTTGCCTTGCCTAACTAAAAGTTGCCTTGCCTAACTAAAGTTGCCTTGCCTAACTAAAGTTGCCTTGCCTAACTAAAGTTGCCTTGCCTAACTAAAGTTGCCTTGCTGCCTAACTAAAGTTGCCTTGCTGCCTAACTAAAGTTGCCTTGCTGCCTAACTAAAGTTGCCTTGCTGCCTATATAATTAAAAGTCTAATCTTGACCACTTCCTGTTTGCGCTTTATATTGATTTTAGAAAATAACGCTACCACGTACGGCTGTGATTTTTGGCCATCTTACTCAGAGTCCTCCTCCGCTCATCAGGTGCCGAGGATTTTTCCCATCAATGAAAAATAAAAGAGTTATTAGTGTTTAAAAAATGTTGAGATTCTCTCTCCTGTCAATCACGCCATGAAGGCCATGCCCATTCTGGTGGGAGGGGGAGGGACTATAAAACCCAGAAGTGTGGGTGTGGTCAGTCTCTGCAAGATGGAGGAGGGAGAGTTCACGACTCGCTGTCTTTAGTGCCCTTGCACCCTGCTTGAAATGGTATGAAACTGCACTTGAATTTGGTGGCCTTGCACCCTGCTTGAAATGGAATTTCAAGGAAAGCCACGAGTCAACTGCCAGCCCACCAGGCGTGAGTGAGCTGCCAGCACAACAGGCTTGAGTGACTGAGGTGCCAACCCAAGAATCCATTCGGCCCACAATGTCCATACAAGCCCTCTGGAAACTAGTCCCTTCAGGCCACAACACCCATACTAGCATTCCCATAGAAAGCCCCCACCCACTCCCCCACTGGCCATCAATATTGGAATTGGTGGACAGGTGGAATATTGCGTTGGGGGACCAGCCCTCCCGTGTGATGCTGGGATTCAACGGGTCCCACTTAGTCTAGTTTTATTCTGTATCTTATATTTTTAATGTAGTGATTTGAGAATTCTGCAAGAATGAATTTCCATATGCCTAAACAGCAACAAAGCAACGATCATTTGTACTAAATGCAGCACCATTTTGTCTGACGTATAACATAACCAAGACACATAAAACTGTTTATTTAGGTTTATTATCATCACAGGCACAGTGAAAAGCTTTATTTTGATGCCATCCAAACAGATCAGATACCATTTTTTTTAAAGAAGGAACTGCAGATGCTGGAGAATCGAGGGTACACAAAAAGCTGGAGAAACTCAGCGGGTGCAGCAGCATCTAA
This sequence comes from Okamejei kenojei, assembly GCA_035221665.1. Classification (NCBI taxonomy): domain Eukaryota; kingdom Metazoa; phylum Chordata; class Chondrichthyes; order Rajiformes; family Rajidae; genus Okamejei; species Okamejei kenojei. Next base: position 116,465,739 of record CM069135.1, on the reverse strand, counting down.
GGAGCGAAGGAGATAGGCGACGTTTCGGGTCGAGACCCTTCTTCAGACCCATGCTCAGATCAGATACCATGCTTAGGCACAATCATTTCAAACTGAAGTACAATAAATAGTGCAAAGGGGTACATGCAGAGTTGAAAATATAGATCTCAGCAATGTATTCCTTCGACAAAGACCAGGTTCCTCAATGGGTTAGAAGGGAAATCAAACAATACCCTAGTTTATGGAAGGACCGCTCAGAAGACTAACAATAGAAGAATCTGTTCTCTGGTGGTGCACACTTTCAAGCTCTGTACATTTAGCTGGATGGGAGCAGGGAAGAGGAGGAATAACCAGTCCGCAATAAGTCTTTGCTTATGTTGGCTGCTTTTGCGAGACAGCATTGTGTAGAGTCAATCATGGGAAGTCTGGTCTGTGTGATGGACTGGGCTACATCTACAACTCAATGCAATTTCTTGCAGTCTCGGGCAGACCTGTTCCCAAATCAAGCTGTGATACAATCCGACTGTGCTTTCAGTGATTCAGCCGGACAGATTATGCAATCTGGGTCATTACCGAGAGAGGAGGTCCAGCACCTGACAACCTGGTGTGCCAATAATAAAACATAGAAACATAGAAACATAGAAATTAGGTGCAGGAGTAGGCCATTCAGCCCTTCGAGCCTGCACCGCCATTCAATATGATCATGGCTGATCATCCAAATCAGTATCCCGTACCTGCCTTCTCTCCATACCCTCTGATCCCCTTAGCCACAAGGGCCACATCCAACTCACTCTTAAATATAGCCAATGAACTGGCCTCAACTACCCTCTGTGGCAGAGAGTTCCAGAGACTCACCACTCTCTGTGTGAAGAAAGTCTTTCTCATCTCGGTCTTAAAGGATTTCCCCCTTATCCTTAAGCTGTGACCCCTTGTCCTGGACTTCCCCAACATCGGGAACAATCTTCCTGCATCTAGCCTGTCCAACCCTTAAGAATTTTGTAAGTTTCTATAAGATCCCCTCTTAATCTCCTAAATTCCAGAGAGTATAAACCGAGTCTATCCAGTCTTTCTTCATAAGACAGTCCTGACATCCCAGGAATCAGTCTGGTGAACCTTCTCTGCACTCCCTCTATGGCAATAATGTCCTTCCTCAGATTTGGAGACCAAAACTGCACGCAATACTCCAGGTGTGGTCTCACCAAGACCCTGTACAACTGAAGTAGAACCTCCCTGCTCCTGTACTCAAATCCTTTTGCTATGAAAGCTAACATACCATTCGCTTTTTTTCACTGCCTGCTGCACCTGCATGCCTACTTTCAATGACTGGTGTACCATGACACCCAGGTCTCACTGCATCTCCCCTTTTCCTAATCGGCCACCATTTAAATAATAGTCTGCTTTCCTGTTTTTGCCACCAAAGTGGATAACCTCACATTTATCCACATTATACTGCATCTGCCAAACATTTGCCCACTCACCCAGCCTATCCAAGTCACCTTGCAGTCTCCTAGCATCCTCCTCACAGCGAACACTGCCCCCCAGCTTAGTGTCAATCCGCAAACTTGGAGATATTGCCTTCAATTCCCTCATCCAGATCATTAATATATATTGTAAATAGCTGGGGTCCCAGCACTGAGCCCTGCGGTACCCCACTAGTTACTGCCTGCCATTGTGAAAAGGACCCGTTTACTCCTACTCTTTGCTTCCTGTTTGCCAGCCAGTTCTCTATCCACATCAATACTGAACCCCTAATACCGTATGCTTTAAGTTTGTATACTAATCTCATGTGGGACCTTGTCGAAAGCCTTCTGGAAGTCCAGATATACCACATCCACTGGTTCTCCCTTATCCACGCTACTAGTTACATCCTCGAAAAATTCCACAAGATTCGTCAGACATGATTTACCTTTTGTAAATCCATGCTGACTTTGTCCAATGATTTCACCACTTTCCAAATGTGCTGCTATCCCATCTTTAATAACTGACTCTAGCAGTTTCCCCACTACCGATGTTAGACTAACTGGTCTGTAATTCCCCGTTTTCTCTCTCCCTCCCTTCTTAAAAAGAGGGGTTACATTTGCTACCCGCCAATCACTCAGGAACTACTCCAGAATCTAAAGAGTTTTTGAAAGATTATCACTAATGCATCCACTATTTCCTGAGCTACTTCCTTAAGTACTCTGGGATGCAGCCTATCTGGCCCTGGGGATTTATCGGCCTTTAATCTATTCAATTTACCCAACACCACTTCCCGACTGACCTGGATTTCATTCAATTCCTCCTTTGACCCACAGTCCCCTGCTATTTCAGGCAGATTATTTATGTCTTCCTTAGTGAAGACGGAACCAAAGTAGTTATTCAATTGGTCCGCCATATCCTTGTTCCCCATGATCAACTCACCTGTTTCTGACTGCAAGGGACCTACATTTGTTTTAACTAACCTCTTTCTCTTCACATATCTATAAAAACTTTTGCAGTCAGTTTTTATGTTCCCTGCCAGTTTTCTTTCATAATCTATTTTTCCTTTCCTAATTAAGCCCTTTGTCCTCCTCTGCTGGTCTCTGAATTTCTCCCAGTCCTCTGGTATGCTGCTTTTTTCTGGCTACTTTGTACGCATCATCCTTTGCTTTGATACTATCCCTGATTTCCCTTGTTATCCACGGATGCATACCTTCCCCGATTTATTTCTTTTGCCAAACTGGGATGAACAATTTTTGTAGTTCATCCATGCAGTCTTTAAAATGTCTTCCATTGTATATCCACCGTCAACCCTTTTAGAATTAATTGCCAGTCAATCTTGGCCAATTCACGTCTCATACCCTCAAATTTACCTTTCTTTAAGTTCAGAACCATTGTTTCTGAATTAACAATGTCACTCTCCATCCTAATGAAGAACTCAACCATATTATGGTCACTCTTGCCCAAGGGGGCACGTACAACAAGACGGCTAATTACCCTTCCTCATTACTCAAAACCCAGTCTAAAATAGCCTGCTCTCTCGTTGGTTCCTCTACATGTTGATTTAGATAACTATCCCGCATACATTCCAAAAAATCCTCTTCCTCAGCACCCCTGCCAATTTGATTAACCCAATCTATATGTAGATTAAAGTCACCCATTATAACTGTTTTGCCTTTGTCGCACGCATTTCTAATTTCCTGTTTGATACCATCCCCAACTTCTTTGCTACTGTTAGGTGGCCTGTACACAACACCCACCAGCGTTTTCTGCCCCTTAGTGTTGTAATAACCTCGTGCTCAACTCCCAGCAGACGAAGGAAATCATTGTTGACTTCAGAAAGAACAGAGGGGGCAGACACACCCCCATCCATATAAACGGGACTGAGGTGGAGCGGATCTCCAACTACAAATTCCTCAGAGTACACATCTCAGAGGATCTGTCCTGGTCCCTCAACACCTCCAAGTTGATCAAAAAGGCGCAGCAGCGCCTTTACCTCCTGAGGCTCAAAAAAGCCCACCTGTCCCCCCAGATCCTGACCAACTTTTACCGCTGTACCATCGAAAGCATCCTGACCACCTGCTTTATGGTACGGTACAGCAGTTGCACCATAGCAGACAGGAAGGCACTACAACGGGTGGCGAAAACCGCCCAGTACATTATCGGTGCCCCGCTCCCTGCCATGGATGCCCTCCACCGAAAACGGTGTCTGAGACGGGCTGGGAAGATCATCAAGGACCCCTCCCACCCTAACCACGGACTGTTTGCCCTCCTACCATCGGGGAGGCGGTACAGGAGCCTCAGGTCCCGCACCAGCAGGATGAGGAGTAGCTTCTATAATAACACCATCGCACTGCTGAACTCAGAGTCCCGCCGATAGATTTCCACATCTGTATTTATCTATATATTGCTATCACTTCGTACTGTCACTAAACTGCATTTCGTTGTACCCATACTTGTATCTGTGCAATGACATTAAAGTTGAATTGAATTGAATTGAATTGAATTGAATTGAATACCTTGAGATTCCAGCTTAGTCTGGAATTCCCTCTTGGTATCTGAGAAAGTAGTGGATCTGTATGGCTCTGAGAAAGTAGTGGATAGATTTCTTCTACTGCTTAGAATAATTTGACTTAAATGCTGCAGATTTGGGGCTTCACTTGGGAGTGGACCTTGTGGTTCATCCATGGTTTCCGGATGGGGAATACACATATCATCTTCTTTGGTACAGTCCTCAAAGACGGAACAGTCCACCAACTCAATGCACGACTTCCTGTAAAGGATTGTCCAGCTTCGGTTTCTGCTTGTACATAAGGAGTAGAATCACAGTCAGGGAATCAGAGCGGTATACGGTTTTGATGGTTGTCAAAACAGTGGGCGAGGGTGTTTTGGCCTCTGCTTGGGCAGGAGACATGCTGATGGTATTTTGGCAATACACTCTTCAGGTTGGCCTGATTGAAGTGTCCAGTTATTATAAACTAGACCTAGGAGTACTTAGTTTCAAATCTAAGTTTAGTTTCAAGTCTAGTTCCAAGTGTGTAGTTCCTCTAGTGCAAGTGTAGCTTCTTTTTAATTTATGCTAGAAAGATTGATAAAAACACCTTGTTGCAATTGACCAGTGTTTTTATTTTGTCCCCTCTTCAAGCTGTAAAGGGTTGTCAGATCATGCTTTTACACACAATTTTGTTTTGAACCATAACATTAGCCCATTAACAACAGGAAACAAGCCTTTCAGCCCAAGTTGTTCATGCTGACCAAGATGCCCCATCCTACTTGTCCCGTTTATCCTTGCTGGGCCCACATCACTCGAAACATTTCCTATCTATTTACCTGTCCAAATATATTTTAAATGTTGTTATGGACCTGCTTCAACTACTACCTCTGGAAGCTTGTTCCATATACCCACCACCCTCTCCTGTGTGTGCAAAACCCAGGACTGGTGCAGGGTCTTGACCCAAAGGGCTGGCCATCCCTTTGCCTTCATGGATGCTGCTTGGCACGCTGAGTGCCAATAACAGTTTATTTTTTGCTGCAGATTTCAGCATCAGCTGCCTCTTCTGTCTCCACCCTTACATAGTAACTGGCAGTTATCCAAATTCTCAGCTATGACTCCGATTAATATTAATGTGCCACGGAAAGGTCAGGCAATGACATCTCCAACTCCTTACTCTTGATGCTCAACAGTATTATTATCTTCAAGGACCCATCATCAACATTCTGGAGCCCACTGTTTACAACAAACCTAACTGAACTAGTCACATAAATACTGTTGCAATAGACATTATGGTGCCCTGAAATGGAGGGACTATGCATAAACACTGTTGTAGTTTCTACATGGTGAAACCAGCATTTACAAAAATGGCCTTTAATAAAATCTGACAATGTGCATCTTAGCCACATGTGATTTTTTCTATTACAAATCTCAAATTGTGGAGTACCGAGGCAAATAAATAAATGATGGGTCTTTGTCCCAAACATTATGGAGGGTACTGTACATTATATCCCCTTCTTACCAAAACTGCACCAAGCAAGACAAGGGCAGCAGATTTTCTTTAGATAACATTCGTGCACTAGTTTAGGTTTTACAACAAACTTGTTTTGTAATCAAAATTGAAAATAAAAACTACAGAACCTGGAAATCTAAAATAAAAAAGTTGTTGGAAATATTCAAGATAGGTGGTATCATCTGTGCAAGGTAATCCATTTATCATCTCACATCAAAGACTCATCGCAAGCATATTTTTGATGCTAGCTTTTTATTCTTCATTTATTGAATTGCTCGAATTTAAATTTCATAGCTGCTATGGCGAATTTCAAACTTATATCCCTGGAACTTGTGTTCATATCTTTAAATACTAGTCCGGTATCCTGACTGCAAGCTACTGTACCATTTAACATCCAAGCTCCCCACCTGGTCTAGCAATTAATTAGATCTTGACAGCTCTCTGCCCCGACTTCATCAGGAGAGTTCAGAGATATGCGTAAGAAGGAACTGCAGATGTTGGTTTAAACCGAATATAGACTCAAAGAGCTGGAGACATGAAGAAGTGCCTCGACCCAAAACGTCACCCATTCCTTCTCTCCAGAAATGCTGCCTGTCCCGCTGATTTACTCAGGCTTTTTGTGTCTATCTTGAATTCAGAAATATATCTGCCCAGGAACTTGATGTGGTTGGCTCTCTCCATCGCCATCGGGCCAAGGAGACAAATGTTTGGACCCTCTACTTTCCCTTCGAGTCAACAATCAGCTCCCTGCTACATTTGAGAACAAGATTGTTGCTTGCTCAGGCACCATCAAACAGCTTATCATTCTCCCTCCAGTCTTTGACTTGTCAAACCCTTTATTTGTCCTACAATGGTGGTATTGCAATGAATTTAATGATGGTATTTAAACTGTGTCTGGTTACACAGCCATCGGTATTAACAGTAGAGCAGGGGGCTGAGTGCACAGCTTAGGTGCCCCTGTGCTGAGGAGCTGTGGACAGGAAGAATCTCTTAAAATGCACAAGGCAAACAAAGGATATGGCATTTGCACATGTGGGGAGATCGAGAGTGATGGATTTATAAGTAGAACAGCATGCAATCAGAGACACATCGGCTCTGCAGGAATGTGCATACGGACAAATGTCAAGTGCCCACATTCCATGCTAACAGATCACTTTCTGCTCTTGCTGAAATCTTCCTGTCTAGTGTTCACAGACTGGTCATTGTTACACTGATAAATCCTTAAACTTTCAGCAGCATCACGTAACCACCAAGTGCTTATGTCAATCATCAGAGGTGGTGTAGCTATTTTAGTATAATATAGATGTATTTGAAATCAAATCATTCACAGGAGAGCTCTTAGAAGACAATTAACTGCCACTTCCTCAACAACAGCCAAACCAAATAGATATCTTAAAAAAGGTTTTATTATTGAATTGAATTGAATTATCCTTTATTGTCATTCAGACCTTTTGGTCTGAATGAAATTTTTGCAGTCATACATATAATAATAAATAACAAAAACACACAATAAATTTGAATTTAACATCCACCACAGTGAGTTCACCAGGCACCTCCTCACTGTGATGGAGGCAAAAGTCTTAAAGTCTCTGTCTCTTCCCTCCTTGTTCTCCCTCTGCGCCGAGGCGATCCAGGCCTCCGATGTTATCCCGCCTCCCAACTCCATCAATAACAATATGCTGTGTCTAAATACATGAGGCACAAGAATAGAGCAAAATCACTCCCAAATAATTCCATCAACCACACTTGGAAAACACCCAGACCAGACTCAGTCATGACCCTCCAAGATCACAGCTTTTTATAAAGCACAGTGGCTCATGAAGAAAAACACCTAGGATAGATAATCAGTTGATAATGATGACGCCATAAATCCAAGGCAATTTATATATTTTTTGTTTAAAGTTCAATTAGATTTTATTCTGTTCCTGGATACCTGTAACCAGGTTGAATTGGGTTAACATGGGCTAACAATGGAGCTTTGGTGAGAGCATCATCATTCCAATCCCCGAGAAAATTAAAGTGCCTCTCAAACTACCAGCCAGTAGTTGTAACATTGACCATAATGAAGTGTTTTGAAAGACTGATAATGGCCCACATCTGCACTAATTTTCTGGAGAATCTCACTCCCTTGCTCTACTCCCTGTACACCCATGACTGTAAGACCAAGCACAACCTTAACTCGATTTTATGCCTGCTGGTGCCACTGTTGTTGGCCGGATCAACAACAATGATGAGACGAAGTGCATAAAAGAGATCGAGAATCTTGTTTATGGTGGCACCTGCGAGATGGATGAGTCGGTTGTTGACTTAAGGAAACAGTGTTGAATGCAACCCTGTTCTCATTAACGGAGCTGCTGTAGGGATGGTCAACTGCTTCCAGTACATCAACAGAAACCCGACGTCCCCTTCACACTGATGAAGAAAGCCCATCAGCACATTTACTTTCTTTGGCATTTAAGATGATCTAAAATGTACATGAGGATTCTCTCGAACATCTACAAATGCATTACGGAAAGTATTTTGACAGAATGCATTTTAGCCTGGAATGCACCTTCTCTGTTTTTCACTGCCTGAACCCGTAGAGTGATGAACACATCCCAGTCCATCGCAAAGTCATCATTTCCTTCCATTCTGTCCATCTTCAGTCTGTTGCATCAGGAAGGCTGGAAGTATCGTCAAGAATGCCCACTACCCCGACCATTCCCTTTTCACTCTTCTATTGCCTGGGAGAAAACACGGGTGCTTAAACACTCCAGTCCAGAGGCCAGTTCATTGGCTATATTAAAGAGTGAGTTGGATGTGGCCTTGTGGCTAAGGGGTCAGAGGGTATGGAGAGAAGGCAGGTACGGCAGATACTGAGTTGGATGATCAGCCGATGATCATATTGAATGGCGGTGCAGGCTCGAAGGGCTGAATGGCTACTCCTGCACCTAATTTCTATGTTTCTATGCTTAAAAGGTCAGTCTGAATAACAGTTTCTTTCCCACTGCTATTAGACTGTGATGAACCAATCATCATTCATACCCACTTCTGGATACTTTGCCACGTCCTACTCTTAACTCTAATTCATTTGGCTATTCTTTTATTGTATTTTAATATTTTTTGCACTACTTCAAATTGCACTACAATCTTGATGTTTTAATTATTTTTGTACATATCATGGCTGTATGTATACGGTTTGAGATTAATGTGAATAAGGAATTTCACTGCACCTTGGTGTACATGATAATAAACTAATCACTGAATTTGGAGTTCACGCTGCAAGATTAACAATTTGATTTTGGAAATTATAAATTATGTCATTAAGTACATTCTGATTGAAGTAGACTTCACGTTTTAGGTTTGCAGGGAACAAAATGTAAAAAAAGATTTAAATTTAAAGCTCTCATATTTGGACATTTCAGTTACGAGGAAATACAAGGATCTTTTCACAGAGAATTTTAACATTCTGTTAAACCAGATCAAACAGACGCTAGACACAGTGGTCTCCTGTCAACCGTCACTTGTCGGCCCGATAAATTCAAAGTGGCCATTTTTACCAAACATTTTTTGTACCTTTTTCAGGCGTTACCAGGGTTTTTATCCCCAAGTCCTTCTTTGACCGTCTTGACTCAGTTATTTCCTATATATGGCAAGGTAATCGGTTCTCATCATAATTAGGCTCACAGGGCTCGAAATTAGTGGTTGCCCGGGTGCCGTTGACCACAGAATAGTGCGCCGGCAACCTAAATGCCGACTCATTTTGCCCGACAGCTTGGCACCCAAATATGTTTTGTACGGTAGACGCAAAAAGGACTGAATAATTCCGCGGGTCAGGCAGCATCTCTGGCGAATAGGAACTGACGTTTCGTGTCGGTTCGGGCTATTATTCCTCTAGTATCTTTGATTTGCGGGGCAAAGGTACTAGGTGCAGGGTGACGACGGTCAGAGCGAAATGACGGGCCACCGAACAGCGGGCAACTGCGATAGCGGCTCCACCCGCCTCGTCCTCCTGCCACCCCACCTAACAGAAGGAGGCCTCCTCCCCTCCCCCCCCCGGCGTGCGAGAGGTTATTTTGAATTTGAAAGCACTTTTTGCGGGTTTGTCATCAGCAGCTGCTAGCGCCCTGATAATCGCTGCTTGCAAATCCATGCTTTCAAAACTATCCCCTCTCGCCCGAGACCCTCACTCCTCCCGCCACGGGTAGCGATCGGAAGTCGTGTGGGCGGATTGTAGGGGGCGCGAGCGAAGCCGGGGCCGAGTTCACTGGGGATGGGGGGGGGGGGGGGGAAAAGGGTGGAGAGGGATGGATGGAGGCCTCTCTTCTGCGTCTCTGAAGCAGCTGCACCAAAATATCCTATAGCTATAGGATCTTTGAGCTGCACATCGCTCGGCACCTCGCACCTTCCTATTCAGCTGGTGGTGGAGGGGGAGGCGGTGGCGTGGAGGCGGCGGGATCGGCGGCGGCACTTTGGCGTTGGACAGGGACGGCGCAAGCAGCGGGGCGATGGGGATGTCCGGTCGAGGAGCGCTGACCTTCCTTCCCCCCCCCCCCCCTTATCTATCTTCTCTTGTACGCCCCCCCCCTCTACCCCTCCTATCCTGGGACCCCTCCTCTCCATCCCGCACTGATCCCATTCCCTCCTCTATTCATCCTCAGCTGGACATCCCCTGTGCTCGTTCCCCATCTCCCCCCCCCCCCCCCAAATCTATTCATATCCTACCTGCCTCGCATTTGATTCTCCTGCCACCTCCCCCGATCCATCCTTACACTGGTCCCCCCCATTCATACTGATTGATCCCGCCATTCATTCCCGTACTGACCCACCCTCGATTTACCCTGCACCAATCCCCCCCCATCCATCTGTAGTGATCTCATTCATCTTTACTGATCCCTCATGCTCCTGTACTGATCACCCCTCATGATCCTGTATGATCCCCCTCATGCATCTGTACTGATCCCTCTTTCATCGCACTGATCCATTCATCTGTTTTGACATGTGAATCCCCGGGGACAATCATTCTTTACCCGCAATGATCCCACTGTCAAGGGATGGAGGGGTTATGGTCTCCTGCACGGGATGGAAGGGCGGAGAGAGGACTGTCATCCCCCATTCATCCGTTAGAGATCTCCATTCATCCTGCATAGACCCTCCGATCAGTCACAATTCATCCTGTCTCCTGACCCCCCCATTCGATCTTCACTGAACCTGATCCATAGATTGATCCCCACACCCCATTCCCTGTACTGATCCCCCATTTCATCCTATACTGATCCCCCACACCCCTCCCAATCCATCCCCGTTTTCTGATCCCCATTCAACACCACTGACATCCCGTGTTCTCTCCCCTCACAATTTTACATACTCCAACCAACACGTACTAATTCACCTGCCTCAATCCATCATTCCACACGGATTGCCTTCTCAAACCCCCCCCCCCCATCCCACCCCGCACTGATTCACACGCACCCCCTGACCTCTATTGTGCTTCATGGTCTTCAGAGCGAACATTGACTTGTTTGATAACGGAATGTAATCATATGTGTTTCTAATTCCCAATGTTATTATTTGTTTTTGACACCTTTAAACGTATTACCAAAAGAACATTTGCTGATAAGTTATGTCCTTTGGCCATCTCTTGTCAGTTGGTATAATGTTAACTACTGTCAGATGGGTATAGTCGGTTTATTTAACAGCTATTATCATAAATGCCTTTAGGAAATTTCTTGCAACTGTATATTTTGTTATGATAAATTATTGTGGGACGCCAGAGTGTTTCTGTGCCAATAGCAATAACGACCCATGCTATGGTCATATCATGGTAATTTTTGGTCCTTCACAGAAAACATGCTTGCATCAATCTGCAGTGTGTTTGGTTAAGCATATATGTTACCATGGTCCAGGATTTATTGACACAGGTTGATCATATGCTGATAATAAATCCAACCACATTTTTTGTTTGGAAGTGGAAAGAACTAATAGAAATTGCATTAATTGCAATGTGTAAAGAGTTGAGATATTGTATTACAATTTTGCTGCATGCCATTATAGTATATCATGTCTTGATTGGTGAATATGTTTAGTTTATGAGTTATTTGAAGCAGAAGATAATATGTGAATGTAGACAAAGTGCTGGAGAAACTCAGCGGATGTGGCAGTCTATGGAGCGAAGGAAATAGGCAACGTTTCAGGCCGAAACCCCTATCTTCAGACTGATGGGAGTTTTAGCCTGAAACGTTGCCCATTTCCTTCGCTCCATAGATTTTTTGGCTGCTGCACCCGCTGAGTTTCTCCAGCACTTTTGTCTACCTTCGATTTTCCAGCATCTGAAGTTCCTTCTTGAACATAATATGTAAATGCTTCATTGAGCATAATTCTGACTGGTAACTACGCACTTCGTCCAAGCACATTGTCACATGCGTCATGCAAACCATCTTCAATGACCACCTAAACTGTCATTTGGCAACCTAAAAAGCTGTCACGGTTGCCCGGCTGGCAACAGGAAAAAAAAGTTAAGCGAGAGCCCTGGCTCACCTTCAAAAAACCAAGGCTGCTGGTGGCCTAGCTCTCCCAAACATTCGCTTTTATTATTGGGCTGCTAACCTGCATTGCCTTGCATTTTGGTCTTTCTTTCACAGCCAGCCCGATTTCCCTAACTGGATAGCCATGGAAATACACACAGATGATAATATGTCCATACCTGCACTACTTGGTTCCTCACTTCCACTCCCCTCAATTAAATCTGTAAAATATCCAGTGGTTAAACAGTCTTTGAGGATATGAGTTCAATTCAGGAAATGTTTTGGGTTGCATAACTTTTCTCTACTGAGCCCTATTGCATCAAACCACCTTTTTAAGCCATCAACTCAGGACGCTGTCTTTAAAGAATGGCATAGGAAAGGTATTGTGCGCTTCAAGGACCTGTGTTCAAGGACCGTTTATGGGTAATACTGTAGCATCATTTGAACAATTAAGCAACAAATTCAATCTTCCAAAGTCAGATTTTTTCCAATACCTGCAACTGCCCAGCTCTTCTATACCAACAGACACAACCCTTGTTGATACAGTTCTTTCTTTAAACCCATCTCAGAACAGACTTGCCTCAGCTTTATATGGCAGGATGTTGGATCTAAGGCGTGCCCCCATGGACAAGCTCAAGGCAGCATGTGAGGAAGACTTGGGCTTCTCTCTCTCGAAAGATAAATGGAGTTCCATTCTTAAACTGGTTAATTCCACCTCTCTATGTGCTTGTCACTGCCCTTTCCAATTCAAAGTGGTACATAGGGCTCATATCTCAAAAGCCAAATTATCTACTATTTACCCCGAGGTTAGTCCTTATTTGTATAAAATGGTCATAATGTATTGGTCATGCCCCCCCAGCCTTAACAAGTTCTGGCTAGAGGTCTTTCATACATTATCCCAGGTGTTAAACAACAAATTGGAACCAAAGCTCCTAATCGCTCTTTTTGGGGTCACTGGTGAGGAGGTTAGATTAACTGCAGATAAACGCCGCACTACATCTTTTGCCGCTCTTCTGGCTTGGCGAACAATCCTGCTCAGGTGGACGGAACCTACCCCGCCCACTCATACACAATGGCTGACAGATATTATGTCCTGCCTAAAGCTCGAGAAAATCAGGTACTCATTTCAACATTCAAATGGAAGGTTTCAGAAAGCGTGGAGACCTTTTTTAAATGCATTCCAGGTTTTGTAAATGCTTGATCATCAAGTACAGTTTAACAGCTTAACTGTCTATCCATTCGCTTATCGTGGATTATTGTTGTGACAGGCTGATATTTGCATATGCTCACTGGCAGTGACTGGGATGGGATTATTTTTGGTATCTCGTTTTTTTTTTGTATTGTTGTCTTGTTATATGTTGGCATAAATTGGTTTGTATTTATTCTTTTCCTACACTCTGTCTGTAACAAATGGACAACTTTGCACTTTGTTATGTCCTGAAAATTAAATAAAAAAGATTTTGATTTAAAAAAAAAAATTGTTTTGTTTTTCTCTTTTTTTGTATGGCTTTGTAAATATTTGATTAGTGTATAAATGTAAATAATTTGGTGTACATATGGAAATAGGTGTTTATCGCTGCTAAATTTGTATAAGATAATTATAAGCAGTTGAACAAGGGGTGGGAATTAATAAGCTTTGGCGTCTTCCTGCTCCTTTTCGGACACAGGCGATTCATTTATTTATAAATATTGTTTATGACACTTTGTTTTTTGGGGGTTTTAGTATGCTTTCATACTTGCTTTTTATTTTTTATTCTGTTCAAAATAAAGAATTAAATAAATATTATATGAGCGGAGAATCTGGACATGGTTAGGTTTGTTTCTGTGAACAAGACCACACGATACTCGATGGTTGTCTTAGAGTACACAGCCAAGAGTCAACTCCATTGGGATAATCAACAAGGCCCTGGCTCAATCGTCCCTTCCATCACTTGTATGCACCATAGATGATACAGCGTATCTATTAACCAACATAATAGTAACTCTCATTCTGCGTATTACTGTGTCAAGATTGACAAGAATAACAACTGAGGAAAGCAATTAACTCAAGGTCCAATTATCAATATCTTGGCACTGGTGACATGAATACATAAGCGTGCAATGGCCAAAACAACAGCATCACCTTCTCAAGAAGCCATGTTGCTTGCAGTTATCATGCACATTCCTAGATTTGAATTGAGCTTCTGAGGAAATGTAACTGAGCTGCAACTTGCCTCAGCAGGACATTATGATACTGGTCATGCGCAGCCCAGGTGCTCAAGTTAACGTTTCACTCACAGCTCCGCAGTGCACAAGGGAAACTGCAGTAGTTACCAACATCTAAAAAGTTAATGGACTGCACCAACTTGTGAAGGTTTTCTATTTTAGTATCAACCATTTTCATGTCACAGGCAAGCTACCAGATCCTTTGGGAGTGTTGTGCTAATCCTTTGAACGATTTTACTCTACCCAAGGGAGTGCAAATTACACAGACATCCTTTGGCACAAGTGAGAGACTGCCAATCACAGAGCCAAGCAACGTCATCGAGAGCTGATGAACTCCCACTTGATCAGAAAATACACGAGGAACAACAGTGGCCACTCAGCCCTTTGAGCTTCTTCTCACAGTTATTAAACTCATGATCATCTGGTTGCAATCTCAACTCCACATTCCCATCTACGTATCAAGTATCAATCTACTTCTACTTAAAAAACATTCAAAAACTCTACTTCCACAGTCCTTTGAGGAAGAGTTTCAAAATAAGCATCAAAGAGAAAAGATTCCACTTCATCTCTGTATTAAATCAGTGACTCCTCATTCTAGAATCGACCACAAGAGACAACATCCTCTCCACACGCACCCTGTCAAATCCTCAGGATTTTATTTGACAATCCTTCCTGGAACACCATCTGAAATGTCTCATACAAATTAAAACAGTTCCATGTTCAATGCCCAACTATCCTATGTACATGCACACAAACACACTAAAGTTTCACCACTATCTTCAGCCAAATATGATATTGCCCTTCTGTAACAGCCATCAATACGTCATCACTATTACTTTAGTTTAATTTAATATTATCACATCAGCAAGAAGACTATACATTACAATCAAGCCGTCTGCTGTGTACGTTTAGTGTTACTCAGTGCTCTGCAGAAAAATAATTCACTCCAAGCTAAGACTTTGAGACATATGGAAGGGAACTTGTGGTGCTAGCAACCTGATTCACTTACTATTCTTGTTGCTCGATGAAGTAGAGATCATGGGCTAACCAGCAGCTGCTTCAAAGCATCTTGTTGATGGTAACTGCTACATCCAGTGATTCAGTGTGGTGAGAATGCATGTATTGGGTGGCACAGTGTATGCCAATCAAGTAGCTGCACGAGTATGGATGGGGTGAATATTGTCATGCTCTTCCTGGGATCATGCTCAAGGCATGTTATGAGGATTGTGGAAAGGCGAGTCACTTGGCACAGAGTTCTAAGCCTGTGCTGCTCATACACTTAGATTAGAGGACTGTTTAGTGGTGACAACATACTCATGATAGGAAATTCAAGTTTATGTCATCAAAATGGCATGGGGAGGTAGTTTGACTCTCTTATTGGAGATGTTCATTGCCTGACGCTTCTGTACTTTCAATGTCACTTGCCACTTATGGCTTTATGTTGACAGCAGTCCAGCTCCCAATGTAATAATTGCAATATTTTAGAAGTCTGAATAAAATTGAACAATGCAATAATCAACAAATATTTCAGCTCTTAGCTTATAATGAATGGAAGGTCACTAATATTACAGTGAGAAGATGGTTGGACATAGTACAATGCCCTCGGGAACTCTTGCAATAATATCCTGGTGCAGAGGATAAATTTCTATTCACATTGAGAACTCTCCTCTCCTCTACTTTCAGTCTGGGTTCTGACCTGAAACATTACCTATCCTTATGCTCCAAATATGCTGCCTGACCCGCTGTGATACACCAGCACTGTGTCTATCTTGATGAAAAATGTGGTTTCACTTCCCACAGTTGCTCCTGACTGAGTACTTCCAGCACGCTTGGATTTTTGCTTTATAATTTTAACAAGGCTCGTTGATATCATGTGATGTTACTCTGATGTTAAACCAACTACATGTCTCCAGAATGTAATATGTTAAGAGCAAGGCTTGATCCAGAACCAAGCAGTCCTGGTTGAACCTGACTGCAACAATGATGAGCAGATTAATAGTGACACCACATTTAATTGTCATGTCAAAGTTACAGCTGTGGAATTAACATGAAATGAAACATATCACCAAGCTGTTCCAGTGCAGCTAAAAGATTGTCAGCTACATGAACTAATGGGAAAGCTCCCAGTTAGATCCTGTTCACATTAAGGGCGTCTATATTCAGGATAACTACATTCTTGGGCAATCTATAAGGCCCTCCGATCAAACAACCTGAGCCACATCCAGGTTGAAAGCAGCAAATACTATTTCTGCTTCAACTGTCAGGAATATGTCAAACAAGCCATCCGCACATTCCTTTGACATTTAACATATATTTGCAATTTGCAAGTCTACAGACCATCTATTGATGTAGTCCAGCTGCCTAAAAGTTTTGGTTATTCGGAGAAAGACTGGGTACAGTGTGGCTCGTAGCTCACCTCGGGATCCTCCCACCAATCCTTACCACCTGCTATACTAAGGAACAACGCCGGAATACACAAGAATTATCTGCGCTTGTTGACACCACAAGCATCTTACAACAGCCCCAATTGGTTTTTGTTACAAACTGTACTGCTACAACTCAATTCTTATCCAGTGCTGCCTCCCACACCCACAACCTCCAACACTGAAAGACAATGGGAGCAATCACATCCAAATTATCCAAAATATCCAAAGTTGGAAATACATTGGCCATGCTTCAAAATTACTGGGTGGAAGTTAGTAGTGAAGTTAGTGAAATCAGCGGGCTCTGCACGAATGCAGGAGACAGCCACGATGCAGTTGTCGATGTAGAGGAGAAAGATTTGGGGGATGGTGCCAGTGTAGATTTGGAACAAGGACTATTGAAAATAACTGACAAAAAGGTAGGCATAACTGTGGCCCATGCGCGTGCCCTATTAGAAAGTGAGAGGAGTCAAAACAAAATGTCTTGAAGGGCATGTGCAGTTTCCTTGAATATAGATGGAAAGATGGAAATGGGATGGAATTAATATGTACTGGAGATGAACTCTGTGGGGCAGGAACAGGCAGGAACAGCTGTGCTGACGCTGAGCTGTGCCAGCTCTGTCACCTCCTCAAATCTACCCGTTGACTGTGACCCCACAGACGAACACCATGCCCTCAATCTCCCAGACTTCCGATCTCATCACATCTGGAAATCTCCCCTCCACAACTTCCAACCTTTTTGTCCGCAGCCTCGCAATGCCCACTTCCACCATTTCCCAAAATCCACAATAAGGGACTGAGCTAGCAGACCCGTTGTTTCTGCCTCCTCCATTGCCAGAATGAGCCACATGCAAACTGGAGAAAGAGTACCTCATATTCCACTTGGATAGTTTATAGCTCAATGGTATTAACATTGAATTATCCTAATTCTTTTAGGTGACTGCAAAACCCATTCCCCTTGCCCTCCCCCTCCCCTTTTCTTTTTATCTCCCCTATGCCCCATCTGGACAAACACCTATTTCCCTTGCTCTCCCCTTCCACCCATATTCCTTCCTCCACTTGATAACTCTTCAATCCATTTGCCTCACACTGTCTGCCTGTTCATCTCTAGCCTTTGCCCAACCATCTACCTCTCAAAGCTCCCCTCACCTGTATCCACTTATTTCTTGCCAGGCCTTTTCATACAAAGCACAATAGTTGCTGCAAAACTACAGAACGAAAAGAAATAAGTGCAAGGCAAAAAAATAACACTACAATGAATATGCATGCACAGAAAAAAATGAATATGCCGGAAACTGAAATTAGCACAATATCACACCAAGCTCAAATTATGCCTACCTGATGGTCCTGAATTTTCCTCCCCACCACTCGGAACGTGTTGTTGCCTGTGTGATGGTAAATATGTACTCTACTGAATCCAGTTGCTCCTCCAGCTGGTACCCACTTCTTATTGCCATCATCATATACCATGACAGCAGCCCGCGCCTGGCATATACTTTGTTCACTGCAGATACAACAAAACATAGGATTAATTAATGTGCTTTTCATCAAACACTTTTAAAAACATTCTTGGAAAAGTACAGACAATAATATCTTCAATTCATGTGCACAGATTTACTGTAATAAAGTATTAGAATTTGAATAGCTATATAGTATTTATAATAACAGATAAAGGAAAAATAGCCTGGGTTTGATTTGCCCTTCTTCAGATCGATCAGGGCCAGTGCAAGGTACAATCCAGATTATTTAGAACATGGTTACATTTGTTGGCAAATGGTTTTGGCAGATAGAGGAAAGAGAGCGAGAGAAAGCAAACTAGCAGGCGAACAGTGATAGCACTGAAGGTGGAAAGAGAAGAAAACGAGAAAGTGGGGGAAGTTGGAATGGATAGAGAACACTGACGAGCAAGGATAATGGAGGAAGGGGAAAAATCGAGGCAAGCAGGCTAAATGTAAATTTGCGCATGCACAGTAACACTTCCATTTCAGATTTACGTAACATCTGCCTTACGCAATGGTCCACGGATGTAACGCATACTTAAGTCGGGGAGCATCTGTATTTTTTAATTCCTAATACCTATTTATTAGCCAAATTTAAATTCCACAGCTGGTGTGGTAGGATTTAAACTCGGGTTTCCGGATTACTAGTCCATTCATTGTTTGAATATTGAGCCCAGTAATTTAGTTATTGGCAGGTCATCACCCCATGGCAGGCTCAACAGTACAAGTGGCTAACTCCTTATCCTACATCATAATGCATGTTGCATATGAAGACTCTGAAGTTTCCCCAGCAGCTGCAGTACTGCTTAGTTACTTGTTTGGCATGAAAATCTGCAGTTTCACAAGGCATCCTCATTCAAACTGCTGCGGAGGGAGAAGAAGTAAACTTGTAACTCTTGATCAGAGATGCACAAATTTGAGGCATTCATTGGCAAGCTGAATAACAAGTAAAAGCAAGCTGCCAGGCGTTTCAAGCACTCAAAGAGACCAACTGATTCATAAATCTGCAAGTACACATGCAGGAAATCCAGAAATAAACAGCGCTTACTCTTTCGCTCCAAAGAATATAGATAAAAACGCAACATCATAGAAAAGAGTGCAACATCAAGCACTCTTTACTAATGACAAAAAGAAAAAAATAAACCGTTTGGAAATGAATTCTGCCCTCAAGTGTCTGGGAAATGAGCCCAGAATGTGTTGTTTACGTCATCCACAAAGGAAAAAACTGAGAGCTTTAACAAAAATAGGTCCGAAAACACGTAGACAAAAAACAATTTTTATATATACCTGTGAAGACTCATGCATATATCATAGTAAAGATGAGGGAGTGCGGGCTCGGAAAGGGGTTGGTTGGGAAAGAGAGAGAAAGAGCGAGCGAGAGAGAGAATATGCCGGGGCTACTTGAAGTGAGAGAAATTAATATTTATACCACTCGGCTGTAAGCTGCCCAAGCAAAATATGAGATGCTGTTCCTCCAATTAGCGTTTAGCCTCACTCTGACAATGGAGGAGACCGAGAACCAAACGGTCTGTATAGGAATGGGAAGAGAAATAAAGTGTCCAGCAACCTGGAGATCAGGTTGGTTCACGCGGGCTGAGCAAATATGTTCCCCAAAAGGATCGCCCAGTCTGTGTTTGGTCTCGCCGATGTATACGAGTCCACATCTTGAACAATGGATAAAGTAGATGAGGTTGGAGGAAGTGCAAGTGAACCTCTGCCTAACCTGAAAGGAGTGTCGGGGTCCCCCGACAGAGTCGAGGAGGAGGTATAGCAAAGGTGTTGTATCTTCTGCGGTTAAACTCCATCGTCAGATGTAATTAGAAGAGAGTGGGAACAGGAATTAAGCTTAAAAATTCCCAAAGACAGATGGGGAAAAATATCTGTCATATGTACATAATTGTTTGATTAATGTAAGACATATTCTAATCCAATTTAAAATACCACACAGACTCTATTACTCAAAAACCAAACTGAACAGAAATGTTCAAAAATGTATCTCCCATCTGCTACAAATGCTTAAGAAGCAACTATAACACATTCCTTTGCCTCTTGTATAAAACTTCACAAATTTTGGAAAGGAATCTTTGAAATCTTTTCAAAATTATTAAAAACAAAACTGGACCCCACATTGAATTGATTATTTTTGGAATAACAGGAGTCTGCACGGAGTTATCAATATTTCAAATACGTTTCCTTAATTATGGCCTGATAATGGCAAAAAACGCATACTTAAATTTTGGAAAAATGCTTCTACCCCAACTCTCAAAATGTGGATTACAAGCATGTCTGAGATGCTACATCTTGAAGATATGAGACTCATCTTAGGAGGAAAATCAGAACAATTTTTAAAGATATGGTCTCCTTTTATTGATTCATTACAAGTATAGTATGGTGCAACGCAATTCTGGAATTAAACCGATTCACGGACATGGAAAGGGGTGTGGTGAGAAATGAAGCAGGTATATCAACATGTAATGTTCTCTTTGTATTTTTCTTTTTTCTTTTTTTTCTCTTCCCTTCACTATTTCTTTCATTTTCTTCCTTTCTCACTCTTTCTCTATTTCTTTTTTGTTATATTAAAAATGGAAGATGTACAATAAATGTATTTTGTCATATGCCGCGGTTTATATTACTGTACACTGCTTCCAATAAAAATATTAATTAAATATAAATAAATAATAATAATGATTTTAGGAATGTCAGAGGGCTGTTCTAAATGAACAATATTTCAAAGACGTTTCCTCGATTATGGTTTAATAACCGCGAAAAAACATACTCAACTTCTGGAAAAAAATAACAGTTCCAACAGTGCAGATGTGGATTACAGAAATGACCGAGACACTACATTTAGAAAAATATAAGGCTTGTATTGGCTGATAAATCAGACCAATCCTCCAAAACATGGTCTCCTTTCACTGAATTTCTTCAACAATAGAATGGTCGAACACAAATTTAAATCCGTTGCATGGGATGGGTGAGCGCTGGGGGCGGGTGAGGGGGGGGGGGGGGGGGAAGCATAGTGGGGCATATCTCCGTCTTCCTTTTTCTCTCTCACTTTTTCGGCAGTTCAGGGATCTTCTCTCTTTTGTGGATTTTTCTTCTTTCTCTACACTCTTTCCTTTTTACCTTTGTTTTCCCCGATTCACTTCTCAATTTAAAAAATGTTAAAAATGAAGCTGCACCAAAATTGTATAATTGTTATGCCGATTGCTTTATTCTTGTACAATTGCTTCTAATAAAATAAACATTAAAAAAAAAAGAACTACAATGCGCGTTTATCACACTGATTCCCGGGATTTATGGGTGGTGATTCAGCAACTAATTACCCCAAGTAAGCATACCAGATTCCTAACGAATTTAGGACATCCATCACATGAAGCTCTTGCAAATACATTAGCGGACAATGGAGCAAGGGAGGAAGCAAAAAGGGGAGAAGGAGCGGATGAGTTTTTAGAGCAATTCTCAGAATTATATATAGACACTGGCTTATGATAGGAGTGGAAAAGACTGTGAGCTGGAAACCTTCTTTAAATCATATGAAGGACAGGAATGGGAGATGGAAGTATTGGCACTAGTGGAAGGAAAAGAGGGAGCTGCCGAGTGTGCTAAAATACCAGCAGAGTTATGGAAAAGAACTTACGAAGTTGCTCTTCACATCACCCGAAAAGTGAATTTCCTGGCCAAAGCTAAAGACCTACGAACGATGGTAAGAAAGGCAATTACCTTGGAAGACCCGAATAATGATCAAAAGCAGTATTTGTCTAACCAATATGCTGTTGAATTTTACCAGGCCCCAAGGAATGTTGTTACCCACTTATGTCATCATCTGGGGAGTGAGGTAAAGAATATGCAGACCCCTTCAGAATGGGCAGAAGACAGCAAAGGTAATGTAGCTCTCCAGAAAGGTGTAACACTTCCTTCAATCCAACAATATCTATTGAAACTTCAGGCCATCAGCAGCATTGACAAATTAATTTGGGGTTGGCTGGAACAAGGAATATTGGTGAAGTGCCAATCAATCTGTAACACCCCTATTCTTGCCGTTCCGAAACCGGGAAAGGAGGGTCAATATAGACGCGTACAAGACTTAAGGGAAATGAATTCTGTTGTAGAACCACTTCATGCCCTAGTGCCAAACCCTCATGCCCATAGTCTAACCCAAATACCGACTGAAGCCAAAGATTTTCAATAGTCGACTTGCAACATGCATTATTTTCTCTTCCTCTTTATGAAAACAGCCAATATATGTTTGCCTTCACATATGGGTGTCAACAATATACCTGGACCAGGTTGCCTCAAGGATTTGTCAATTTGCCTACCTTATTTTCCAGGTGTCTGCAGGACCAGCTAAAGTACTTGGAAGTTTAAAATGAATTCAACATTAGTGCTGTATGTTGATGACCTATTAGTGGCTAGTAAAGATGAATCACATAATCGGAAGACACTGCACAACTACTAAATCATCTAGCCGACCTAGGATATGTGGTCTCACCGTCAAAAGTCCTGGTAGCTCAGGAGAAAATAAAATTTCTAGGAATTATAATTTCGGTCACTGAAAGAAGTCCTCAGAAGAGCAGACGCGAACCTATCTGCGAATTTCCAATCCCAAAAGAAGCCAACAGATGAGGCATTAGCTGTGTATGGTTAATTATTGCGGACCCTGTATTCAAAATATAGCTCTAGAAACCAAGGAGCTAACACCTTCTACCAGCAAGGAGAGCAAAAAGAACACCTTCTACCAGCAAGGAGGCACAGGAAGTATTTGAGAACTTAAAGAGTTCATTGATGCAAGCTCCGTCATTGGGATGGCCATTATACGATCGTCCTTTCCAGCTGTATTGTACAATTCTATCTGATTGTGCCACTTCAGTACTAACGCAAATGCATGGGGATAGACATAAACCAATTGCATTTTACTCCTCCAAATAAGATCCAGTAGCTAGGGGACATCCGCTTTGCACTCAAATCTTAACTGCAATCTACAATAGTTTACAATCGGCTGCTAAGTTGACACTCCAGCAGGAAATTGTAGTGTATAGTTCACATTCAGTATCGGCATTGTTGGGGCAGCTTCAAACCAAGCACTTGACAATGGCCCGCCAAACTAAGTATGAAATCAATCTGTTGAACAATCCAATGCATTTTAAACATTGTACATGGATTAACCCCCAGCCTCTTTTCTTATTTCACCTCCAGAAGAGTGAGCAGAAGCAGGACACAACTGTCTATTTGTTATAGAGCAAGAAAACATCAGTGAGGGAGGACTTGAAGGATGTACCCATGGAAGACCCTGACATCACATTATGTGTGGACGGTAGTGCATGCATTGGACTGCGAGGTGAGAGTTTCTCTAGGTGAGCAATTATTTATCAAAAGATGGAGATTGTAGAAGCAGCTGCTTTTGAATCACCCTATTCAGCACAACAAGCTGAAGTATTTAATTCGGACTTGTATTATTGGGGAGGATCTAAAAGTAAATATTTACACCGATTCTCGATATGCATTCGGGGTGGTGCATGATTTTGCACAATTATGGAAAAATAGAGGATTCCTAACTTCTGCAGCAACCAAATATTACACAAACAATTTGTGACAAATGTATTAAAGGCCTTAATGCTTCCCAGACACTGAAATTTGAAATAGTAAATTGAAGGCTGAGACTGAATTTGGTTAAATTGAAATATTTTTCATGATTTGCTTTAAATTAGAGTCACGCCTGTAGGGAAATCTGGACTGAACCCAGCTGAAATTTATATGAGGACCCGTCATCAGATATACATATTATAATATTGTGTGAGTATGAAGAAGGCTGATTAGTGTTGCCCCTAGGATAATAAAGAGTATATTAGGGAACATAATAGCAATAGGGATACAGTGATAGAGTAGAATATATTAGGTTCGAATAGGGATAGTATTGCAGAATTATAGTGAATGTATGGGAAAGCATGGATGCATGATGGTAACTTGCTTTGTCCCAAGTTTTTCAGAAATTTTAGGTTTTAGCTTCGACTATGGAAAGGGATGGAAACATGGATGGAGGGAATTTGTGCCCGTGAAAACTCTGGAGGTGAAGACTCATCAGATGGAAATCGTGAAGCTATGCCCATGAAAACTCGGGACACTTGACAAGATTCTGGGAAGAAACATCATCATCTTGTGTTGCTGATAGATGGTAAATGTAACGGACACAGTTATGTATATCTGGTTAGCTGATTATTGAACTATTTGGTTATCATAAATGCTGAGTTATCATATACGATAAAGAGGAAGGAATGTTAATCCTGGCCAAATTGGAGAGGCTATGACTTTAAAATGAGGTAAAAGCTTCAGGACTGCTGGAGATTTGGTCAATTTAGAAACATAGAAACATAGAAAATAGGTGCAGGAGGAGGCCATTCGGACCTTCGAGCCAGCACCTCCATCATGGCTGATCGTCCGCTATCAATAACCCATGCCTGCCTTCTCCCCATATCCCTTGACTCCACTAGCCCCTAGAGCTCTATCCAACTCTCTCTTAAATCCATCCAGTGATTTGGCCTCCACTGCCCTCTGTGGCAGGGAATTCCATAAATTCACAATTCTCCGGGTAAATTTTTTTTTCTCAGCTCAATAGTACATTTCTTGTGATGGAGACTTTGAGATCAAGAAAGGGGAGGGAGGTGTTGGAGATGGTCCAAGTGCATTTGAGTGCAGGGTGAAATTTGGATGTGAAGTTGATGAAATCAGTGAGTGATTTGCATGGGTGCAAGAGGTAGTACCGATGCAGTCAAAGAGTTCTGGGATAGGGCCAGTGTACGCCTGGAGCAAGGATTGTTCAACGTATCTTACAAAGAGGCAGGCATAGTTGAGGCCCGTGCGGGTGCCCATAGCTATGCCTTGGACTGGGAGTAAATGGAAAGAGTCAAAGGAGAAGTTGTTGAGGGTGAGGACCAGCTCCGCTAGGCGAAGTAGCGTTAGTAGACGGATATTGGATGGTTCTGCAGTCAAGGAAGAAACGTAGGGCTTTAAGGTCTTCCTGGTGGGGGATGGTGTAAAGTGACTGAACGTCCATAGTAAAGATGAGGGAGTGGGGTCTCGGAAAGGGGAAGTCATTAAAGAGATGAAAGGTCAGTGAGGTAGTTTTTGGACAAAGTTCTACACTTTGTGTAATTTTTTTGCAAACCACATTCTTGTTTCTTGGTTAGTCGCAGAGTCAACAAATATGGACAAGTCCACCAACTAAAAGCAGCTGAAGGATCTCATCAGTTTCCTCAGACCTACACTGTATGACCTTCGATACCAGATCCTCTTGTATCAGTTTCTGCTTGTAAGCAAGGTGCAGAAGCACAGCCATATGGTCAGATTTACCAGACTGTGGCCTGGGAATCAAGTGGTAGGCGTTTTTGATTGTTGTGTAGCAGTGATCAAAGGTGTTTGGGCCTCTAGTTGGGAAAGACACTCGCTAAAGCATTTTAGTGCCACGCTCTTGGCATTGGCCTGATTGAAGTTCCTGGCTATTATAAACAAGGCCTCAGGGTACTTTGTTTCAAAGCTACTGATGATGGTGTGCACTTCCTTACGTGCAAGCTTAGCATCAGCATGGGGTGGCAGGTAGACTGCTGTCATGATAGCCAAAGTAAATTCTCATGGTAGGTTGTAGTGACACTTCGCCACAAGATATTCCTGTTCTCAGGAGCAGGAGCTCTCCGGTATTACCATGTCTGAAAACCATGCGAAGTTCATTAGAAAGCACACCACTCTGCCCTTTACCTCAGCTGAAATTCGGAACACTTTATAAAGGGAAAAAGTGAAGTGTTGAAGAAATCCTCTAGTTTGATTCCTGGTTGAAGGGGTTGTGTTATAATAAACAAGTTAGGCAGGCTGGAGCTGTATTCATTCCAGCAAAGAATGACATTTTATTGAA
This sequence comes from Okamejei kenojei, assembly GCA_035221665.1. Classification (NCBI taxonomy): domain Eukaryota; kingdom Metazoa; phylum Chordata; class Chondrichthyes; order Rajiformes; family Rajidae; genus Okamejei; species Okamejei kenojei. Next base: position 116,439,765 of record CM069135.1, on the reverse strand, counting down.
ACAAGGCTTGACAAATTTAAAGCCGAGAAAATGCTTCCGTTGGCCAGAACAGGAAGCCACCAATTTACGATGGTAGCAAGGACAAATTTAATACTGAGGACTACATACACTTTGTCAGGAACCTCTATTGCCCATATCCTGCAGAACACCCATTTAGTCTGCACTCCCTCTCCCTAGTGGAAACAACACTTCGTAATCCATCTCAGTATAAAGTCTAATTGCAACCCTACTATTTTTGTACAAAATTCCACACTGCTAACTGATGTTTGCAGTCTGCATGTCTCTAGGTGCTTTACAGTAGACATGACACTAATTGTGGTAATCCATCAGCCTGCCACGATTCAAGTACTTACTACACTAAATTTAAGTCAAAGGCTAGCAGCCTCTGTGGGATTCCTTGAGAGAACCACACATGCTGCAATTCAATTCAATTTTCCTATACTAGGTCAGCTACATTTACAGATGAACCAAATCAACTGAAGGCTGTAAGTAATGTTCTAAAGCCTCTGATGAATTGAAGATAATCAGAAAAGCTAACTTATGAATTGCTACAAACATTTACAGAATATATTATGATTTGGTCATTTTTCTATACTAAAGATGCTTTATATCTTCATCTGATATAGGCTATACTTAAATGGCCTTCAAGATTTGTTTCACCACATACCACAAGGACTACACTTATTCAATGCAATTTGAGCAAGTTTATATAAGACAAGAACCAGCCTGGTCATTGTATTGTTTATTTGTACTTTTGTACAAATTGTTGATTGGTCAACGCAGCATAGCAGTGAAGTGCGGTGAGGTCAATGGCTGGGGAGGCACTGGCTAGTATCAGTGGCCCGGCCGTCCCTGTACTGATCACCGCATCTCCCCAGGGAGAGAGAGGGGTGGAGCCGGGGCTGTGTGCGTGAAGCACAGCAACTGGAGAGGCGGGAGCGTTGCCCCGGGACCGTGAGGGAATGACCCACCTCCCCCTCTCCCCCATCTCCATTCCCCCTCACACTCCACTCTCCGTCTACCCCTTGCTTCCCCCTCCACCCCTCTACTCTCTCTCCACCCCTCTCTCCCCCCTCCGGGGTAGATCTACGCGAGCCGAGAGTACATTACTCCAGCGCGGGGCCCAATTGGGAGCTCTCAGCGGCCCAGAGCCTCCGAATCGGCCGCTACAAATCAACCTATCAGTCAGCGCCGTCCGCGGCTGGAAAGTCAGCGCCGCCAGTGGTGGAATCCAGTGCTGCGCTGCCGCTGCTGAAGCTAGCTAACGTGCAGGGAGAGTGAGGTAGCGTCAATTACGTGGGCTGAGCCGACGTAATTCACGCTCGCTCTCCCTCCACTGGGCTCAAGACACACCCCCTTAGTGAGGCAGATGTAATCGCTGCTTCCCCTGGTGCCTTTTAATTGCAGTTTTATGACGAGACCAGCGAGCCTAAATTTAATATATATTTTACGTGAAATAAGCTACCTGGTCTATGGAAGGTGAGGACATGTAATGAAGGAGTTTCCAAACATTACATTGGTAACATACAGAGAGATAGTAACAGGCACACGCTTATTGCCCCGCGATCCATCCAGTTTCTGAGGGGTTGCGCAATCAGAGGGGAGGCTCAGCTCATTGCTGCCTCACCTCTCATCTCTCCCTGTTTTTGCAGCGGAGCTGCACAAATTTGGCGATTGTGACTATAAAAAATGATTGGATTCATATAGAAATTACATTTATAACACAGATCAGTGGAAAAATCTAAATATTTATTTTATTATTATTTTTCTTTACTTTTCTTAACAGCTATTTTCATTGGGAGTACGACAGGTGAGGCTCTGCCTCCTCTGACCGCACGTCCCTGCAGCATAGGAAGGTTGCGATTATGCCCAAACGGGTGCAGAAATGATTCACAGGAGTGCTGCCTGGACTGGAGGGCTCGAGTTACAAGGACAGACTGGATAAGCTGGGATGGTTTTCCCTGGAGCAAAAGGGAAAGGTCAGATTGGAAATGGGAGGGGGAGTTAAAGTGCTGAGCTCACCTTTCTGTCCTGGGCCTCCTCAATTTGTCAGAGTGAGGCCCAGCACAAATTGGAGGAACAGTACCTCATATTTTGCTTGTGTAGTTTACACCCCAGCAGTATGAACATTGACTTCTCCAACTTCAAATAGCCCTTGCTTTTCCTCTATCCCCTCCCCCTTCTCCTACCAGTCTTACTGTCTCCAACTACATTCTATTGTTGTCCCACTCACTCCCCTAACTTCAGTCCGAAGAAGGGTCTCGATCTGAAGCGCTGACTTACTCCAACATTGTGTCTACCTTCGATTTAAACCAGCATCTGCAGTTCTTTCCTACAGGTGATTGATGGCTGGCGTGGTCTTGGGATGGCGAAGGGCCTGTTTCCACATAATATCTGAAAGAAAAACTGCCCAAATAATCTATATTTCGGCAACATTAAATGGACTTGTCAGCTAGATCCCAGAAGATTGATACTTTTGTTTGATTAATGGCATATGATTACTTATTCCATGGACTTCACCCAAAGCAGATCAAAAAGACTAGGTGCAAATTAGCCATTATGCTCAATCCTCCTGGGCTCAACATGAAGCTTTTTTTTTTCAACTAGGAGTGATGGAACAACTACAGGGCTGCCAACTCTCACGCATTGAGCGTGACTAACGCATTTGAAGAAATTCTCACGCTCTCACGCTGATGACAGAAGTTCTCACGCTAAAAAAATATTTAAAAATATATGAATAAATAAATAAAGTCACATTTCACCACACTCACCAATGAGAATAGTTTTTTGTCGGCGGGTTCCCCATAAAGAACGAGCAATTGGCTTAAGCCCATCGCACACTATTTAAAATGGCAATGTAGACAAAAGTGCTGGAGAAACTCAGCAGGTGAGGCAGCGTCTATGTCTGAGTTTGACCCTTCTTCACACTCAAGCATTTCTCCAGCATTTTTGTCTACCGCTCTATAGATGCTGCCTCACCCGCATTCACATTCCCGTGCAGATGGTGTGATAGGTGAGACACGGCGGTGGTCCCAGCACCGCTCACACCTCCCACCCTCACCTCCGGCGGCTCTGTGTCCGTCGGCTGCTCTGTCCACACCGGTTGGAGTTTTAACCCCGGCCCGGAGCCAGGAGCGGACCAGGTGAGTGGGGACGTTGGTGCCGTCTCCGGAGCCGCGGGGATGAATCTCAGGCTAAGGCTCCGCTCCCCGACCCTGGGTCACTGTCCCTCACCTCGCCCGGGTCAGTGATCCTCACCTCCCCCGGACCCTAGCTGGACACAGAGCACCTGGGCCGGGCCACATTCCCGGGGGGGGGGAAGAGAAGGAAATGCTCCCCGGGCATCGCCAAGTCTCCGCTCACTCCGGGTGTTGTTGCCGCTTCACTGACACACTCTCACACACAACCTAACACACACCCTTACACACACCCTTACACACACCCTTACACACACCCTCACACACAAACCCTAACACACACTGGCACACACAAGGTTTAAAGGGATTTGGGCCAAATGCTGATAAATGGGGCTAGTTTAGATGGGGCATCTTGATCTGCATGGACAAGTTGGGATGAAGGGCCTGTTTACATACTGTAAGACTATGACACACTGCAGAAAGGGTGCAATTGCTCTGGAGAGGATCCAGGGACGATTTATGAGCATATTGGCAGGGCTAGATTTTTTTTTTCACTTTGAAGAAAGATTTGATAACTGGGATTGTATTCTCTGCAGCAACGGAGGCGAAGAAAATACTTAGTTGAGGTGAATAATATTATGAGAATAGGACCCGTTTCGCTTAACAAAGACTGTAAGAAGGAACTGCAGATGGTGGTTTAAACTGAAGATAGACACTAAAAGCTGAAATAACTCAGGACAGGCAGCATCTCTGGAGAGAAAGAATAGGTGATGTTTCGGGTCGAGACATTCAGACTGAAGAGATTGAAAACCAGCCATAAAACATAATGACTGGAGATGTGTGTTATCCAACTACGGGCAGAAATCAGATTCATGTGTTCATCTTTATTGACATGACACCATAATAAATATATTACAGAGAAAATAATGTAATGGCGAGGCACGGTGGAGCAGTGGTTGAGTTGCTGCCTTGCAGCACCACACACCCAGATTGGATCCTGACTACGGGTGCTGTCAGTACAGTATTTGTACATTCTCCTTATGAACATATGGTTTTCTCTGGATATTCTGGTTTCTCCCACATCCGAAAGAAGTGCAGGTTTGTAGATTAATTGGCTTCTGTAAATTGTGCCTGGCGTGTAGGATACAACTGGTATATGGTAGATTGCTGGTCGGTGTGGACTTTGTGGGCTGAAGGGCCTATTTCCATAAACATGTTTTACATATACATCTTAATTTCATTGAACCATATACGGTTGAATATGTGACATTATTTTCATCTTGTTTCTATAGTCAAAGGGTAAGATTGATTGACTTATTTGTGCAGAACAGTGATGGAAGTCTGACTCCTCTTGCCTTGTTTCTATGTTTTTGTTTCTCTCTATATATGCGTAACAGCATGAATTATAATCTGATTTCCATACATGAACATACTAAGGTATATGTGCTGCACCTGTTGATAAGAGCCTGGCTACTGTGGAATGTAATTAGGAATAAAGTTTAGCCTAACCTTATTTGAAGCATAAAATTTGAAGCATACATGTTGCATTCAAGTGCAATTAAAAGACTCGCTACAGTATGCACCAGATTGCACAATTTCAAGCTGAAAAATGCCAAAGCTCCCCCCGCCCCAAAAGTGTTCCCATTTTCACAAAGAAAAAGTAAACATTACGGGCCTCAATTTATCATCTCGTCAGAAGTACAAAACACACTTTATAATGACGTGTCAAACCAATTTGTGCTTGCCCTGTAATATAGCTAGTGGACCCGAGGGACAAACTATATACAAGAAACGTTTTCAAATAAGGGATTGGCCATTCAGGGCAGATGGGAAGAGATTTCCTCATCCAAAGCAGATACTGGAACATTTGTACCCAAATGAGGCTTTGGAGACTCAATTACTAAGCATTGTCAAGGTGAAGGTGGGTAGAATTTTAGATAAAAGAATCAAGGTATATGGAGTCAGTCAGACGGGTCTTAACCCAACATCACCCATTCCTTCTCTCCAGAGATGCTGCCTGTCCCGCTGAGCTGCTCCAGCTTTTTGTGTCTATCTTCTGTATAATCCAGCATCTGCAGTTCCTTCCGACGTGTGTCTTATTGAATGACAGAGCGAGTACAAAGGACCAAATGATTTACTCCTTAAGTTTACTCCTTAAGTTTGTAAATTATTGGAACAGAATTAGGCCATTTGGCCCAAATACTTTTATTTCTATCTCATTTGGTTAACGTGGGTTCAATCCTGGACCCAGTTTGATGCTGAGTATAGAAGTTGGTAGGTCATGTTACAGTTATGCTAGACATTGGCAGTCCAAACTTAGAAAAAATTAGTATTGTGTTATTTTGGTCATCTTTATAGAAAGCATAATGAATAATAATAAATTTGTTTGTATAGCATGTTTAAAAACAACTCATGATGACCAAAGTGCTTCACATCAGTGCAGGTACTAATTTGGTACATACAACGGTAGACAGACCTAACAATACATACATAAACTGTTTACAGTGCCCCATCAGAGGGGCGCAAAAACGCTTGGGAGAAGAAATAGGTTTTGAGTCATAACTTAAAGGAGTCGATGGTGGGGGCAGTTCTGAGGAGCGGGATACTATTCCACAGTTTAGGTGCTGCAACCGCAAAAGCGCGGTCGCCCCTGAGCTTAAACCTAGACCACGGGATAGTCAGTAGCCCCAAGTCAGCCGACCTGAGAGAGCTGGAGGTAGAATGATTGGTTAGAAGATCTTTGATATGGGGGGTGGGGCAAGCACGTTGAGGAATTTGTAAACAAATAAGAGGAGCTTGAAGTTGATTCTATACCGTACTGGGAGCCAGTGGAGAGAGGCCAGGATCGGGGTGATGTGGTCCCTTTTACGGGTACTGGTCAGAAGTCTTGCTGCGGCATTTTGGACCAATTGCAGACGGGACAGGGATGATTGACTGATGCCAGTGTATAGGGAGTTGCAGTAGTCAAGGTGGAAAAAATGAATGCGTGGATGATTTTTTTCAAGGTCAAATTTGAGGAATTATTTGATTTTAGCTATTGTACGAAGCTGGAAGAAACCAGCTTTTACCACAGAGTTGACTTGCTTGTCAAACCTTAATGTGGAGTCAAATATCACGCCAAGGTTTTTGATGTGCGGTTTGACTAAGGAGGTTAGGCTTCCAAGGCTGCCTATTATCGTTTTAATGGGGTCGGAGAAGGCCGAGTAAATGACCTCAGACTTGCTCTCGTTAAGTTGGAGGAAGTTCTGAGCCATCCAGCATTTTAAATCAAGGCAGTGCATGAGGCCGTTTAAATTAGACAGATTGTTGGGTTTCAGGGGGAGATAGAGCTGTGTATCATCTGCATAGCAGTGGAAAGAAATGCCATGCCTTTGGATGACTTGGCCTAGGGGGAGCATGTAGAGAGAGAAGAGAATGGGGCCTAGGATGGAGCCTTGTGGAACCCCGCAGAAAAAGATAGCTGGGGAAGAGAAAGAATTACTTATGCTGGTAGAGAAACTCCTGTTTTTTAGGTAGGAAACGAACCAGCTCAGGGCAGTGCCATCAACACCAACCCCGTACCGGAGACGATCAATTAGGATGGTGTGGTCCACTGCGTCAAACGCTGCGCTGAGGTTGAGAAGGAGCAGGATTGCACAGTCGCCGGAGTCGATGCCGAGAAGAAGGTCGTTGTGTACCTTCAACAAGGTACACACCACTCTGTGCTGTGGTGGGCCCTGAAACCCGATTGGAAACTTTCCAGGATGGAATTTTGGCGTAGATAAGGCAGTAGTTGGTCTGGAATTTCCTTTTCAAGGACTTTTGAGAGGAAAGGCAGTTTGGAAATAGGTCTGTAGTTGCTAGGCAAGGTGGGGTCTCGGTTAGGTTTTTTCAGTAGCTGGACCACCGCGTGCTTGAAACAGGTTGGAACAGTGCCAGTGGCCAGAGAACTGTTGATGATAGAGAGGATACTGGGATCGACTGTTGCAAAGACATCCTTCAGAAGGGCAGTGGGAACAACGTCAAGTGGGCAGGTTGCAGGTTTCATAGTGGAGACAAGCTTTACAAGGGAGGATAGAGTAACGGGTTGGAAGCAGTCTAATTTAGAAGAACAAACCAGTAGACAGCTAAGTCAAGGGTGGGAGGAGAAATATTGGTTCTGATGTTCTCAACTTTACTGGTGAAAAAAGTAGAGAATTCTTCACACTTGGCAGGGGACCCAGCTAAGCTGGTACTGGGGGCGGGACATATGACAGAGGTAATAGTACTAAATAGGACCTTGGAATTTTGAGCGTTCTTGGAATAATGTTGTTAAGCTGGGAAGGGTGCAGAAAAGATTTACGAGGATGTTACCAGGACTCGACAGCCTGAGCTATAGGGAGAGGTTCAGCAGGCCAGGACTTTTTTCCTTGGAGAGCAAGAGCTTGAGGGGTGATTTTACAGAGGTGTACAACATAATGAGAGGAATAGATAGGCTAAATGCTCAGCATCATTTACCCACTGTAGGGGAATCAAGAACCAGAAGACAAAGGCTTAAAGTGAGGGGGAAATTGGGGGAATGGTAACTTGAGGGGAACTTTTTTTTACAAAAAGCATGGTGGGTGTATGGAGCAAGCTGCCAGAGGAGTTAGTTGAGGCAGCAACTAACACCACGTTAAGAAACATTTAGGCTGGTGTATGAACAGGATAGGTTAGAGGGTTATAGCTCAAAATCAGGCAGGTGGGACATTCCAAATTAATGTCAGTACAACTGACGTGCCCGAGGCATGTGACCTTTTGTCACACCTCTGTGATTTGCGTACATAACTGCTCCTGTAACTCTTGCTGATTGTAAATAGGCCTAAAGTTCACCTTGCTGTAAAATAACCGTTTGTGTTTCCCTGGTCTCCCCATAAAGGCATGATTGAAGAACGTTCTTGGACTTACACACTCATTGTAACAGCAATAAAATCATTCATTAACATTACAATGTCACTTCTCTTTTACATTCTCCCGATTCCACGAGTATGGCATGAATGTTACTCAGCCAGCAATTGTGAAAATAAAAGTGATCTTTTCAGAATACAGTTATGCCTAGTGCATGCCCAGTTTCATCTGCCAGGTCTAAACCACAGTCCATGACAACAAGGCAGGTTTTCACAAGGCACTATCTGCCAGAACACCAATACTCATGAATAGGGGAGGGGGTCTAGTATGTATCCTCCTGGTCTAGACACAAAATGCTGGAGTAACTCAGGACAGGCAGCATCTCTGGAGAGAAGGAATAGGTGACGTTTCGGTTGAGACCCGTCAGTCTCAAGATGTGTCTCCATCCAAAACATCACCCATTTCTTCTCTCCAGAGATGCTGCCTGGTCCGCTGAGTTACTCCAGCAATTTGTGTCTATCTCCGGTGTAAACCAGCATCTCCAGTTCCTTCCTACACATTTCAGATCCTACAGGTCTGTCCTGTTAGACAAAAGATTTGTTTAAATGCTTAATTGGCACATTGGCTACACATGCACTCTGATGGTATCTTATATTTAACATGCAAATATTTTTCTTTGGAAGTTCAGGAATGCAATGAACTCAGAAGTTCATTGGAAACAAAAGCTTCTCAATAGACATGACAATAATAAACCAATACCAATGATTGGGAAGTTCAGGAATATCCTGTCATGAAAGTTATCCCATGAGCACAAGCACTTTTCTATAAATAATATCTGATTTGAGAAGAAATTTAATACTGCACCAAATAAATTGACACATACATTATTATTGTAGTTAAGAAACTCCAATACATTCAAATCATCCCCCCCCCCCAAAGAAACTGCATCATAAACCCTACTGGAAGCTGCAAATGTCAATGCTCATTTTGAAATGCACTTCGGAGAGAATGCAAAAGAACACGCGTAAAACTACTAATGTTAAACACTAGCCCACATCAGGTGGGAACGTAGATCCAAGTTCCATTGATATTCATGAAGCACATTCAAACTTGACACAAACAGCACTGACGTCAAGCACACGGATTAATTTGATGCACAATGAATCCATTAAATAAAACAATAACCACTGCACCGTAAAAAAGATTGAAATAATATAATGGTTCCATTTATTGAATATCTAAAGGGTCAAAATGGCTCGGTACGAGAGCCTGACTGAAGCCTGAATAATGGAATAGATGAAGAATCACGTATAACAAATCATGGATATATCTCCAATGATGGATAACTCTTTTTAATACTCCGTTCATTTCTTTATTTTTGATTTTCTACTCTTACTTTATTTTTCTCTATCTTTTCTTACTTGCAAAAAAAAAGTATAGAAATATAAGACATAATTGTTAATATTAATAAAATCACGAATGTATGTGAGAAGTATATTCTATTAACATGCACTCACGTCTAATAAAAATATTTAACAAAAAAAAAGAATATAATGGAAGAGCAAGACTATATTGATATGATGAAATTTACATGAGAAAATTATTAAGATAAATTGTTTTTCCTCTATTTTAAAATAGCTCATAACAATGTTGTGATCCCACTAGTTTCTACAAACTCCAAAGCAAAAGTGAATGACAGACTCGGAGATTAAAACATTAACAAATTAACAACCAGCTGGGGGAACCAAGATTTTTTTTAAAGTAAATGCCAAGTTGCTATATGTGTAGGAAGGAACTGCAGACGCTGGTTTAAACCGAAGATAGACACAAAATGCTGGAATAACTCAGCGGGGCCATTCCTTTTCTCCAGAGATGCTGCCTGTCCCACTGAGTTACTCCAGCATTTTGCGTCTATCGCCAAGTTGCTCCCCCCCCCCCTCTCTCCCCACATATATACACACATATATATTATATAAACACACACACATATATATACACACACATACATATACACACATACATATATATACATATATACACACATACATATATACACATATATATATATATATACACACACATACACACACACACACACACATAGAGATTCTAAATAAAAGAATTCTAGAGACTCTTCACAAAATAAATGTCTACCTCATGAGAAGGGGGAGGAGTTGTACAGTTTGATAGCTACAGGGTAAAAGGATCTCCTGTGGCGTTCTGAATTGCATCTTGGTGGAACCAGTCTGTTGCTAAAAATACTCCTCAGTTGAACCATGGAGGAGGTGAGCTGTATTGTCCAAGATGTTCCATAGTTACAGGAGCATCCTCCCCTCTAAGACCAGCTCCCATGAATACAACTCCACCCCCAGGACAAAGCAAGCCTTCCCGATGAGCTTGTTAATCCTGTTGGCGTTCGTGGCCTTTGCTCTGCTGCCCCAGCACACGACAGCAAAGAAGATAGCACTGACCACCACAGATTGGTAGAACATCTGCAGCACGCTTCCCTCCCCTCAATGATGCCGCCCACAATTGCAGAGTCATCCGAAAACTTCTGTAGGTGGCAGCAGTCCGAGTCATATCTGAAGTCAGAGGTGTAGATGGTGAATAGGGAGGGAGAGTGGACCGTCTCCTGTGGGGCCCCTGTGTTACTCACTACCATGTCCGAGACACAGTTCTGTAGCCTGACATACATAGAAGTTGATTAAATCATGAGGGGCATTTATAAGGTGGATGGTCAGTCTTTTCCCAGAGAAGGAGAATCTCAAATTAGATGGCATGGGTTTAAGTTGCGAGGGGAAAATTTTAAAGCAGACCTGAATGGTGACTGCCAAAGCTGGAGAGGCCGGTACAATTACAACGTTTAAAATACATTTGTTCAGGCACATGGAAAGGATAGGTCTAAAAGGAAATAGGCCTAATGCAGACAATGGGAAGTACCTCAGGAAAGCACCTTGGTTGGCATGGACATCACTGTACACCTATACACTTTGTAAGTACAACCTTGCATTAGCCACCATGTTCTGCAGCCTCTTTGAAGCAGCTGTGCAGCAGGACAGAGAAAACTACTCTTGTGAGATTAGGTAAAACAAATCAGACCTGTTCCTGCACAGAATGCCCACTGTCCATGCCAACTGCTACTCTGTCTGTTTCACTGCTCTTTTCTCAAGCCCTTAAATTATTCCCACTCCAATACAAGCCAATTCCTTTGTGATACTACTAATTAACTAATTTCTGCCATTCTTAATTAGTAGTAATTTCTAGATCTTTAGTAAAAAGTCTGCACACTTGCATTCTACTCATTACAGCAGTTCGGGTAACAGAAATTGACTCTTACGTAAATCACACCACTACCAAAAAAAGGCTTTCTTTTCAACTCCCATTCCTTAACACAAATAACAATGTGCACATGTTAAGGAAAATCGCAATATGAACCATTATGTAGGAACGCCACTCCTCCCCCTCAATCAGGTTGATTCTCAAATGTCTTTACACCAAAGAGAATCATCCTACCATACAATGAAACGATTCTAATCAGCATACCATGCACTCTCTCTCAGACCTTCACATCCTTCCGAAACCGTAATGAACAAAATTAGGCAGAAACTATAATTGGGGCATGGAGACAAAAGCCACCGCAGATGCTAAAACCTTGTGTAAAAAAAAAAAAGACTGCTGGAAGAACTCAATAAGTTAAGCGTTTAAGAAGGAACTGCAGATGCTGGAAAATCGAATGTAGACAAAAGTGCTGGAGAAACTCAGCGGGTGCAGCAGCATCTATGGAGCGAAGGGAATAGGCAACGTTTCGGATCTGAAGAAGGGGTTCGGCCCGAAACGTTGCCTATTTCCTTGTCTACCTTCAATAAGTCAGGCATCACCTATGGAGGGAAATGGTTAGACAACATCATTGGGAGGAGGATCGCAACCCCAATGTTGTCAGTCCAGGTACTCCAGCAGTCTATTGTTGCTCCATATGAGGCCCAACCAGTGTTTTGTACAGGTTCAACACAACCTCTCCTTTTGTACTTTAAAATCTCTCCTAATAAACCCAGGATCTCAGACCCTTCACTAACCATTATCACCCTGTCCTGCCAGTTTTGAAAGCTTATGCCCATATGCACCCAGAATCCCTCTGTTCCATACATCCTTTAGTTTACATGATTTATCAACATTTTCACACCTCCTGGATCCCAAGGCATTGTCCAATCAATTAAATATTGCGGATGTCTGCCTATTTATCTGGTGGCAACATTCTATTGTATCTAGAAATACACTAGGCCTTGGGCATTTATTAGTCTCACCATCAGTCCAACTATTCCAAGTAATTTGACTCTATCCTGCACCCACACACACCACTGCCCAGATACTTCCCACCTACATCTGATGCACCTCTCATGCCCTCCACCTTTTTGATAATTTCCTATTCCTTGGTCCCAACAGCTTCAACATCATCATGCGGTTCCAATCTCTAAACATCTCTATTCCTCGTCAGGACGATCTAAAGGCCCTTCACTATTCTCTAGAACAAGAGATCTGAAGAAGGGTCCCGTCCCAAAACGGCACCTGTCCAGTTCTTCCAGGGATGCTAAGTTACTCCAGTGTGCTGGGTCTTTTTTTTTGTAATCCAGCATCTGCAGTTTCTTGTTTTTACAGATCCAACCAGTTCTCTTTTACTCACACTTGTGCGCCTGGCAGAATTTATCCTTGCTATCCAACAAGGAAATCATGCATCAGAACAATGACATTCTTTCTTGCTGCAGCCTCACAGGCATGTTAGATGCAACAACTACAAACATAAACATTATAAATAAGTTATTCCATGCAAATAAGAGATGGTACAAACCCAAAGTACAAAGAGCAACACAATTAGTCCAAAGTCCATTGTGGTTCAGTGCTGAGGTCGGGTTGTGATTATTGTCATTAAGGAAAATTCAAGAACCTGGTGGTTGGTGGGAAGAAGCTATTCTTGCACCTGGAGACTCCTGCATCAGCTACACCTGCCTTTTTCGTGGCCACATCTATTCTGACGCCTCTCTGCTACATCAATGACTGCATTGGACAGGAAGCAGCATGGAAAAAGCCTGGGGTTTTCTTTAATCACTTACCATTGACATTGTATGGCCCTTTTGGCCCTTCTATTCACCTATTTGAGCTCTTTCCAATTTGCTCTATAATTCCTCAAAGGCTTTGGCTGGTTTCATCTTCTTAAACTTAACATACACTTTATTTTTATTTTTGACCAAATGTACAACCTTACTAAATTTACGACCCAAAGGACTGTTTTATCTAAAAAGCAGCACTTTTGATCTGCTGTGAACCTGGCAACTCTGAAATGTCAACCAGAAATATGTGTTCATTACTCTCAACTGGTGCTTGAACCCATGACCTCTGAATCAGAGGTGAGAATGCCACCACTGAGCTAAAGCTGTCACAAGACTGCAAAACGGATACACGAAGTAAAACAGCAGAAGAAAATAAAACATGAGCTCCACAGGAGGTTAACCTAGCTTCTTTCAGAACAGGTGTCTCAGAGTCTGACGAGCAACAGGACTTTTGGATAACACAGCGAGAATTGTCTCTTGGGTAGCGAGTCTGGATGAGATGCTTATCTTCAGTTGGATTCCTTCCCAAAATTCAAGAGAATTCCACAGTTCTTATTTAGTTTAAATACAAGAGCAGCACAGGAGGGATTACTCAGCAAATGAATCAGTTCATGCTTTCAGGGGCAAGACCAAGACAACAATCAGATATGGGCCAATAAATGGCGAGTAACACTTATGTTACAAAAGTGCCAGTCAATGACCAAGTTGGTGAAGAATTCTCTCTGAGCTCGAGATTCAATAACATGACCAAAGAGCAAACTCCACTATCAACATCCAAAGAAATCCATTGACCAGAAACTCAATTGGACTACATAGATACCATGATCAGAGAATGAATATTGTACTATTTTATAGAGCATACTGGATGACAGAATTATATATCTAACCCACCTAATTTCTAATCTGATTTGTGAAGTAGTATGGGGCAGAAATACAATGCTTCTGGAAGAAGGTAATAATTGGAGATAACATTCCTGGGTCTTGTAAGGCTTGAAAAAAAGGGATATTTCAAACATAAAACCATCTGACTCCTACTAGAGGCATGGGTCAGTAAGGTACAAGGTGACGTCAGAGCAACTGATCATGCACATTCTCATCTTGGATTGGTCAGGAAATGATAACTTGCACACCATACATTGGCGCGAATGATGTACTTCATGACCCCTGTGTATAAAGATGCCAGTCTTTGTACAGGGAGAGAATATGGACTCCCTGTAGGGACTCAACTGGTCGGTTGGGGGCGCTGCGAGTCGGCTGCCCTGTGTGCAGCGTATTCTTTATTTCAACTTTTTTTGTTTTTTTTAGTGTGTCTAAGTGTTTGTTTTGGTGTCTCTCGGTATGTCCTATGTGGAAAGGGGGGGGGGGAACTGTTTTTTCCGTCAAGGAGAAGCGACTTTTTCAATGTCGGTTCTCCGCCTCCTCTCGTGGCATAACAGCTTGGATTGGAGCGGCCTTTCCCGGAGTCGGGCCCAGAACTTCAGCAGCGGGCGCAGCGTGGACTTGTATATCGCGGGGGGGGGGGGGGGGGGGGGGGGGGGGGGGGGGGGAAACGAACCCTTGCCGGGGGTCGCCAGAAAGGAGTGCTCCGATCGCTGGCCTGGTGACTTTGGCACAATGGGGTTGTGGTCTGCGGAGCTTCTAACCGCGGGCGTGACGTGGACTTACTATCCGGAGTCTGGGATCCCTTGCCAGGGATCGCCAGAGAAGAGCTCCGACCGCCGACCTGTGGCCGATAACATCCTGAAGCCGCAGTCTCCGGTAGGAAGCGGCCGATTCGGGAACTCCAAGCCGTGGTGTGCCTGTCCGTCACGACATCGGAGTTTCGAACATCCCGACGGGAGGGCATGTACATCCGGCCATCCGTAGCAGCGACTGAGGGGGGTTCACGGCCCTGACCACGGATGAACAAACGAGGAGGACTGACTGAACGTTATTGGCTTCCACCACAGTGAAGAATGTTGATTCCACTGTGGTGGATGTTCATGTTATATTCTATTGTGTATTGTGCTCTTTTTGATAGTGTGGCTGCATGGTAAGGTAAATTCCACTGTTCCTTAAGGGCCTGTCCCACTTACACGTCCTTCGCTCGCAAATTACACGACCTTGTGGTCGCTTGAGGCCTACGGGCACCATATGGCCACGTGGGGCCGGTCCCACTTAGAAGCGCGGAGGGGTATGGAGTTGTGCGGGGCCGGTTCCGACATTGCGTGGGGCTCCGAAATTCTTGCAGTGAACGAAATCTTTGCGCGCCAACGGCCTGTCACAGAACTGACGGCCAAAGTGGGACAGGCCCAAGACCCTGGCGCGACGCAACGTCTCACCTTCAACAGCAGCAGAAGCAGGCAAACGATCACCGAACTTGGCCTGGGGCCCACGGCCATTGTGGTCCGGATCCGCCCCCTCTCCCAATCCCTGAGCGGGGCCAAGAAAATTGAAGATCGACACAAAATGCAGGAGTAACTCAGCAGGACCGGCAGCATCTCTGGAGAGAAGCAATAGGTGATGTTTCGGGTCAAGATCCTTCTTTTCCGACAGACGTCTCGACACAAAACACAACCCATTCCTTCTTCAGAAAATATGTTCCGACCTGAAACATCACCTGTCCATGCTCTCCAGAGATGCTGCTTAATCCGCTGAGTTACTCCAGCACTGTGTTCATTTTTGTAAACCAGCATCTGCAGTTTCTTGTAGTGCATCCTTCCATTCTGTTAGATTATGGAGTGCAATCTTATGCATCAAGCCCACCACATTACCTAAGCTCCAAATTCCTCAATTATTTCTAATGCCCAAAACAATGCGATATCACATTTTTTAAATGCACTCAGTGTTCTCCCAGGATTCAGAATTCCAAATATTTTAAACAGAATATAGAAATCTTCTACCAATATGAGCAAATCTTCTTGGTCCTAAATGGATGACTCCTGATCCTCAGACTGCGCCCAGGGAAATGTTTGAGCCTGTAAAGCTTGTGGAAACAGATTCAAACACTACCATGTCAAAGTCGGAATTAATTAAATACCTATTTTGTCTACATTTAAATATAACCATATAACCATATAACAATTACAAATACAAACAATAATAAATATAGGGCAATCTTAATCATACTCTTCTTCAGGGAAAGCCCAATCTTGAAATTAATTCAGTAATTCTGCACTACAAGTATAAGAAGCTCCATTTCCTTAAAGCCCTGTCCCATGGTGAGAGTTCATTCAAGTGCTCTCCTGAGTTTAAAAAAAAATCAAACTCATGGTAAGCACGGAAAATTAATGTAGCGGGTACGTCGGAGCTCGGGGACATCCCTTAACGGCTTGTAACGCTAATGGCAGGTACTAGGGAAGACTCGGTAACGGCAGGTAAGCTCGGGAAGACTCGCAAAGATTTTTCAACACGTTGAAAAATGTCCACGAGAGCCCCGTGTACCGACGAGTGGCCATTACCGTAAATCTCAGAGTTCGAATCAGGGTAAACTCGGGAGAACTCTTGGAATGAACTCGCAGCATGGGATACTGCTAGTAAACATATTCTCAAGTGCAGAGACAATAGAGCATAGAATTCCAGGTTTGGTCTCAAAGCCTTGTACCTTCCTTATTTTTGCATTCCAACCATATTGCAAAAATGGCAATGAAACCAAACTACTTTTTTCGCTGCATCTCAAAGCCATGAAATGTCTTACTCGAATCAGATTAAAGAAAATCCCAAGTTTTCTATGCGTACTTTAAGAAGCGGATAACCAGGGGGAAGGTAGGACCGTTCAAGGATAAATGAGAGCAGAGGTTGTAGGCGAGGTGCTAAATGAGTACCGGTACTTTACATCTGTATTTGCAAGGAGGACATGGACAGTGAGGTCAGTATGAAAAATACTGATATGCAAGGATAGTTTGAGGTCAAGAAGGAGGTGGCATTAGAACTCTTGAAAATGTAAGGTAAGTGGAGCAAAGTTTAAAGGAGGCATGGACAAGTTTTTTTTTACACAATGGTGGGCTCCTGGAAGATGCTGCCATGGGTGGTGGTGGAAGTAGATACAACAGCAATTTTTGGGTGACTTTTAGGTAGACACATGGATATATAGGGAATGGATCACATGTTGGCAGATGGGGTTAGCTAATCTTGGCATCATGTCTGACACAGATGCCTTCTTTACCACTCTATCCACCCGTGTTATCACGGAGCTATGGACTTGGACCCTAATATCCTTCTGTTCATCAGTCATGTAGCGCTTCACACATTGGTAAATTGGCAGTGGTGGGAGTATCACAGAAATTAGCCCTAGGCTCTCAGCTACCAGTAACAGATGAAAACAAAATTAAGCATTTCCAAGTTGACTGATGATACAAAGTTGGGCAAAAAAGTGAGCTGTAACAGATATGTTAGCTAGGAGAACAAGATAGTGGACTAGCCTAATTGCAAACAAAGGAGTAGGCAAGTTCGAGAGTTCATAAAGATGTGAAGGGCAGAGTGTTGGAAAGGCACGCAGCAAATAAGTCACAACAGGAAGGGGCCTAGGAGGTTTAAACAGAAATATTAATGACAATTTACCCATATTGTATGCTGCTCGAGTCTCAACTGTAGTAGTGAGCCACAGATAATATCCAGCTCGCATTCTGGACCTGTCGATTTCAATTACACCCCGAGTAAATTACCCCCAGAAAATTATAGCAGGAGTTCTTCAAACCATTCAAGGCATTCTTTACTTCCCACCTGAAATTAAGGAACGAGAGAAGAACCGTGATTAAAACTACAAACAGTTCTGACTCGTTGCAGATCACAGCTTGGAAGGATAACATAATCAGATGCTCTTGACCTGAAAGGTTGCTTAACTGAAACGTTATCCATCGCTCTCCACGGATGATGTCTAATTTGATGAATATTTCCAACTCAAAAAGAAAGTGGATAACCATTCAATAGAAATTATGCAAATGAAAGACAAAGATTGCACTTTGCTGGCAGAGATTTGAGTGAGCCCGGGGGGGGGGGGGGGGGGGGGGGGGGGGGGGAAATAGAATTATTTTTCAGCCTCTAATGTAGCTCCAAAAGGTAGTTACTGACAACATTAATGACTAAGATTTAAGGGCCTGTCCCACTTACGTGTCCTAGTGGTCGCATTGAGCCGCGACGGTCCCGCTCGACTTCATTCGACCACACAGCCGTCTGGAGTGCGTGACGTCATTTGAAAATGGACAAAAAGCAGGAGTAACTCAGCAGGACCGGCAGCATCTCTGGAGAGAAGCAATGGGTGATGTTTCGTGTCGACACTTCTTCAGTCTGAAAAGACGGGTCTTGACCCGAAATGTCACCTATTGCTTCTCTCCAGAGATGCTGCCGCTCCCGCTGAGTTACTCCTGCATTTTGTGTCTATCTTCAATTATCTTAGCCCCGCTCTGGGAGTAGAAGTGGGGGTGGATCCGGACCGCAATGGCCGTGAGCCCCAGGCCGTGTTTGGCGATCGTTTGCCTGCTTCTGCTGCTGTTGGAGGTGAGACGTTGCGTCGTGCCAGGGTCTTGGGCCTGTCCCGCTTTGGCCGTCAGTTCCGCGACAGGCCGTTGGCGTGCGAAGATTTCGTTCGCTACAAAGATTTTGGAGCCCCGCGCGATGTAACGCACAACTACATACCCTTCCGTGCTTAGTGGGACCAGCCCCGTGCGCCATACGATGCCCGTGCGCCTTAATGCGACCACGAGGTTGCGTAATTTGTGTGCCAAGGACATGTAAGTGGGACAGGCCCTTTAGTTTTAACCAATCTGGTGATTCTTGTACAAAATGCATGAGAATGACATCCAGTCTGTCTAATATATTTAGTGTCTAAGCTGCTAGAACGTTTGACAAGCCTTTCTGGATGAGCAAATACTTTTCCTAACTGCGGAAAAGTAATAGGCTTCTATCCTTGTGTATAGTCTTTTTCTCAACCATTGTTTGCAAGATCACCTTTCAAACCTCCATGACTGACTTTTGCCAGTCTCTGCCTCAGCTCAGATTCTACCTTAACCCTCATCTATGTTTTAATACCTCTTGACTCGTCTAATCCAACAGCCCTGGGGGTTAGCCTCCACCATTCTACTCTCCATAAACGATCAACCAGTACTTTTTTTCCTGCCCCAACCCTCACCAACTCCAGTCATTCTGTTATGAACTGATAGAGGCTTACAGTTAAATAATAACACCAACATTTTAAGATTCAGCAATCCCGCGCCCTATCTCTGGAGTCTTTGAAACCTTAGATATCTGCACTCTTCCACTTCTGACCGACAATATATTTGTTCCACCATTGGCAGCCATGACTACAAAAGCCCAAACTGCAAATTCCCTACCAGATTCTTACTGAAGACACTCAATACTGCTTCCAGATTTGCCTTCACCTGCATGTCTGAATATATGTATGTCTGCATATATGCATGTCTGCCTATTTAGTTAAACTTCGAATCAGCAACACTGGAATTTTTATTCAATTTAACCAGCACACTGCCAAGAGGCTATATTTGTCACACAAAATTACAAATCAAGTTCAGATGCAGGATCTAGACTCAAAACCTTAACCACCCCTTTGTCTCCACAAATGCTGCTTGACTACTGAATTCTTCTAGCAGTTTACTTTTTGCTCTCTATTGACAATTTTAAGCGGTCACGGCTGGATAGGGTGACGAAGGCATGCTCACCTTCACCAGCAAGGACACCGTATAGACTGGGATGTTACAGAGCAGTTTTGCAAGATAATGGTGAGGCTGTATTATGAATATTGTGCTTAGTTTTGGTCACCCAGGCCAGGTGAAGGAAATGTTATTAAGCTGGAAAGAGTGCAGAAAAGATTTATAAGGATGCCAGAATGCGAGGGTCTGAGGTATAGGGAAAAGTTGTGGAGGCTAGGGCGTTTTATTCCTTGGAGCACAGGATGCTGAAGGGTGATCTTATATGGAGAAGTATAAAATCTTGAGGGGAATAGATAGGGTGAATGCACACAGTCTCCCTCCTCCTCCCCCCCCCCCCCCCCCCCCCCCCCAGAGCGGGGAAAATCAAGGGCATAGGTTTAAAGTGAGGGGACCCAAGGGCCTCACACTGAGGGTAGTGGGTACATGGACAAGTTGCCAGAGGAGATAGTTGAAGCCGGTACATAAACAATAAAAGACATTTGTACAGGTACATGGGAAGAAAAGGTTTAGAATATTTACCAAATGTGGTCAAATGAGACTTGCTTAGATGTGGTATCTTGGTCAGCATGGACAAATTGGCCAAAGGGTCCGTTTCTGTGCTGTATCTCTACTTTAATATTGTTTTATTCATCCAATTTTGAGTAGCTGCAACCATGTTTAACTGTACAATGCTGTGTGCTATCCTGGAAACAACCGTTCCATTAGCTCAATTAATGTACTCATAATGTGGCTTCCTAAATAATGCATCATAACCCATATTATTAAAATTATCCATCACTGCAATCTAGCACAAATGTGATTTATTGCTTTCTGTATCATTGCATTGTTGCAACAGCTTCCCCGATCAACACTTTCCCCGATGCTGCATTTTATACATGTAAACATCCAGTTTTGCCATTTTATTGAAACACCATGAATTTTTACACATAAAATTGCTTAAAGTCCTTCATTTTTTTCCAATTCATTTGGCGTCCTATTATTGGAATTCACGGCGTTAGTCATTTGTCTTTTCATATTCATTCACAGGGTTGGTGATGTTCCTGGTAATATGAACATTTATTATCTAAATTACCACTGAACTGAGGCAACCACTTTAGTGGATCATGAGACCCAGATTCAGATTAATTTATTGTCATATACCCTAGGGTGCAAAGAAATTCCTTATGCTGAAGCCAGATTGGGTGAAGATGACAGATTTCTTTCTCTGCAGCACATTAGCAAATCAAATTGTTTTTTTACATTGATTTGTCAGCTTCATGGTTACTGTTACCAAGATCGGTTTCTTTTTTTAAATTCCTGAATTAATTATTTCAGCTTATATTCCCCAGCTGTCATGCTGGGATTCAAACTTGGGTTTCCAGATCAATAATCACAGAGGTCTAGTCTCTATACCATTAACATAACCACTTAACCCCATAATTCTGAAGATTTTGTATCTTGGCCTGGTTCCCACAACCTTAAATCGAAAAGAAACATTAGTCACGTGTTTTGAATTTACTTATTGTCTTTGAACTCAGTAGCAATCTTAGTGTCCCTTTCTTTCCACCTCCCCCCCCCCACCATTTTACAACTGTCTGCCGCATGGATTAAACACTTCAAAACTTCCTACCTCAGTGTAATACCCGTCATTAATACATGATAACCAGTTCCTGATGTCTCAGCAATAACATTATTACCAGAGTCAAAAGGTTCAGGTGTTTAAATCTGTGCATCAAAAATTGGAAGTAAACTAAATTTACACATTCACTGAAACACTGAAAAGAGTATTAGCATTCACGTTTTCAAGTTTAATTATTAAAATTAGGCCTTATCTAGGCAGCAGAAACAAACCAGGCCGACCGGTCAAAGTATCTCTTAACGCACTACTTTGGCAGGGGAGCGGAAAGCAGGACATTGTTAATATTTCAATATGGTGAATATTATGAGAGTTCTAAATCACAACATGTGCTGAAAGGTATTTGAACATTTTTAGAAAATGCATAAAACACTCAGCAAGTCGAGCAGCATATGTGGAAAGAAAAACAATTAGTTTTCCAGAAAAGCGTTTCTCTTCCCACGGATGCTGAATGATTTAAGCATTTAGGCTTTTGTTTCCAATATCTTACAAGTTTAAAAAAAATAAAATAAAATAAAAAATAAAAAAATTGTATATCTTCATACTTTCTTCACGTCAGAATCCATCATTATCATGACAGTCAAGCACGATCCTTCGCATTTCAAGGCTCATTCCAGGCTTCAATTACAATCATTTGCTTTAATTACTTCAATTTCCATTTCAACCACTGCTCAAATATGTACTACATCTTTGCCTAGATCTTTCCTTTTACATCCTATCCTTGTTTTACCCTCAGTAATCTCCTCAATCCAACAATCTACAATCTACAATTTCTATGCTACTTCAATTCTGGCATCTTGGGCATGCTGAATTTAATCATTTCCCTTTCTTGCCAAAAGGAAGGAGAAACTAAGGAGGCAGAAAAAGAATCAATAAGAAACTGGTAACAAATATTTTGCAGTAAGCTATTATTATTATCTTTTTTGGTTTCCATCACTTTAACTCACTGGATAATTTGCCTTTGGTGTAAGTCCATTATTTTTAATAGAATTCACTATCTTAGATCAGTCTGAGAGCCACCCTGAAGCCAAAACTACAAAGGAATTGTCAGTTATTAGGTAATAGTATATTCATACAATTCTTTAGAATTGTACCCATTAATTCATAGGATTATTCATTCAAATATTCTGCTTCATCATAACTATCAGATATTATTAAAGGAGTGGGCTGTGAAGTTGTCCAACCCTAAAACTTAACGCCTTCTGATGAAAACATTAGATGTGATCATAAAAAGGACAAATTACCTATGAAACTCTTTGCCTGTGATTACATTGTAGCTCCTGTTTAAGAAAAAACTGCAGATGCTGGAAAAATCGAAGTTAGACAAAAATGCTGGAGAAACTCAGCGGGCGAGGCAGCATCTATGGAGCGAAGGAATAGGTGACGATTCGGGTGGTGACCCTTCTTCAGACTGATGTGGGGGTGGGGGGGCGGGGAAGAAGAAAGGAAGAGGCAGAGACAGTAGGCTGTGGGAGAGCTGGGAAGGGGATGGGAAAGAGGGAGAAAGCAAGGAGTACCTGAAATTGGAGAAGTCAAATGTTCATACCGCTGGGGTGTAAATTACCCAAACGAAATATGAGGTGCTGCTCCTCCAATTTGCGGTGGGACTCACTCTGGCCATGGAGTAGGCCCAGGACAGAAAGGTCGGATTCGGAATGGGAGGGGGAGTTGAAGTGCTGAGCTACCGGGAGATCAGGTTGGTTAATGTGAACTGTGCGGAGTTGTTGGGTGAAGCGATCGTCAAGCCTGCGCTTGGTCTCGATGTAGAGCAGTTGTATTGTATTGTAGCTCCTGATCAATACATGCATATCATCTGCTGAAAATTAAACTCTAGCAGCCAGAAGCGAACCGGATAAGAGTGGGCATAAAACCTTAATGGGAGTTGGCTGCAGAGTTCCTGTTGGTACCAATAAAGAGACAACATTCATTAATTCAAAGATCAGAATGCTTCAGCAAAAGCAAACTTATTTTATTCGAGGGCATGAATTTTAATTTAAATTGGAAAGAATAGAATAACTCGTCAAAAGGTAGTGAATATCCTTAGTGCCTTCAAGACATTATGTGAGAGCAACATATTCTGGGACCAACAAGAAAGCAGATCCTATGTAGTAATGAGTAGTGCACCAGATTTACAGTAGTAACTCATCCAAAACTGATCAAAAGTTCAAAATTTTGCATGAAAAATTGCAGGCACCAGAAAACTGACCAAATCTGTTATAGGATTAAACTACAGATGAATCCTAGGAAGCAATCAAAAGGGAATTTCATTTTTCACAGAACCAATATTTTCCACTCTAATAAAGAGCTCTATTAACCAACTAAAATAGCCATAATCAACCAAAAATGAGAGAGAATGTAAAACCAAAGAGACCAAGTAAAAGTATTTGATAGAATAGTCGAACATCTAAGAGACTGATAGAGATATGATATGAACGAAATAGGATAAGAAAAAGCAGTCATAGTGACATTAAAGGAAAATTGGAAAATACTTACAGATGATACCAAGATTAACACAAAGCTCTCCACAGTTATATTAGAAGCTAGATGCAGGAAAACTGTTCCCAATGTTGGGGGAGTCCAGAACCAGGGGCCACAGTCTAAGCATAAAGGGGAGGTTATTTAAAACTGAGATGCGAAAAAAAAACTTTTTAACCCATAGAGTTGAGAATTTGCGAAATTCTCTGCCACAGAAGGCAGTGGAGGCCAATTCACTGGATGAATGCCAACATGAGGAAATGGGGCTATGCAGATGCATCAGACGCAGAATGTGAAGGTGGAACATCTGTACAACCCATGCCACACCTACTAAGCTGCCAACTTCTTGGTGAACAATGCTGCCTGGAAGATCTAGCGGTGGCAAACAAGAAGGCTGTCCACTGTGCAAGAGTCTGGCCGAACATTTGAAACATAGATCATGAACATGAAATAAGAAGACTGGATGAATTTAAAAGAGCGTTAGATAGAGATCTAGGGGCTAGCGGAATCAAGGGATATGGGGAGAAGGCGGGCACGGGTTACTGATTGTGGATGATCAGCCATGATCATAATGAATGGCGGCGCAGGCTCGAAGGACCAAATGACCTCCTCCAGCACCTATTGTCTCTGTTTCTATGATCTGGGTTGTCTGGGAGAGGTGGAGCCAAGAGAGTTTATGGTCATATGTCCCAGATAGGACAACGAGATTCTTGCTTGCTGCAGCACAACAGAATATTGTAAGCATAAATACAGAATAGATCAGTGTGTCTAGATACCATAGACCATATATTATATATATATATATATATATATATATTTATATATTATATATATATACATACATACATACATACATATATATATATATACATACATAAATAAACAGATAAAGTGCAATAGGCTGTTATAGTTCAGAGACCATATATATACACATAAATAAACAGATAAAGTGCAATAGGCTGTTATAGTTCAGAGTTTGTTTGAAGTTGTGTTTAATAGTCTGATGGCTGTGGGGAAGAAGCTGTTCCTGAACCTGGATGTTGCAGATTTCAGGCTCCTGTACCTTCTACCTGATGGCAGCAGAGAGATGAGTGTGTGGCAAGGATGGTGTGGGTCCTTGATGATGTTGGCAGCATTTTTGAGGCAGCGATAGATCCCCTTGATGGCAGGGATGTCAGAGCCGGTGATGGCCTGGGCAGTGTTTACTACTTTCTGCAGCCTTTTCCGTTCCTGGATGCTCAAGTTGCCGAACCACGCCACGATGCATGCTCTCTGCTGTGCACCTGTAGAAGTTTGACATACCGACTCTCTGTAATCTTCTCAGGGACAAGAGACGCTGATGTGCTTGCTTTATAATTGCATCAGTGTGCTGGACCAGGAGAGATCTTCGGAAATATGCACACTGATAAGTAAAATGTGGCAATCCTGTAAATAATCAACAGGTCATACACACGAGGAGAGAAAAGAATTAATGTTCCAGATCAATGACCTCTCATGAAAACTGAACTTGCGTAAGCCACCACTGTTGCTGGAATTTGGACAACAAAACAAAACGGCTGAAGATCCTCAGCACATCTAATATTTTAAAGCTACAACATCAAAAATCTATGCAGAATTGTGAGCAAGGCTGGTAAAGGAATGTTGCTTTATCTATTTTCAGATATAACAAGTTTATAATTGATCCTCTTTAGAAGTTCACAAATTCCACCAGTCTAACTTTAGCTCCAAGTAGCCTATTTATACTATTTGGTATCAGACCTGCACACTTATAGTTGTGGGTAATATGCATTTATTTTAAGTCTTGGGAAATGCTACCACACTCAGACATGACGATTATTGTGGAGGATTTCTATCGAGTGCGGAGGACAAAGCTTTGACCAAGAGGAGACCATAAAATGCTCAATTGACATCATGAACAGCTTAAGAATTTCAAATTACACCTCTTAGTAAGTCCAATTAATAGTGATATCTTTTCTACCTCAGCAATCTAATATACAATGGGTAGAAGACATTAATTCTGCTCACTGCTTGTGGTTAGCTCATTTATTGCAGACCAAGTTAAATAGCTTATTTCACTTCAGTAGTCCAATTATCTTCCATCGTATAACACAAGATCATCATCCTATCAGGTCTCTTCTACCTTCCATCATATCACAAACTCATTTATCTTTCTCCCCTCCCACCTTTCCTCAATTCACCACTTGCTTAAAATGTGTTACGTTTCTAACCTTCCAGTTCTGATGAAAAAGATCAATGATCTGGAACCTCAATCTACTTCTCTCTCCACAGATTCTGCATGATCTGCAAGTATTTCCACATATTTTTGCTGGAGGTATCAGTGAAAGCAGTGAAGTACTGCTCAATGGCAGCTGAAATTACGCCAGAGGGAACAACAAGAGTATACAATTCAGTAAGATATCTAAACCAAAATACTTCTTTGAATGGACCATATGTACCTTTCAGTTTTGCATATTTTACATGAAAAGCACTCTGCCTTCCTGCGGACACTTTAGCTTCTGTTGCTTGCTATGTTATTGATTTTTCAGTTCCATGCCGAAATGCTTCTTTCCCTAATAAAAAAATATTTTATGCTTGGGAAAGTCATTGTGAAGATTTATAATTCATTTTTACTTCACGTTCCTGTGTGCACCATTATCAAATATATAATGTCAAAAAGTCAAAGTTATTCTCCATTTATTGAATATTTAAAGGGTTAAGATGGTCCAGTTCGAAGCCATGACGGAAGCCTGAATGCATGAATGGATGAAGAATTATAGACAATAGTTCATAAATATATCTCCATTGAAGAATATCTTGTTTAATATTCTACTCAATCAGTTTATCTCTTTTTTTTCTTTTCTTTTTCTCAACTGCTATAAAATAAAAAAGAAAAATTATAGAAGTACAAATAAGATTGACTGCTAATTTTTAAAATATTAAGAATGTATGTGACGTTAATATTTTCCTTTGTTTTAATTGAATTTTATATTTCTTCTTAATATGTAATTACTTCTAATAAAAATCTTACAAAAACAAAAACAAACAAAAAAAGTCAAAGTTATACAGCATGGCAATAGACCATATGGCCCACTATATCGACATGAATCCCATTTTCAGCACTCGCCCATAGCTCTAAACCCGAGTGATTCAACTGCTTGTCTAAATACAACTTAAATGCTGTAAGCGACTCTGCTACAACCACTCTCGGATAGTGTATTCCAGGATCACTACCCCGAGTGAAAGAGACCTCATTTCCCTTCTAATCGCATTCCCCAACCCTAAATCTACATCCTCCCATATCTCTCTGGTATTCAGAAATATCCTTCAGTCTATCAATACTTCTCAACCTGAAGAAGGGCCCCGGACCTGATGTATCAACTATGTTCTCCAGAGATGCAGCCTGATCTGCTAACTTACTCCATCACCATGTGTCCTTTTGTGTAAACCAGCATTTACAGCTCCTCATTTCTACATTATTTTCCAGACCTCTTTCTACCACTCAATTTTATCTGCCTAAACATCCTGGCGAATCTCCATTTACAGGTAAACACCAACCCCTCCCACCTAATCCCCACTTCTCATCGAAAGAGTTTCTCCTAACCCACCGCCACCTTTCCTTCGACCAACCCTGCCAGTAGCAACCAATTCCTTTCTCCTCCTCAATCAGCTTATCATGTACCCCTCCTTTCTCCGGCTCCCCCATTTTCCTTTACCCCATCCCCCTGTCTGTTTTTAATTTAATTCCCCATTTCCTTATCAGATTCGACAATCTTCATCCTTTTGTCTTCTACACTTATCAATCCAGCTTGAAGCGTTGGTAACATTTCTACCCATCTTCCCAACTGCCTTATCTGTCAACCAACCCCTCCTCACCTGTACCTACTTCTCACCTGATGGTCTTGCCCGGCCCTTTCGACCAGGTATCTCCCCTGTACTCCATTGTAAGAAGGGTCCCAATCCGAAATGTCGTCTGTCCATTTCCCTCCGTAGACACAGCTTTATCTACAGTGTCCCCCCAACAGTTTGATTTATTTTACTATTAGCGAGTCTCCTCTGTGCCCTCTCCAGCTCTATCACATCCTTCCGAAGGAGTGGTGAGCAGACGCGGAACTCCAGCTGTGGTTTGATCAATGTTTTATAATGTTAGAGCGGAACCTCTCTGCTCTTATATTCAATGATTCAGCCAATGAAAACCAGTATCTCCACCGTCTCGACGCCTTCTTAACCACATTATCTACCTGCAATGCCAGCTTCAGCAATCTTTGCACTTTATTCCAAGGATCCCGTTTCCAAATACACCCTCAGACCCCATAATAAATATGTAACAGCCTCATTAATATTCCCAACATTCATCACCTCACCTTTATCTGGATTAAATTCCATCTGCCATTCCTCCACCATATCTGCCATTCCTCCACCATATCAACATAATCCTATAGTCTAAGACTGTGCTCCATATCATCAATAACTGCACCCTCTATAAATTTACTGATCATACCATCCATATCTAAATTAATGACATACATCACAAACTGCAAGGTTCCCAGTTCCGATCCTTGTGGAATGCCACTAGTCATGATCATCCAAATCACAAAAAGAACCTTTATGCTCCGTCTCCTACTGCCAAACCAACGTTGGACCCAATTTTCCAACTTGGATCAGATGAGGATCAGGTTGAGGGAGTAATTCCTGACAGAAATTACTACTGTCCCATCAATTTTATTGGTTGAATGGCAGACATGATCTTCGCAGCAAGACAGCTCCAAGAGAAACACCACAGGCAAAACTGTAGCTTTTTAACTGCACTTTTGTCTAACTTGCGAAATCAAAGAAAAGAGTATTTGAAAAATCAGCATCTCTTCACCTCTGTGATCTGTGTGAAGATTACTCTCGAGTCAAAATTGGTCTAATCAGCCACCTTCGTGCATTTCACAACATTACAATCTAGAATTCATGGTCTTATTTGAGATCTAGTGACTAACAACAACTTAAGTTAATGTAAACCATATTTACCACACTGGCCTCATCAATACCACCTCTTCAAAAAATTAAATCACAATCAGACAGCATCTGGCCCGACAAAGTCACAGTGGCTGTCTGATTAGTTCCCACTTTTCAAGTAATCATAAATCCTGTCCATCAGATTTATTTTCCCCAATAACTTTATATATACACATTTTTCTAAAACTATTTTGATGAGTAAAGTACATTATCATTTTATCACTTCTGCTGTAGATATAAATGTCATTTGTTTTGCTTCTTTTGTCACCTCTCCTTCCAGTTTGTGAACAATTGTAACTATTCCCCACTCTGGATTTACATTTATTCAAAGTGATGAAAACAAGGTATATAGTGCTGACCTTGAGATCAAGATGAGGACATACCATATCTTTCCTCTTGACTAATATCTACACCATTTGGCATTCATAACAAAATGGGAGGATTCACACTTTCAGTCAAATGTTTGCTAAATTCAAATCTCGGCAGAAAGTCAAAAGCAATACTAAGAAGCAGCATTAAGTAATTGGAGGTGCCATCTTTGAAGCAAGTCATTAAGGCCTGTGTGCATAGAAAATTCCAATGACAGTATTTCAAACATTTTGGGAGGCTGATGGCAATGACGGATTCCCACCCAATGCTCCAAAGCAGGTGCCTTGACCATCATCACCACCAATTTGCAAATTGTTGATTTTGTTCCCTAATTACTGCACCGAACTGCCCTTCAAAAGAGTGCTACATGAGCTGCAAAGCCCAAGGTTATGAAAACAGAGGTGGGAAAATAATTTAAAATCTGTGTTGTATTACATTCAACAGTGTGGGCAAATACAGGTCACAACTAAGGTCATGCGTTTCACTGTCAAGTAAACAGCTGAGAGGAGGAACAGTGCAGGAGATTAAAAAAACAGCTGTTAATGAACTGGAATGGCTGCTCTAAGTGGAGTATCAAAATGAAGGCAGACACTAGCAGAGTGGCCATATGAAGTGCTAATGCTGTGTTTGAGACTAATTGTTGAGGCTTTTCATCGAGGCTGAGCAGAGGGTGACAGGAAGATAAGGGACATTTTATTTTGTGTTACTCTTCTTTGGTCTAGGAGGAGTCGGGATGGCAAGTAGGACACCGGCATGCTCTGCCTGCAGAAGGTGGAAAGCCAGGGAAACTTCTAGTGTCCATGAGGGTTTCACCTGTGGGAAGTACATCCAACCACAGCTCCTGATTGACAGTTCAAGGAAACTGGAGCTACAGCTGGACGACCGAGAGCTGCATGGATCGGTGTTACAGCAAGTTGACACATCCAAGGTAGAAATAAATTTGGGGAGCACCAGTGAAGGCAGTGCTGGAATCTCCTATCATCATTCCCCTCCAAAACAAGTATAAATATTTGGACACTGTTGTGGAGGATGACTGTTCAGAGGAGAGCAGCAACAGGTCTGGCACTGGGTTTCTCTCTGAGGCACAGCAGGGTAGGACAACATCAGACTGGGCTATAGCGAGAGGAAAATTTGATAGTCATGGTCAGCCAGGGGATTTTGTGGATGTCAGAGCCACTGGATGGTTGTCATTAACGATCGCTGCTTTACTTTGGCACTGGATTAGTAACATGTTGGCAGGACACTAACCTCTCCCTCAATTTCAGCAAGACAAAGTTTTCTACTTATCTACCACTTCAGGAAGCGTGGTGGAGTACATGCCCCAATCAGCATCAAAGGTGCCGAAGTAGAAATGGTGGTGTGTTTCATGTTCCTGGGAGCAAATATTACCAATGATCTGTCATGTACCAATTACATTGAACCAACAGCTTATATAAGCAAACCAGCATCTCTACTTGCACAGGACACCGAGCACTTTGACATGCCTTCGACGACTCTGGCCAACTTCTACAAAAGCACCTTAGAGAGCATACTGTTGGGCTGCATCACAGTTTGGTTCGGGAACACCTCTGCCCAAGGCCACAAGAAATTGCAGAGAGTTGTGCATATACCCCAGTCCACCAGAGAGACCAGGCACCCCCCACACCCCTCCCATTGGCTCCATTTACAACATGCTGCCTCGGGAAAGCTGCCAAACTAATCAAAGACCTTTCCCATTTAGTCACTGCTCCTACTCCCCGCATCCATCAGGTAGCAGATGAAAGTATATACCACCAGGCTCGGGAAGAGTTTCTTCCCCTCTGTTAACAGATTTCTGAAGTCCTTCCATAAGCTGGGGTACAGTCCCAATTCTCCAACATACCTCATTTCAGTTATTGGACTTTTTCCTTGGAACTGTCACAGTACACGGTTGAGAACTATATTCTGCACTCTGTATTTTCCCCTTTGCTCTACCTATTGAACGTGTTTGGCTTGATTATATTCATGTATGTTATTATCCGATTTGAGTGGAATAATATGCAAAACAAAAGCTTTTCACGACACCTCGGTGTACATAACAATTACAAACCTAATGTTAGCCAAGAAGTCAATAAGAGCAAGTTCAGTAGCCAGGATAGGCAGGAGCACGACAGCAAGAAAGCCAGCGTAAGAAGTGTAGATGGAGGTTGGGGGGAGGGAAGGGATACAGGTGCGAGTCCAGGTGGGACACAGGGGAAGGGAGAGTTAGAGTTTAATTAAAATTGGAGAAATCAATGTTCATATTATTGAGTTGTAAACAATCCACATGAGGAACTGTTCCTTCAGTTTGCATGTGGCCTTACTCTGGCAATGGAGGAGAACCAGGACAGAAAGATCAGTATGGGAAGGGGAATTAAAATGATTAGCAACCAATAGATCCTGTAGGCCTTGGTGGACCAAGAGCAAGTGCTTGGCAAAAAGGTGGACGAATCTACGCTTGCTTTCGATGATGTACAGGAGGAACACATCAGGAACACCAGATGCAGGTTAGAGGAGGTGGACGTGAACCTCTGCCTTACCTGGAAGTTCTGCTGGGATCCCTGGATGGCGGCATCAGGTGAACTGACATATATAGGCCACATGAAGGCGGGTGTGCAGTTTAAGTTGGCATTGCAGTCAGCAGAGACATTGTGAGCCATGGGGCCCATTCTTGTGCTGTACTGTTCAATATACCTCTCCGATTCCCATTAGACCTCCCCCCTTCTCACCTGAAACCTATGCCCACTAGTTCTAGACATCCCTCCTATTTGAAACTGGCACTGGCTTTCTATGGCTCTAATAATTTTATATACCTCCATCATGCCACTTCATGTGTTTTGCAAAGAATTTCAGCCAGATGAGCCAAGTGGCCTCCTGCTGAGGCTCTGATCACAAAGCCTGCCTTCAGCCAATTTAATGTATTCATCTGTAAAGCCAACAACTGAATGCAGTACACATAGCAAAGACAACCAGACAACATCCCAGTACTATAGAATTACCAGCCAAGTTGTTCCAGTATAACTAGTGATGGGTAATTTGCCCTTAGCTCAGGTATTTTCTAAGGAATATGCACTCAACAAATATCTGAAAAGTATGTTTGCAACAAGAAAGTAGAAGCAGGCTGAGACAATTACAGGGCACATTATTTTATTTAAGAAAAACAATTTACTCTTGTATAAATCCAAAATTTAAGCTTTTGGTGCAGTTTATGGACCTTTTCAGACCATGTTTTTCACAACAGTTGTGTTTTGGACTAATCAATGCTGTTGAGTCTGCAAAACCTGATGTGCAAACCGACCTAAAAAAGATCAGTTTGGCGATAAAAAGCTTCCAAAATTTCCAGAGAACTCTGACACCACAAGTGACAGGTATATCTGCAGTCAACTGTCTGAGAGCTGTAGCAAGTATAAATTTACAAAATTAAGTGCAAAGTTTCAAATGTAAATTTGTACTGCCACAGACTGTTTAATAATGAGTTTGGCAAGTTCAGCGAGACATCATTGACAAGCCAAAAACCTACAGTAGAACCGGACACCACATGGGAGTTCCGACCCGGAGACCAAGTGGAAGCATCCACAAGAGCAGCTGACAGACTTGCCGAAATGGCCACATGAGACGGAAGTAGTGTACAGCTACTGAGACTAGCGACACGCGCAACTTAGAAATAAACCAATAGGCTTAAAGAATAGCTCATGTAAGTGCGAGTCTGCGTACATCGCCAATTACGCAAGTCACAAAGAGTATATTTGTACATATCCAGTCAAGTCTTGTTCTTGCATTCATTTGCAACTTCTACCATTTGATTTATGCAGTCTTTCCCAAGTTTGCCTACGGTTAATACAATCAGTTCAAAACTCAGTATTAACCTAATACATTGGGAAGACTTCATTGCAGCAATGGCCCAAGCATGTATTTATCAGCCAAACACCAGGAGAGGGTGAAAATTACTGCCCTAGAGTGTAGTGAATCTCTGAAATTCTCTACCAAGAGCATTACGGATGCCCAATCATTATAAATACTTCCGATGGAGATAGATAAATATTTGAAACATTGAGGAATTAGGCACTTTTAAGTTGAGGCCAGCACAGATCAACCACGGTCATATTAAATGATAAGGGAGGCTTGAAGGGCCTAGTGGTCACCGGCTGCTTTTGTTCTTGACATCAAGGCAACATTTAACAGAATGTGACATCAAGGGGAAACTCTCCAATGACTGCACAAGGGAAATTGCTTGTGGCTGTGGGAGCCCCGATCATCGCAGCAGGAGCTCCTCATATTTGCTGACCTAACCATCTTCCATTAATTCATAATTTCCTTGCAACCGAAGGCAAGTAGGGTGGATACCCACTTATGTTTGTGAGTGGAGAAATGGGCATACACTTGATGAACAGATAGGCTTCATATGTTAAAAGAATATGAAACTGTGCTACATTTATTTCCATTCGCAATATAACAAAGGATGCCATTTATGCCTTAATGCACAGAGCCTAGACAACATTTAGGTATGGGCAGATAAATGGAAAATAGTATTTGCACCACTGAAGCTCTCAGGCAATGACCACCTCCAAGTCTAATACCATTGCCAAATTCCCACACTCAATATCCTGAGGATCACTAATGACCAGAAACACGACTGGACCAGCCCACATGAGCAGGTCACTGCTGGCTATCTTGTAGCAAGCGTATTTCTGCCTTACACGCCAAACCTTTCCACCATGCCACGAGTCAGGATTGCGAAGTAATAGTCTCCACTTGCTTGAATGAATGCAGCCTCAATAACGCTCAAGAAACTCAGCACCTTCCAAGCCAAAGTAACCAGCTTAAATAGTAGCCTTGGTGACACTTTAAATAGTCATTCCTTCAATCATCAGCAAACAGTGACTGCAATGTCTAGAAACTACAAAATGCTCTGCAGTTACTTGCCCAGGATAATATACAAGCATCTCCCAAACGCGTGACATATAGCAACAAGACAAGGACATCTGGTGCACAGAACATCACGGCCTGCTGACTTCCATCCAAGTCACATATCCCAACTTGGAAATGCATTGCCACTCCTTCATTGTTCCTGGAACTCTATTCTATATGACTGTGTAAACTGTTTTGACCAGGTAGACTGCAGCCATTCGTCAACATCTTCTTGAGGGCAGTGAAAGATGGGCAACAAATGCTGATAATGCCAGGGCCACCCATAATTTGTGCTCTCTGCTTTTCAGTCCTGATGTCTTATTAACACATTACCACTTCTTCCACATTCCAGATTATTAACAAGTTCAATTTCACAGTTGCCACAATAATATTTGGACTCTATATGTCCCTTTATGTTAGTCCTTGCTTCTGGATTACAGGTACAATAACTTAACCACTGCATCACCACCATACTCCTACATTTTACTGACATCATGGTATGGATTTACTCAACTGGTAATCAGATATTTAGATCAATGATCTCAAGGCCAGCATGTGTGAAACTTAAACACAAATCCTTAAGCAAATCTGGATTTAAATACTGGTGAGTCATGGTGTCAGGAAACTAGCAGGCTGTGGCAAAAGCTTTCTTGTTCACTAATGGCCATCAGGAGAGAACATCTGCTGTACTTACTCAGTCTAATCCATTTGCAACTTCAGATCCACATACGTTTTCAATTCTCAACTATATCTGGTTCAGAATTAAAGATGAACAGCGAACAATGGAACTTAGTGCAGCCCTGGTACTTTAAAAAAAATCTTAATTTGATCTGTAGCTGTAATACAATATTCTGCACTCTCTGTCTTTGCTCAACCTTTTTTATGGTTTGACTGTCTTCGTATGTGGGATGATTTATCTGGATAGCACACAAAACAAACGTTTTTCACTATATGTTGGTACACGTGACAACAATAATGCTGATGACACTGTAGTGGTGGGCCTGATCTCCGATAACGATGAGAAGGCCTACCGGGAGGAGGTGGCTGATCTGGCACTCAGCTGTCAGAATAACAGCCTCCTCTTGAATGTCACAAAAACTAAGGAGCTGATTGTGGACATTAGAAGGGCACAACCGAGGATGTACACGCCATTGGAGATAAATGGGACTACTGTGGATAGGGTGAGCAGCTTTAAATACTTGGGAGTCCACATCACAGAGGATCTGACATGGACCACACACGCTGCCGCACTGGTGAGTAAGGCAAGGCAGGGCTGAGGATATTCAGAATCTCTCTGAGGATCCTTCAGTGCTTCTACTCTGGGGCTGTAGAAAGCATCTTGTCTGGCAATATCACAATCTGGTTTGGGAACAGCTCTGCCCAGGACTGGAAGGCTCTGCAGAGACAAGTGTGTTCGGCCGAACGCACTATGGGAACTACACTCGCCCCCCCTGCGGGACCTATACACCAGGAGGTGCAGATCCAGAGCCAGTAACATTATGGGGGACCCCTACCACCCCAGCAACGAACTGTTCCAGCTGCTACGGTCAGGCACACGCCTCCGCTGTCATGCTGTGAAAACAGAAGATGAGACAGTGTTTCTTCCCACCAGCCATCAGGACTGTGAACTCTTATCTCACCGGGGACTAATTTACTGTTGTGTTGTGTCTTTAAAAAATATTTTTTTTCTAATATGTAAATGCTGAAGAACACAAGGAAATAGCAAGATTAGGCCAATCAAACCATCTTCATCCCACAGATCAGATTATGGATCACTTTCTACTTCTTACCAAATGGAGACATTCCAATTCTCTTTGGATTTTTGTCAAGTGTTTCTAAAAAACTTGACTTCCACAGGAATCATAGGCTACAATTTACCCCTGACGATGAATGCCTCAACATATTATATGTCTAATATCATTGTTATCTTTGCCCCATATACCCTTTTACTTCCAGTTAACTTAACTCGTAACATTGTTTCATGAATAACTGACCACACAGCAAATGGCATGCGGGGTAGGTATTTCTAAACCTCCACTGTATTTTGGCCATAAAATTCTACCTGGAGTAGCTCCTTATAAAAATGGCTACAATTATAGAACCATACCCTGTACCCATCATTCCTGAATCAGTGAAAATAATGTCTCTCTCAAAGATTTTGAGAGATAATGCCAAGCCGAATACGTGATAGATCAAATAAAACATGTGAAAACTATAAGACCAGTGACTTGTAACCCAAACAGTTCCAAAATGTAACCCAAATGTTCCAAAATAACAATGGGCCCAGCATCGATTCCATCATTTGTCAGAGGCCTCTGCTTCTTACCATTAAACTAATTCTGTATTCAGTTAGCTGGTTCTCCCCAAATCCCAATGTGGGATTTCAGAGCAGCCTACCATGTGGAACCTATCAATGGTTTTGCTGATGTCCATGGAGAGGGGCTATGTTTACAGCCCTACGTCATCAACCTTCTTCAAAAAACTCAAATTCCCGAGTCATAATCTCCCGTGCACATGCCATGCCCACTATTCCTAATCAATCCCTGTCTTTTCAAATGAATACATATTTTATTCCTAAGAATCCCAAACGAATACTTTAACTATTGGAATCCTAAGTGCTTGCTGCGTCCTAGCAAAGTTCTTATTAAATAAGGCAATATATTCCCCCCCTAACCCATCCTTATGGGGTGGAGGGGTATGGCCTGGTGGAGTTCATTAAAATTGACAGTAGGCACAGAAAGTTTTGCACTTGGAGAGCAAAGCTACAACCCATCATTTTAAGTTGGTCACCATGAAATCCAACAATAAATTTGGAAGAGACTGTATTACAGAGCTGTAATAATGTGGTTACAAATTAATCATATGGATTAATTTTAAGGAAAATAAATAAAGAGGCAGATGCATTGAGTTTATGTTGACAAGGGAGAAAGGAGCAGGCTCGAGAGCACAGATGCCATCATGATTAACAGTTCCAGTTAAATCACCTATTTCCATGAAGGGATAGTAGATTTCTTTCACAAAGGAAACTTTCGTCATTCACAAGATATCCACATCACCAAGCAGGTTAGCATAAATAGTACATCCCTAATTGCCCACGAACCACATTATTAATAGCAGGGCTTGAAATTAGCGGTTGCCCGGGTGCCAATGACCACTCAAAGTGCCGCCGGGCAACCTAAACACCGAGTCATATTGCCCGGCTTGGCAACCAGATACTGGTTTGTACCAGAAGATAGACACAAAAAACAGGAGTAACTCCGCGGGTCAGGCAACATCGCTGGAGAAAAGGAACGCGACGTTTCGTGTCGGCGACGGCTGTGCAGGGCAAAGATACTACATGCGGGACGAGGAAGGGTCGGAGCGAATGACGGGCCCCGCACAGCGGCAGCAGCGGCCGCGACAGCGGCTCCATCTCCTCCCGCACGCCTATTTCCTTCATTCCATAGATGCTGCCTCACCCGCTGAGTTTCTCCAGCACTTTTGTCTACCCCCATCCATCCCGTACTGAACCCCCCCCCCCCCCCCATTCAACACCACTGACATCCCTGGTGCTCTCCCCTCACAATTTTACCTACTCCAACCAACACGTACTAATTCACCTGCTTCAATCCATCCATTCTGCACTGACTGCCTTCTAACCCCCACCCCCGCCATCTACCCACCCCGCACTGATTCACACACA
The DNA here is from genome assembly GCA_035221665.1 of Okamejei kenojei. Lineage (NCBI taxonomy): Eukaryota > Metazoa > Chordata > Chondrichthyes > Rajiformes > Rajidae > Okamejei > Okamejei kenojei. Next base: position 116,401,990 of record CM069135.1, on the reverse strand, counting down.
TCCCCCCTCCCTGACCCTATTGTGCTGGAAGTGTCTTCAGAGCAAACACTGACTATGTTTGATAACGGAATGCAATCAAATGTGTTTTCATTCCCAATGTTATTATTTGTTTTAATCCATAAAGATGGATTAATTAAATTGTGAACACGTGAAACATTAAAACCGCAGTGTTCGATTGTCACTGCTGCCGTTGACACATTATTACAGAATTAATTTTAACGGCAAATCAATGTTCTTAATATGGAATATCAGTAGTGTAGTTAGTTAATGAGCAAATTACACAACTAGGTGTACGCATATGTTACCATGGTCCAGGATTTATTGACACATGTTGATCATACGCTGAATAATCCAACCACATTTGTGTTTGGAAGTGGAAAGGACTAATAGAAATTGCATTAATTGCAATGTGTAAAAAGAGTTGAGATATAATTTTGCTGCATATCATTGTGGTATATTTCATGTCTTGATTGGTGAATGTTTAGTTTGTGACTTTATTTAAAGCAGAAATAATATGTGAATGCTTCATTGAGTATAATTCCGACTGGTAACTACGCACTTTGTCCGAGCACATTATCGCATGCGTCATGTAAGCCATCTTAAATGACCACCTAAACTGTCGTTTGGCAACCTAAAAAGCTGCCAAGGTTGCCCGGCTGGCAACAAGGAAAAAAAGTTAAGCGAGAGCCCTGAATAGGCCATTTCAAAAGGACAATTTAGAGTCAGACAGGTACTATATCTACATTTAAAAGACATTTAGACAGGTACATGGATAGGAGAGATTTAGAGGGATCTTCTCCGTGGAATGTCACCATGTCGTGGTGGAAAAACTTGTGTGGTCCTGAGATTCTGAGAGCAATGCCGTATGGAGCCATCTTCCTGGTAGGGCCACCCATGGTGGTAACGTCGAGGGGGGGGGACACTAATAAAGAACAATCCAACCAAGACCTCAACAGTGGAACAGGCGGAGGATGATGGCTGACCTTAGTGGAGCGTCACAACAGCTGGGAAGGCGGATGAAGGCTGCAGCAGAAAAAGGTCTCCGATCATCTTGGACTCCAGGCCACTGGATCCTGACCCAGATCTGTCAAGGACCGTGTGGTGGCTGTTACTCTCCCCATGTTAAACAAAGGCACCCACTGGCCTCCTCCAACCCTGGAGACACCCATTGTCAGCCATGACCGAAGGGGGCCTAAGAAGAGGTATATGGGCCAAAGACGGGCAGGTGGGACTAGTGTAGATGGGGCATCTTGGTCGGCATTGGGCAATTTGGGCTGAAAGCATTGTTTCCATGCAGAAAATGAAAATGGATGCAAAGTACTGGAGTAACTCAGCGGGTCAGGCAGCACCTCTGGACATCATAAATAGGTGATGTTTTGGGTCGGGACCCTTCTTCAGATGTAATGAAAGCTGGAAGAGAACAGGGACAGGACAAAAGCTGGTAAGTGACAGGTGGATACATGAAACACCTGTCCCAATACCTCCTCCACACATCTATCCAGGGATCCCAGCAGTCCTTCCAGTTGAGACAGAAGTTCATGAGCACAAAACACACGAGTCTGAAGAAGGGTTTCGGCCCGAAACGTTGCCCATTTCCTTCGCTCCATAGATGCTGCTGCACCCGCTGAGTTTCTCCAGCACTTTTGTCTACCTTCACGAGCACATCCTTTATATTGGCAAGACCAAGCGTAGAACACTTGCTCTCTGTCCACCATGGTCTACTGGATGTCCCAAATGCTAACTAGCATCTGCAGTTACTTGTTTATCCAGGTAAGAAACCGTTAGTTTTCAATTGGAGGAAGGGTAAGCATAAGTGCAGAGGTGGAGAAGAAATAAGTGCAGAACTTACAAATAAGGGAGTACAATTAATTTAATAACTACAAAAATCCTAAGAGTAGTGGGCTTGGGGACATTTGCTGGCCTGACTGGGTAAGCGCAACAGACAAGCATATATGGAGAAGATATGTCTTACATAGAATATATAGAACTAGGGAGTCACTGTTTAGAACTAAGACGGTTAGAACTTAGAACTCATTTTAAAACAGACGAGAGTGCATGCGAGAGTACATTGTAGGGTTGCAGACAAGAGCTGGGAAATGGGTCAGATTAGTCTGCTATGCTGGGAGGCTGCAATGAGCTAAATGGACTCCTCCTGTGTGGCAGGAGAAACAAAAACAAAGGTAATACGAGTAGTGGAAGCAGATTCAGCGAAAGCGTTCTAAAAAAAGACGTATTAATTTAGAAGAAATGTGCAGAACTTACAAATAAGGGTGTACAATTAATTGAATAGCTAGAAAAACCTGCCAAATGCGCAGTGGCTGAATCATAATTGCACGTCCTAAATCGCATGCAATTGTACAGAGTTCTAATCACCCAATATTATGTATATAATAGGTTCCCGTTAGCAACTTGTTTTAGACCAACCATGTCGAAGCAATGGACAAGAAATCACACAAATGTCTCTAGAAACATAGAAAATAGGTGCAGGAGTAGGCCATTCGGCCCTTCGAGCTTGCACCGCCATTCAATATGATCACGGCTGATCTTCCAACTCAGTATCCCGTACCTGCCTTCTCTCCATACCCCCTGATCCCCTTAGCCACAAGGGCCACATCTAACTCCCTCTTAAATATAGCCAATGAACTGGCCTCAACTACCTTCTGAGGCAGAGAATTCCAGAGATTCACCTCTCTGTGTGAAAAATGTTTTTCTCATCTCGGTCCCAAAACACTTCCCCCTTATCCTTGAACTGCGACCCCTTGTTCTGGAGTTCCCCAACATCGGGAACAATCTTCCTGCATGTAGTCTGTCCAACCCCTTAAGAATTTTGTAAGTTTCTATAAGATCCCCCCTCAATCTTCTAATTTCTAGGGAGTACATGCCGAGTCTATCCAGTCTTTCTTCATATGAAAGTCCTGACATCCCTCTACTCTACTTCCTTAAACAGCTTAGGAAGCTCAGCATGTTCCCAACAACTCTCACCAACTTCTGCAGATGTGCCATAGAAAGCATTTCATTGGGATGCATCACAGCATGGTTTGGGAACAGCTCAAACCACGACCGCAAGAAATTGCAGAGAATTATGGACGCAGCCCAGACCATCATGCAAACCAACCTCCCTTCCATTGACTCCATATACACTTCACGCTGCCCCAGCATGATCAAGGATGAGTCTCACCCCAGTCATTCCTCCCCTTTCTCATCAGGCAAGAGGTACAGAAGTGTGAAAACTCTTGCTCCCCAGTTTCTTCCCAGCTGTTATCAGAAAACTGAACCATTCCAACAACTAGACAGCGGTCCTGACCTGCAATTTACCTCATTGGAGATTCTCGGACTATCTTTAATTGAACTTTACCTTGCACTAAACATTATTTCCCTTATCCCATATCTGTAAACTGTGTACGGCTTGATTGTAATCATGTGTAGTCTTTCGGCTGACTGGATAGCAAGCTACAAATAATTTTTTCACTGTACCTTGGTACATGTGACAATAAACTAAAATAAAAATGACTAAGTCCAAGAGCAAAGGCGGACACCTGAACAATTTTGAAGGAATCTCTTTCCAGTGCTCAGCATGGCAAACAGCACAAATAGTTTAGTTAGTCACACAGCAAAGAAACAGGCCCACCACACATATCGTCAATATCTTTTTTGGAGATGCTTTATTCAAGAGGGAGGAAGAAAATGAGGGTTCAGGGATGATACGTTCAGTAAACATTTAAAATGAGGGGGTAAAGAATTATCAGGAGTTGCAACTTAAATTTTATAAGATGATTTGTAAAATGACCAATATTGTTTCTTTTAAACCAGATTTATATTCGAGTCATGAGGCATTAGTTTGGTATTCACTGTCACCGTTAATAGGAATGCAATGGCAAAACAATGGAGCAAAATAGTTTGTGCTGAAGGTCACAATTTGGATTACGGGGAGGGCTTCACCACAGAAGCCAAATTTCCACAGGACACAAGGAAAACAGTATCTGTAACAAGCTTTAATTCTTACAATGACTCATTAGGCAATGTATTTATAGCTCACTTGTTCACCCCCTCAACCAAAATTAACAATGAACAAATCAGTCCCTGAAGCACATGCAATAGAAACTGACAATTAAAATCCTGCACTTACTTCCCAGTGCACAAGACAATTTCGTAATCCAGAGATAGCAGAGATAACACAAACCAAGTTTAACTCATTCTGTGTAAAATTATTAAACAGTTAAAAAAGCTACAATTGGTTAACACCAGCAAGAGCGAAGAATCCAAAAAAAAAAAAAAAAATTATGACCAACTCTCTCTCTGGATAATGCCAGCAAAAATCTTATTCAGATTATGAGCACACAAAGAATAACAGGCAAGGAGACCATTTGGCGAAGTGCAGGCCATCTGAAATGCCTCCATCCTACCTAATCCCATTACCGAGCTCCAGACATGCAGGGCCATAGAACAGTACCACACAGGAACCACATAATGTCTGTGCCAAACATGATCCCGAGTTAAAGTGATAACATCTGCCTGTACATGATTCATATCCTTCTAGTTCCTCTGCCTAACCAAAAGCCTCTTAAAAGCCACTATTGTATCTGCCTTCACCACCAGCCCTGGCAATGTGTTCCAGGTCCCCACCACTCTGTGTATATTAAAAAAAACCCCGCCCATCTCCATTAAACTTTCAACCTGGGATAAAGGTTGCCTGTCTACCCTATCGACGCCTCTCAATTTTATATACGTCCATCAAGTTTCCCTACAACCTCCAAAGTTTGGAGCCATTTCCCAGCTCAGTGCGAGAGGATTTGAGTTTAGGAGCAAGGAGGTCCTACAGCAGATATATAGGGCCCTGGTGAGACCGCACCTGGAATATTGTGTGCACATTTGGTCTCCTAATTTGAGGAAGGACATTGTTGCTATTGAGGGAATGTAGTGTAGGTTCACCAGGTTAATTCCCGGGATGGCAGGACTGACATATGATGAAAGACTGGGCTTGTATTCACTGGAATTTAGAATGATGAGAAGAGATCTTAAAGAAACATATAAAATTCTTAAAGGATTGGACAGGATTGCGGGAAAAATGTTCCCGATGTTGGGGGAGTCCAGAACCAGGCGTCACAGTTTAAGAATATGGAGTAAGCCATTTAAAACTGAGATGACGAGAAACCTTTTCAGAAAGTTGTGAATCTGCGGACTTCTTTGCCATAGAAGGCAGTGGAGGCCAATTCACCGGATGTTTTCAAGAGGGAGTTAGATTTAGCTCTTGGGGCTAATTAATCGAGGGATATTAGGGAAAAAGCAGGAACGGGGTACTGATTTTTGATGATCAGCCATGATCACATTGAATGGCGGTGCTGACTCGAAGGGCCAAATGGCCTACTCCGACACCTATTTTTCTGTGTTCCAGAGAAAATAATCCGTCAATCCAACATCTCCCTGTAGCTGAAACCCTCTAATCCAGGCAGCATACTGATAAACCTCCTCTGCACCCTCTCCAAAGCCTCCACATCCTTCCTATAATGCAGGGCTCTCGCTTAACTTTTTTCCCCGTTGCCAGCCGGGCAACCTCGGCAGCTTTTTAGGTTGCCAAATGACAGCTTAGGTGGTCATTTAAGACGGCTTGCATGACACGCGCGATAATGTGCTCGGACGAAGTGCGTAGGATTCTGGTTGGATTATTCAGCGTATGATCAATCTCAGTGAGACCAAGTGCAGGCTTGGCGATCGCTTTGCACAACACCTACACTCAGTTCGCAATAACCAACCTGATCACCCGGTGGCTCAGCACTTCAACTCCCCCTCCCATTCCAAATCCGACCTATCTGTCCTGGGCCTCCTCCATGGCCAGAGTGAGGCCCTTCGCAAATTGGAGGAACAGCACCTCATATTTTGCTTGGGTAGTTTACACCCCAGCGCTATGAACCTTGGCTTCTCCAATTTCAGGTAGTCCTTGCTTTCTTCCTCCTTCCCCTCCCATTCCCAGCTCTCCCACAGCCTACTGTCTCCGCCTCTTCCTTTCTTTTTGCCGACCCCCCCCCCCCCCCCGACATCAGTCTGAATGATGACCCGAAACATTGCCTATTCCTTCGCTCCATAGATGCTGCCTCACCCGCTGATTTTCTCCAGCTTTGTCTACCAACGGGATGCCACCACTGGCCACATCTTCCCATCTCCTCCCGTCGGCTTTCTGCAGAGACCGTTCCTCCCTGGTCAATTCGTCCCTTCTCACCCAAACCACCCCCTTTCCGGACACTTTCCCTTGCAACCGCAGGAAGTGCCACATTTGTCGCTTTAACTCCCCCCCTTCACTCCATTCAAGGACCCAAGCCGTCTTTCCAGGTGAGGCAGAGGTTCACGTGCACCTCCTCCAACCTCATCTATTATATCCGCAGCTCTAGGCGTCAGCTGCTCTACATCGGTGAAACCAAGCATGGGCTTGGCGATCGCTTTGCCCAATACCTCCGCTCGGTTCGCAATAACCAACCTGATCTCCGGATGGCTCAGCACTTCAACTCCCCCTCCCATTCCGAATCCGACTTTTCTGTCCTGGGCCCCCTCCATGGCCAGAGTGAGGCCCACCGCATATTGGAGGAGCAGCACCTCATATCTTGCTTGGGCAGTTTACACCCCAGCGGTATAAAAATTGACCTCCAATTTCAGGTAGTCCCTGCTTTCACTTCCGCTTCCCAGCTCTCCCTCAGCCCACTGTCACCGCCTCTTCCTTTCTTCTTCTCACCCCCTGCACCCTCACATCAGTTTGAAGAAGGGTTTCGACCCAAAACGTCGCCTATTTTCTTTGCTCCATAGATGCTGCCTCACCCGCTGAGTTTCTGTCTCCCCATTCACACTAGTTCTGATATCTCACTTTCCTCACCCACTCCCTATACATTCGGGGCAATTTTACAGAGACAAGTTAACCTACAAAGTCAATGCATCTTTGGGATGTTGGAGGAAATCTACATGCTTGCAGGCAGAATGTGCAAAATTCAACACAGACAGTGCCCAAGGACAGGATCGAACACAGATTCCTGGCGTGTGAGGCAGCAAGTCCACCAGCTGTGCCACTATATTTTATTTTCCAACACACAAAAAAAATTATACGTTGATAACTTTGGTTACTAAAAAAAAAGAAACTATCCATATTCAATCTTAAATCTCTAAGTGATGCTATGTCCCCCTTTACAGCTACTGTATGTTTTAATTCAGTTCAAGACTATGGGACAGTGCATTGGCCATAAAGTTGCTGCCTAAAATTGCCAGAGACCCAGAATTGATCCTGAATATGGGTGCTGTCTGTATGGAGTTTGCTCCTTTTCCCTTTGATTGCATGGGTTTTCTCCAGGTGCTCTTGTTCCCTTCCACATTCCAAAGGTGTGCAGGAACCTATTTCAGACCCAACCGAAAAAGTAATATTTTCCTTTTGTCCAGAGATTCTGTTTGAGCTGTTGAGTTACTCCAGCTTTTTGTGTCTATCTTCAGTTTAAACCAGCATCTGCAGTTCTTTCCTACACACACGATACTATACGATAGAACTTTATTAATCCCAGGAGGGAAATTGTGTGTGTGGATATATAGTTATATATTCATATATAAATATACACTGTTTTGTTTTCTCGTTTATAACATTGTTTACAGAGTACTATGTTTACATATTCTGTTGTTCTGCAGCAAGTAAGGATTTCATTGGGGCATGAGAGAATAAAACATTCTTGACTTACGTCGCTAATGTGCGGAATAGAACTAGTGCAAGGGTGATCGGTGGTCAATGTGGACTCGGTGGGCCTGTTTCCACGCTGCATGTTTAAATTAAACTAAAACCAGAGGAAATCTAAAGATGGATCTCTACCCGAAACGTCGCCCAATTTCTTCCATCCAGGGATGTTGGCTGCTCCATGGAGTTCCGCCGCACAATTAAAGCATGGAATAATCTTCACCCTACTATAGGTACCCAACCAGAAGCAATTCAATTTAAGGTAGCTCTTTTTTTTTCCCCCCCAAGAACCCTTTTTTGTTTAAGTCCAAGTCAAGAGAGTTTTATTGTCACGTGTCCCAAATAGGACAATTAAATTCTTGCTTACTGCAGCACTACAGAATATGTAAACATAATACAGAACATGAGATAAAAGTTCACTGTGTCCATAGACTATCTATCTATCTATATATATATACGTCTGTATATATATATATATACATACATGCACAATAAATAAACAGATAAAATGCAATATGTTATATATCTGTTTAGATTCCATTTCGATATATACACATATATATATATATATTATATATATATAATATATATATATATATATATATATATATATATATACACATACATGCACAATAAATAAACAGATAAAATGCAATAGGCTGTTATTTTTCATAGTTTGGTGGTGGTGTTTAAATTCTGTTTAGATTCCATTTCGAATATTTTTGGAGGACCAGGAAACCAAGAAGCAAGAGTTACTCCAGCACCAGGGAGTGATTCCGAGTTGGTTTACAGTGGTCACGGCGAGTGGACAGCAATGGCAGCCAGATCTCCCGTTATGCAAAGGGAGGGAGAAAGTGGCCGACGCCGACCAGTTGCAGTGGCAGTGAGCATGTGCAGGGCGGCACACGTGCACAACCACGGCCGATGATGTGCTGGCCAAAGATCCTCGCCAAAGGATCTTTGGTGCCGGCCGTGGTTGTGCGCATGTGTAAGGCGGCCAGCCGTGCCGGCGGACAAGGAGCGGGCGGAGACCCGAGACACCGACAGCGGGCGGAGACTCGAGACGTGGACACGGTGAGCGGGCGGAGACTCGAGACGTGGACACGGTGAGCGGGCAGAGAGTGACAGAGTGACAGAGAGACAGAGAGAGAGAGAGAGAGAGAGAGAGAGAGAGAGAGAGAGAGAGAAAGATAGAGAGGGGGGCCGCTCAGAATTAAGCAATAGGTGTCCCGGGTGCGAAGCTGGGAAAAATGGCATGGCTTTTAGGTTGCCTGGCGGGGCTGTGGGTTGCCATTGGCAATCGGGCAACCGCTAATTTCAGGCCCTGTAATGGGGCGATCAGAACCGCATGCAAGACTCCAAATGTGGCCGAACCAAAGTCATATACAGCTGCATCATGACTTCCTGACTCTTAAATTCAATGCCCCTAGCAATGAAGGCAAGCATACCATACACCTTTTACACTCTATCTACTTGCGCTGCCACCTTTAGTGAGCTATGAACCTGGACTCCAAGATCCCTCCGCACATCTATGCTGTTAAGGGTCTTGCTATTGACTGTACACTCTCTCCTTACATTCAATCTCCCAAAGTGCAACACCTCACGCATGCCGGGGTTAAACTCCATCTGCCATGTCTCTGCCCATATCTGCAGCTAATCTATATCCCACTGTATCTACTTATAGCCTTCGTCATTGTCTGCAACTCCTCCAATTTTGGTGTTGTCAGCAAACATATTCACCAACCCATCTACATTTACATCTAAATAATTTATGACATACGTCTGTTGAAGATTAATGATTCTATCACTTTTTTGGCAGTGGATTCAGACTACTAATATCGCTATTACATAAAAACATTGTCAAACTCGTAATTTATTAATCCAGCAATTACCGTAGAATTATTTCCAAGTTATTCATCAACCTGAAAATAGTCAATCTTCCAATTTACTTTGTCTCAACCCTGCAATTTTGACCAAAACCAAATCTCTAAATATCCATTGTTTCAAAACTATACAATTTAATCACTCTTTGCTTACAACTACATTTTCTCTCAACATCCTCTCAAAATTTGAGGAATAGTGATCACACCTCAATTTTTTTTCATTGTTTTGAATAAAGAGAGGACTGGACCTTGCCGGAAGGTGCCAAATTAGATTAGGGCAAACTAGAATGGTACAGTGGGAGCAATCGTTATTGGACATATCCACTACTGGCACGTGGGAGTTGTTTTACAGGCCAGTTGATCGATATTCAGTGAGGAAGAGGTGCAAGGATGGCAAAGTAAGCGAACCCTGGATGACCAGAAGTTGCAAATTTGGTCACAAAGAAAAATGAAGCACATGCAAGGTTTAAGAGGTTATAATCAGGATCTTTGAGGAATATTTTAAAAAAAGAATATAACAAAAAAGAGGATAGATCTCAAACTGGCGATTAGAAGGGGCACAGGCTGAGCCAGTATTTAATTTTTCACCCATCGTGTTGACTTCTCAAGGGCCTTAAAGAGTGAAGATACTCTTGCATTCGTTGTCGCTAGAGATCCCTGATAGCAGAAGTGATTATTGCTCAGGAACTATCCTTTTCTAGGATTCATTGAGTGAGCTTCCCCTTTAAACTGTGGTCATGAGTGGCGTCAGTGGCTTTGAAGGTTCTTACATTAATCATTTATTTTCTTCAACACACTGATTTAGTCAGAACCATATTCTAAAAAGCTAGTGTTTTGCAATGATATTTATCACTCAACTAGCAACAAGATAGAAGAGTCACAAATAAGAAAATTAGAAATTAAAAACAGAAAATATTGGAAACAGTGAACAGAGAAACAGAGTTCTGAGGAAAGTTCATCAATGTGAAATATAAACTCTTTCTATTTACCCATATGTTGCCCAATCTGTTGAGTGTTTCTGTAATTTTCTATTTTAATTTCAGATTTCCATCAAATGCAATTCTAAAATTATTTTCCAAGAACCTAAATGTACCTATTTATAATTTAGAACCAAGATAATGAAACATTTCCACTGGATGATTAATAAATTGTCCAGCTTTTAATATCAGGCTTTCAGCAAAAGACATGATATGCCCACAATGGGCACACTATTTATTTAGCAAAGAAAGAAATTCAACGAATAAAGCAATAAAATAAAGTTTCCCCATGTACAAGTACCACTCATGTCGGCATTACACAGATTCCAACAGTTTCAACCAGAACAACAACAACAAATGTCAGCTTCCCCAAGTCAAGTTGAATTCTCCCAATCAGCATCCTGTAGCCTTGTGGATGATAGATAAAGGAGACATCAGTGTAGGTTGCAACACCAGCAAGCAATGATCCCATCGACCCAACCACCCAGTGCTACTATACCTGTCCCCACGTAAGAGGGTCTGTAAATCCTGAATAGGACTCGGTCACATCAGAAACGCAATGGAAACAAGTCATCCAAGGCGCCAAGTAATGTCCCAAGAAGTTTTTGTTATTCATTCAAGGGATGTGAGCCGAGCCGCCATTTAACTGCCCACCCATAATAGTCCTTGAGAAGGCGGTGGTGAGCTGCTTTCAGGAACTGCTGCAGTCCTTGAGGTAAAGGTATAGCCAGAGTGCTGTCAGGAGGTTGTAAACTGCTTTAAGATGTCCTGAGCTTGTTAAAGATAATTTAGAAATAAGTGTTTTATTAAGATCCTACTGCCAGTCCTACGTGCACAAATGAATATGTGCATAAGTAAAAGGAGGGCAGGAATAAAAATATCTTAGATGTTAGATCTATTTGAATGCGCAATAACATACACAAAAACTGTAAACCCTGGTAGTTTTTTTAAAGTTTAGATTTATACAGTGCCCTTTGTAATGTTTGGGACAAAGACCCATCATTTATTTATTTGCCTTTGTACACCACAATTTGAGATTTGTAATAGAAAAAAAAATCACATGTGGTTAAAGTGCACATTGTCAGATTTTAATAAAGGGTATTTTTGTACATTTTGGTATAGCAGTGTTTTTACATAGTCCCCCCATTTCAGGGCACCATAATGTTTGGGACACAGTAATGTCATGTAAATGAAAGTAGTCATGTTTAGTATTTTGTTGCATATCCTTTGCATGCAATGACTGTTTGAAGTCGGTGATTCATGGACATCACCAGTTTCTGGGTGTCTTCTCTGGTGATGCTCTGCCAGGCCTGTATTGCAGCCATCTTTAGCTTATGCTTGTTTTGGGGGCTAGTCCCCTTCAGTTTTCTCTTCAGCATATAAAAGGCATGCTCAATTGGGCTCAGATTGGCTGATTGACTTATTCATGAGGCCAAATATGTAAATTCCAACATATTGAATAAAATGTTTTTTTGTTTGTTTGTTGCTGAGGTCTAAGCAGCCATCACATCATTGCAAAGCGGAAAGTCGCCCGGCCCCGACGGCTTCACTGTAGATTACAAAGCTTTCCCTGCTCTCCCCTACCTGCCATGAGAGCTATGTACAATGAGGCGTTTCTACATCGTCGCCTACCGCCCACCTTGTCGTGGGTTACTATTTCCCTAATTCTTAAAAAGGAGAAAGATCCCCTGCTTTGTAGTAGCTACAGACCAATTTCACTCCTGAATGTGGATCTCAAAATCCTCTCTAAAGTCCTTGCGCTCCGTCTTCAACAAGTGATGCCCTCTATTAGCTCGTTAGATCAAACAGGGTTCATGCCAGTCCTCCCACAATACTAGGCGTCTCCTTAACATCATCCATTCACCAAGTAGTGAGACACCGGAGATAGTGGTCTCCCTCGACGCCGAAAAATCTATCGACAGGGTCGAGTAGAGGTACCTACATGAGGCGATGGACAGGTTTGGCCTCGGCAATAGTTTCATTCTTTGGGTCAGTTTGTTATATTCGTCCCCGGTGGCCTCAGTACAAACAAACGACACACTGTCGACCCACTTCGGAGAGGTACCAGGCAGAGTTGCCCATTATCACCACTCCTGTTTGCTGTTGCGATAGAACACTTGGCGGTTTGGTTGCGCTCAGAGAACGGCTTTAAAGGTATTACACGGTTTGACACAACTCATAAAGTCTCATTGTATGCGGATGACCTGCTTCTGTACATCTCGAATCCAGTCAGCTCTCTCCCTGTGATTACGAATATTTTAGAACGGTTCGGTGCGTACTCTGGTTATAAACTTAACTACCAAAAAAGTGAGCTATTACCGATTAACACATTGGCTAAGCAGCTCCCTCGCTCTTTAACCTCGTTTAAATGGGCGGAGGACGGGTTTCGCTACCTCGGCGTTTTTATCACAACACCTATATCTGATATGTTCCGCACAAACTTCCTGCCTCTGGTTGAGAAAGCTGAAAGAGACTTTGACCGCTGGTCAGTTTTACCATTATCCCTTGCGGCCCTGATAAATCTGGTCAAGATGGTCATCCTACCCAAATTCCTGTATCTTTTCCAGCACGTCCCTATACTTATCGCTAAATCTTTTTTGATAAATTAGAAAGGAGAATATCTAAATTTTTATGGGGTAGCAAACCGGCTAGAATTCGAAGGACGATACTACAGTCTCCTAAGAGTGACGGCGGTTTGACACGTCCTAACTTTAGGCGATACTATTGGGCAGCTAACTTGCAATAAATCCTGTATTGGATGAATGATGATTGCGACCACCTACCGATCTGGGTACACATGGAAAAGGCGAGTTCACGTCTCCCGTTGCGGTCTGTCCTATGCTCCAAACTCCCCATTTCTACAACATCTGTGGGTGCAGGCCCAATTGCTTCCCTCTCACTCAAGATATGGAGTCAACTCAGGAAAAACTTCAGTTTACAAGGCTCTTCCATCTTGACCCTACTGCTTAAAAATCACATCTTTAAACCTTCAAGTACAGACTCCGCATTCAAAGCCTGGCATAGTAATGGTATCAGTATCAAAAACCTATACAAGGATGACATTTTTCGTCCTTTGCGGAGCTTTCGTCCAACTACAGCCCCCCAAACTCCCACCTTTTCCGTTTTCTCCAGATTAGGGATTTTGTGAAGACATTCCCTCACTTCACAAATTGCCCCCCTGAAACCCTGACCAATTCCATCCTAGCTCTAGATCCCAACCGGAAGAAATGCATCTCTTTTTTGTATAACTTGTTAGGGTCTGTAATATTGAATCCTCATACCTCATTAAAAGCTGCATGGGAGGGCGAGCTGAATATGAAACTAACAGACCAGCAATGGGACTCTGCCTTGGATCTGATCCATTCTGCCTCCATATGTGCCCATCATGGCCTAATCCAATGCAAAGTCCTTCACAAAGTCCACAAAATGCAATCCTACACAAATGCAAGATTATCTAGAATATACCCCGCTGTCAAGGACACCCGCAACAGATGTAATCAAGCCCCTGCCAACCATAGCCATATGTCTTGGTCTTGCCCTAAGCTGGCAGCCTTTTGGAGGGGTGCTTTCGATGTGATAAGCAGAGCCTATGGCCAGACTATTCCTCCAAACCCACTGTCAGCTGTTTTTGGTACTCCTCCCAACACCAACCTCTCTGAAGCGGGTCCTGGCTTTTACAACCTTGTTAGCCCAGAGACTGATCTTGCTTAACTGGAGGCTTACCTGTCCCCCGACACATGCCCACTGGATCAAGGAGGTGCTCTACAATTTAAAGCTTGAAAAACTTAAATTCTCTCTCAAAGGCTCTACCAAGACATTCCTAGATACATGGAACCCTTTCCTGGAACTTGTTAACTCTCTCAACTTGTTTCCGGACTCGGAAGAGGACTGAGTGCCTTCTATCACTGCTCTGTCTTATTGCAGCTGCTCTCCCCTCAACCCCCCCCCCCCCCACATCTTTTTTTTTGTTTTTTTTGTACATTTTGTTTAGTTTATCTTATCGTATTTGTGTGGATGTGTACGTATGTGAGTGTTGTTTGTCCCCGTTTGGTTCCGACCCGATTCGGGTGGATTGAGGGGGGGTAAGGGTAAGGACTCTGAGGGTCGCTTACATATTGTTGCACAATTATGTCCTGACTATCACTGTCTGTTATCTTTGTACGTATGCAAATTGCTGTGAAATTCAAATAAAAAGACTTAAATTTAATTTTTTTTTTAAAAGGGCAAATAAGAGACAGCATGGCCTTGTGCAGGGTACGTCACGTCTTACTAAGTTGACGGACTTTTTTTTGATTGATTGATGAGCAAGGCAGCGAATATCAAGGTGAGGCATTTGACAAGGACCCTCATGATAGGCTGATCTAAAAAATTAAAATTAATGGGATGCACGATGACAATAGTTTAAATTCAGAAATGGCATCGCCATAGAAAACAGAGGTTGCGGTGAAAGGTTGTTATTTCAGGCTGTTTATTGGTGGGGTTGTGGAGAGCGAATAAAGTTGTCAAAATACACAGTAGGATCAGTTACAGATATGGCAGGTGGAGTGTCATCAGAAACAGTGTGAGATGTTGCACTTTGGGAGGTCAACTGTACGGACAATGGATTTTGTTAATGGCAAGATCCTTAACACCATTAATGTGCAGAGGGATCTTGGGATCCCAATCCACAGCCCCCTGAAAGTTACAACACAAATAGTCAAGAAAGCATACGGTATGTTTGCCTTCATTGGCCTGGGCATTGAAAACAAGAATCATGCTGCAGCTTTATAAAAGTTTGTTTAGGCTGTATTTGTGGACAGTTCTGGACACCCCATAACAGGAAGCATGTGGAAGCTTTTGAGAAGGTGCTGAAGAGGTGGTTCAGTATCTGTCAGAATTAGAGGGTTTGAGCTGTAAAGAGCAGTTAGACAAACATAGATTGCTTTCCCTGGAGCATCTGAGGCTGAGGGGAGACCTGATTGAAGCGTACAAAATTATGAGAAGTACTGACAGGGTAGACAGTTAGAACCTTTTTCCCCCCCACAGTGGAAATGTCAAATAGGGGAGGGCATTCACTGCGTTACGGTGAGAATGGGAAGATGTGCGAGGAAACTTTTGATTTTTTTTAAAACACAGAGTGATGGGTGCTCGGAATGCTCTGCCAGCCAGGGTGCTGGAGGAAGCAAATATACTTGGTCCCGACCCAAAAGGTGATCTGTCCATTCCCTACTCGATGATGCTTGACCTGCCAAGTTGCCCGCGCATTTTGTGTTGAGCATAACAACTAAATCTACTGAGAAGATGAAACTTGCATAAATGCAGATTAACCAGCATATCATGCTTTAAACATATTTATATGGATCAGAATATTAAAACCAATCATAACACAAGTACCAGAAAGTAATCAAATAACCTGGAGTAAAATTCACTATATCTTTTCCCAAGTAGAAAAGAAATTCCCATTGGGTATGATCATTGCTTTTTGGTGTACAAAACGTATAGTACGCATATAAACAATTCATGGAACATTATTGGTGCTATAAGTCAATCTAGTTCTTAAACTTTGTAGAGGTGCTGGTACATTGCACCAGTCACAAAAAAGCATGGACGGATCACTCTTCCTATCATATGATCGTTGTGAAAATACTTTTAAAGAAAGTTCTCGCACAGTTCCCATCCAATCTAGAACTCTTAATGGCATCATTATACAGCCTAACACAAGCTGAATATAATGTACAGTAAACCCTTGTCATAACAGACCATAGGGAGGTAAATGGTGCCTGTTTTTGCTATAACCGAGATGGTCAGTCACCGTGGAATTCCCTCCCCTCTCACTCATCGCTTTATCCGCTCCCCAGCCGACTCCTCCTCCTTCCTCCCCATGGTTGCCGACATTTTCCAAGGTGGAGTATGTCAGAGACTCGGCGGGAGAAGAAGGTGGTGGCAGTGGTGAGGGGGAGAGATGCCAAGTGGACAGAGCAACGGAAGGGGGGGTAAAGAGAGAGGGAAGAGGCAGAGTGGCCAAACAAAAAGAAGCAGCAGCTGGTGAGAGGGGAGAGAGCCTGGTGTCGGCAGGTATGTCTGCCATTACCAAAATCCGTTTTAAAGGTGTCTGTCGAAGTTTACAGTATATGAATATAAACCTTGAGGGGGGAGGAATAGTGAAATTCCAGTTCCTTTAAGTAGGAAACATAAGTACCACAAAAGATTACTTATTCACCTTTTTCTGCTCAGCTGTTCATCACCTGCATGCAGACAACTAGCATAAAATAGCAGAAGTTGAAACCAAATAGTGAGCAATAGAGCAACACCTTTATGTCAGTCATAACGTGGAACAAATGGACATGAAATTGTATCCCAAAAAAAAAAATCAGCTTATAAAATGGCAAGAAATTAAAGTTCAGAATCCAATGAAGATTTATTTACTTGTCAGGAAATTCACCTTAAAGGTGAATGCCTAAAAATGTAAACACCAGAGAATAACAAGAATCCCAATGTCAATAAACAAAGTCACACTCATTCAGCACAGTTTCTTCAAATATTAACGACAGCTTTAGATCCTTGTTTATGTGCAAGTTGGTTTAACTTTATCCGTTTCATCTTCCTCAAAGTTTTCAATTACACATCTAAATGGATTGTATAAATGACAAACCAAACAATGCAGCAATACAACAGAAGCACCCGAGCCACCAAAAAGATTCTCAACCATCAATGTGTGCAATCCTCTATTAGCCTCAGGACCACCAACGCTTCAAATATCGTCAATTATCAATGTGCTTAACTCCTCAATTACATCTTACCTTTCAAATAAATCCCCTACCTTGCTTCCAAACCTCAAAGAAACTCATTTCTGACTCAGTCCTCCTACATGTTCCAAGCCCGCTTTCTGCTTATCGTGGCTTAAATTATCTGGCATTTATTTCCGACATCAAACATAACGTGCAAATTAAGAGTCCATATGGACCTGCGTTTATAACTTATGGTTGTCAACAACATTGTGGCCCAAAAAGCCTTACAGCCAATAAAGTACTTTTGAGCCAAAAATCAGAACACTGGAGGAACTCAGCGAGTCAAGTGGAAACAAAGAGATAGTTGTCCTTTCAGGCCTCGACACTGCATCAGTTTTTGACCTGATAGGATTATTTATCAAAACCATATGGTGTTTATTTTTGTGAGCTTTACGTGAACAAGGAATTTCATTGCTCCCTGATGTATCCCATGGGCCAGTCTAAAGATTACTATACTGCATAATGACCCCCTGGATGTGGTAAATCACAACATAATTTCATCTTACAAATAGCACACATTTGCAACACAGTTAACAAAGAAGTGGCGTGCACCATTGAAATGTGCCAAAACATGGCAGATAGAATACATTATAAGTAAAAGGGAACTGATACTAACAAGGAACGCGGCAAAACCTAAAATTCTGAGGCATTCAGTATATTGAAAGGGAAATTCTGTTTAACAGCTATGGAAGAGTTTGTGGGTGTAACTAGCAAGACGGCTACGTAGGAACTAGTGTATGAAGTACATCTAGATTTTCGAAAGACATCGCAAAGTGTTATATAAATCATAGGCTAAGAGATTAGGAATAGAGGTTTAGTTAAAAGGGCAAAGAGTATCTAGGCCATTTTCAGATTGGCATACTGCTCCCTGAGGGTGCCAAAGGGAGAACTAGATGAAAGAAAGCTGTCAGGCAGAGACAAAGAGCCTCCAAAGGCATAGAGTCAGATTAGGCAAGGGCAGTAGGATGACAGATGAAGTACATGATAAAAATGTTGGAAAGAAGATAAAAACACTTAAGAGAAGCCAATAATGCGGTTCCAAATGATCTTGCTGTATTTGTGCAACCCCTACAGAAAGTAAATAGGAAGGTTTATAAATTATCAGCTTTTATTGTAAGAGGGCTGGATTCCCAAACAGGGAAACTCTTCCTAAGATTGTACAAGACTTCAGCAACACCTCGCCTGGAATACTCCATGCAACTTTCTTCTCTGCAAAGAACTGCAGATATACTCCATTATCCTGTGAATGGATGCCACAGAAAGAAAGTCAATAACCAGAGGACATACATTAAAATAAACATCATTACCAAATGTAACTTGTTATATCACAAATTTAATCACTGGAATTTAACTTATTCAGTTGTCTGTGATTTAAACTTGCTTTTCTAGGTAAATGTTATGGACATTTCAATAATAGTCCAGCATCATAACCATGGTGTTACCATACTTCAAAATGATTGGAAAAATGTCCTTTGCTTACTTGGCTGACAACTCAATACTTGAAATACATTTAGAACATTGAATACTGAAATAGATGTCATAGTGACTAACTCTTGAGTACCATTTTGGATCTGCTGATGCAGGATAACCAGATAGACGCCTGTCGATTGCAGCAAGGCTTCCATTCTGTAGCGGACTACAAAATTAAGTCACACAGCCTCACTGACAACATGTTTACTCTCCTATAGGTTCAATGTATTTAATTCTCGTTTCAAACAAAATGTCGGTGGAATGACGTCATTCACCCCAATATACCAAGATGCACCCTTCCATGGCTACTGTCGCTGACGTCTGATCAGCCTTCGTGAAAGCGATCCCACAGAGTCCCCAAAGCGTCCTCAGGAACGGCGCAGGCCAGCTGACGGAGGTATTCACAAACATCTAAACATCTCTCTACTTCCCACATCCTTTAAGACATACCATCACCCCAATACCAAAGAAAGTAAGGTAACGAGCCTTAATGACCACCACACCAGTAGCTCTGACATCCACTTTTTTGAGAACCAAGTGTTCTTATGTTTTCACAGTTTTCATCCAAGTGTTTTCAGAGGCTGGTCATGGCACAAAATTAACTCCAGCCTCCCAGACAGCCTTAATCTGCTGCAGCTTGCCTACCATCCCAACAGGTCTACAGCTAGACACCATCTCCCTGGCCCTAAACTCATCTCCGGAGCACACCAAAACAACAAGGACACATACGTCAGACTCCTAGTTATTGACTGTTGCTCCACAATTTCCTGACCCATAGGCCACAATCAGTGAGATCAGGCAACAAAACATCCTCTTTGATCATTCTCAGCAATGGGTCCCACAAAGACAAGTTCTCAACCCCTTACTATATTTCCTCAATCATAGCCAAATTCCTCTCCATTGTAAATTCCCATTTACAAGTATGACACCACTGTAGTGAGATGAATCTTGAAAAATGATAGGAAGGAATACAGGAAGGAGAGAGAGAGCTTAATATCACAATTTCAAGACAACAACCTCTCCCTCAATGCCAGCAAGACAAAGGAGTACTTGGAAAACTTTATTGTCATTCAGACCTTGCGGTCTGAACAAAATTTCGTTGCCTGCAGTCATACATATAGTAAATAACAAAAACACACAATAAACACATATTTAACATCCAGCACAGCGAGTTCACCAGACACCTCCTCACTGTGGTAGAAGGCAAAAATCTTGTCTTTGTCTCTTCCCTTCTTCATCTTCCTCTTCCTCTGCGCTGAGACGACCCGGGCCTCCGATGTTGTGACCGCACCGGGTGATGTAAATAAGTCCCGCGGGTGAACCGCGCTCCGTGAGCGGACCGGTTCAACTCCGCGGCCCAGGGCGGTCGAAGCTGCCGAAGCTGCCGCCCTCCAGTCCAGCGGACGCAGCTGTTGCCACGGGAACGCCGGAAAAACAGGTCACCAACCTGTGACCTGCGAGCTCCCGACGATGTCGTCCACTGGGCCCGCGGCCGGGCCTCCGAAGTCGCTGCCACCGCCACCGGAAAGCCGCCACAGCTCCGAGTCGGGCCGCCGGAACCCGCCACACCCCCGAAGTCGGCCAGCCCCGCGCTGGTAAGTCCTGGCTGGCTCTGGCTCCGGAGCCTCGGGTCGGTCGCAGTTAAAGTTGGAGGCCGCCAGCTCCGCGATAGGCCTCAGCGCAGACGGAGACGGGGGATATGACAAGAAAAGGTCGCGTCCCCCCATATCCCCACCACACTAAGTAAAAAGAAAAACAGACGGACTGCAGGCGAGCCGCTGCTGCCAGGGCAGCGCCGCTACTCCCAGAATGTGGCGGCGTGAGTAGTTGTTGACTTCAGGAAATGAAGTGGTGTACATGCAGCATTTCAGTATCAATGGTGCTGGAAAAGAAACGGCCAAGAGCTTCAATTTCCCAGGCAGAAATATCACCAACAATTTGTCCTGGACCAGCCACATTGAAGTTACACACATCAAAGCATGCCAACACCACCTTCATAGGTCAAAGGAGGTTCAGCACTGTCTCCAAAGAATCTTATAAACTTCTACAAATACAGCACAGAAAGATGCATCAGCTTGATTTGGCAACAGCTCAGCCCAAGACCACAATAAATTTCAGTTGTAGATGTAGTCCAGTCCATCGCATGCCAGCTCCCCCCCACCCCATTTTATGAACTTATTTTCCTCTGTATCTCATGCTGCCTCGGGAAAGCAAACCAATATATTCAAGGATCATTTGCATCAGCACCACCATTAGTAAAGCTGTGATCACTGTCGTACATAGCATTGTAAGGCACCGTTGAGGTTTTCAGCGATGATGATTTGCGCAACCTTCATCATTTCTTCTCCCCTCTCCAGTTTGACAGAAGGTACATAACTTTTAAAGCACATACCACCAGATTCAGGAACAGCTTCTTCCCAGCTGCTGTCAGACTACACTGAATGGTCATCGCGAAAGCGAAGGGTGCAGTTCATTTTTCCCAACCTACCACTTTGCAACCCTTGCACCTTTCTTTCAATCTGCACTCTCTTAGTAAAGGTAATGCTACAATGCTATTTAACTATATTCTGCACTATGGAATGTTTCTCTTTAATCTACCTGTTGTATGTCTGGCTTGGTTGTACTCATGTACAGTAATGATTTGACTGGATAGCGCGCTAATAAAGTATCTCAAAAGCCATCACTATAATGAACAGATACCAATACCTGGAATAACAGCAGGAGTTGGTTTGGTTGAGTCAATATCCTTCAGTGACAGAGCAGCAGCAGCAGAAGATTTTAAAAGGCAGCAGATGGATTGGTTGAGTGATCAAAAATTGGCCAATTGAGCAGGCAATACAAAGACATGGTGTAGCGGAGCAGCATATTGGGAACAGCTGTGTGGAGGGCAAGTGTGAGGCTTCGGCAAGGGGGCTGAGCTGAGGGGGACCGGAGGTAAAGATGCTGTTTCTTGTGTGTAATTGTTGCACTTTTTTTCTTCTTGGATTTGGTGCAGCTCGGAGGGCAGGTAGAATGGTGCAATGTTCCTCTTACTGGATTTGGGAAGTCAGGGAAACCATTGGTGTCCCTGGAGACTACACCTGTGTCTATGGTGTATCTAGGTGCATATCCTTACTGGCCGCATTAGGGCCATTCTTTGGAAAGCGAACTAAATTTCACACACGTGACCAGATGTCTTCACATAAAGTAATACATTAAAAAATCCTTGTACGAGATTATTTATTGCTATTTTCCTACCGACAGAACTATAATGCATGTTTGCTAAAGATATGAACATTATAGCTTTTTTAAATTAACAGTTTGTAAGATAAAGCTGAGTAATGAAAAAAATGCTTTAGTGTGAGGTCGCACACATGACCAGTCACATTTGGACTCTGACCCTAAACAAACATTGTCAGCATAACATAAAAATTTCACTTGATAAGCTTCGAAAAAAATGAATCACATATAGAGTACAAAACAATATGCCTATAATGCTTTCAGAATCAGATGCATTCCACAATTTCATATTTCTGATCACACACATGACTAAGAATGGGCCATTAGGAAACTGTGGAAACAAGAGCTTCATGGATAGGAGTTATAGCGAGGTGGTCATGCCCAAGGTACAGGAATAGAGGAGGTAGGCGACTCATAAGAAAGGGAGTAGACCGAGAGCGCAGGTGTCCCCTATGCCCATTCCCACTCAAAACAGGCATACCCTTATGGAAACTGTTGGGGGGGTGGGGGGGGGGGGGGGGAGAGAGAAAGAGGCGGACAACTTGTCAAGGGTGAACAGCCGTAGAAGTTAGGGCTGTGGCACCAAGTCCTGCTCTGAGGCACAGCGGCAAAGGATAATGTCAGCCAGATCCACAGGAGATTGTGTGGCAGTAATAGAGCTGGTGTTGCTTCCTTGGGGCCAGGATTCAGTATGTCTAAGTGGCTGCATGACATTCTTAAAGGGGAGGGTAAGCAGCCACAAGTCGTCATGCATGTTGGCACAAATGAAATAACTCGTCCACTTGTTAGTAATAGCGGTCAGCTGCAGGCAATAGATTGCCAGTTATGGAGAATTTAGTTGCCCCCTGTAGAACTTTGTCTTACCAGTGGCACCAGAACACCTCCAATGGATCAAAAAGATCAACACTGCCTTTTATGCAATAAAATCCTCACTAACGTCCGCACTAGTGTTAGGTCTGCCAGACTGCACAAAACTCTTCCGATTCTTTGCCACCAAGAGCTGAGGGTTTTCAGTCACCCCTTACCCAATGTCACGGCAGCGGGCTACGACTCATCGACAATTTTAGTGTCCAGCTCAATTCAGTGGCACGAGGCCTCCCATTGCCTGAAGTCCATTGCTGCGGCAAATCATTCTGCAGTAATGACCCAATCATTGCTGCTCCCAACGTCCCACAAATATTACATGTCTCGCACTCAGTGGGTTCATTACTCACCCGGCATGTGGCTACCCAACCATCCACAGCCTCCAAGCCATCACGTTAGGAGACGGCCCTCCTCTCGGAGGTGCCGAAAGGCTTTAGGGTGCTAATGTAGTGCCTCTATTTATGAAGACTAGTGAGCCTACCATCTGTGGTAGGCAAGTTATTGGAGAGATTCTAAGGGATAAGATATATATACACATTTGGATAGACAAGGGCTGATTACAGATAATCAACATGGTTTTGTATGTGGGAGATCGTGTCTTACCCGAGTAACCGAAAAGATTGATGAGACCTAAACCGTAGAAGTTGTCTATTTGTACTATTTGCAAGGCATTTGATATGTTTCCACATGGTAGGCTGCTCTGGAGGTTAGATTGCATGGGATCCAGGAAGGGCTAGCCAACTGGATACCAAATTGGCTGCATGGAAGGAAGCAACAGTGATGGTGGAAGGTACTTTTTCAGACTGGTGAAATTGTGAGCAGTGGTATGCCTCAGGGATCAGTCAGTGCTGGACTGATTGCTGTTTGTGGTTTATATCAACAATTTGAATCAGAGTGTAGAAGGCAAGGTTAGTAAGTTTACAGATGACACTAAAGTAGGTGGTATTGTAGATCGCGAAGATGATTACCAAAAATTGCAGTAAGAACTTGATCAGTTGGGCAAGTGGGTTGTGCAACAGCTATTGGAGTTTAATTCAGATACGTGCAGGGTGAAGTGGCATCTCAGGTGGACATGCTGGTCAAGAGGGCTGTCGGTACATCGGCCTTCATCAGTTGTAATGAGTCGAGTCGGACACACATCAAGATACAAGACATGTTTAATAAAGTCCACTTACAGCATCGGTCTGCAGGACATTACAGTAACTAGCAGCTACTCAGGCTGAATTGCGTAGGCAAGCTCTTGGTAATATAAATCGCATATTAGGCGGCGCACCCACTAATAAACACCACAATTGGTTAATAGGAAATAACCAATCTACATCTTTCCTTGAGATACATAGAAACATGGTGGCTAAACAATATAGTAGCCGGAATTTTAATAACGCATATGGGAAAGTATATTTATACAAAATCACCGTATCTAATGGGTGGCCTACTGGTCTGTCCGGCACATGTGTGGTACGAGTCCGCATCTCCTTTCACCAGAGAAGTTACCGGAGAAGATATAGAGTATAAAAATTGCGACGTTATGTTACAGTTGTACAAGATGTTGGTGAGGCCATATTTAGAGTATTAAGTTCAATTTTGGTCACCCTGCCATAGGAAGATGTTGTTAAGCTGGAAAGAGTGCAGAGAAGATTTATAAGGATGTTAACATAGAACTGTATAGCATGGGAATGGGCCCTTTGGTCCACAATGTCTGCCAACATGATGCCAAGTTAAACTGATCTCTTCTGCCTGCACATAATCCACATCCTGCACTCCCATGTGCCCACCCAAAAGTCTCTTAAACGCCACTATCGTATCTGCCTCCATTACCAACCTGCCAATGCATTCCAGTCCCCATCTCTCTGTATAAAAAAAAACTTCCCCCCTCATAGCTATGCCCTCTCGTGTTGAACATTTCCACCAGGGAAAATGGTTCTGTCAGTCTACCGTATCTATGCCTCTCATAAATTCCATCAATTCTCCCCTCAACCTCCAACATACCAGAGAAAACAATTCAAGCCGATCCAACGTCTCTCTGTAACTGAAACCCTTTAATCCAGGGTGACAAGAACTACATGCAATTGTTGCCAGGTCCTGAGGGGCTGAACCATAGGGAGAGGTTGGGCAGGCTAGGACTATATTTCTTGGAGTGCAGGAGGATGAGGGGTGATCTTATGTATAAGATCATAAAGAGAATAGATAGGGTGAATGCACAGAATCTTTAACCCAGAGTAGGGGAATCAATAATCAGAACACATAAGTTTAAGGAAAGAGGGGGAAAATGTAATAGGAACCTTAAAGGCAACATTAACACACAGAGGGTGGTAGGTATATGGGACGAGCTGTCAGGGGAGATCATTGAGGAAAGCACTATAACATTTAAGAGACATTTGGACAGGTACATGGATAGGAAAGGTTTAGAGGGATATGGGCCAAATGCATGCAGATGTGACGAGTGTACATAGGGCACCTTGGGTCGGCATGGACAAGTTAGGCTGAAGGGCCGATTTCCATGCCGTATGACTGAGACACAAAAAGCTGGAGTAACTCAGCGGGACAGGCAGCATCTCTGGAGTGAAGGAATGGGTGACGTTTCGGGTCGAGATGTCTGAAGAAGGGTCTCGTCCTGAAACGTCACCCATTCCTTCGCTCCAGAGATGCTGCCTGTCCGGCTGAGTTACTCCAGCTTTTTGTGTCTATCTTCGGTTTGAACCAGCATCTGTAGTTCCTTCTTATACACTGTATGACTATTATTTTGATGCTTATACTGTTAATGAAAATTATGTCCAATACCTGGCCATTCGGTGGGAACAATTAAAGGAATACCCACATGTGATGCTTTAGGCAGTCCAGACATGGTCATGATTAATTTTCACAGACCACAAGGTGTTTGTAAGTTTAACGAATTCCAGAAATGTGTGTATCCTGCACTGCTAAAATCAAAAGAATCTTGGACTTATCCATACTAAGAGAAAAACAAAATAAAATACTCTTTTAATCATGAACACATTTACCATTAATGTTCAGATATAGAAAATGTAATATTGACAAAGTTTAAATACCCACAAACAAACTGGAGAGTTATCAGAAGCCATCTTCAGGTCTTCAGCATATTCACTACATTGAAAAAAAAATTAACATTCTGTTCATGTAGAGACCTGAATTCTCACTTGCATGCGAACATTTTCACAGGTGTAAAAATCGATCATTCTATTGCTTTGTCCTCAGTAAAAATCAAATTGCATTTTTTAATTCTGTTAATATCCAGAATAGCCTGGAGCACTCGAATATTTTAAAATGGGTAATCAAATCTTGCCTCTCGTGCTGCAGAATTCCACCATTAATTTGTCTAATCAGCAGGACTCTGTCAATCCTTTTGCATTTATGAAGACAGCTACAAGTCCAAGTCGCACGATAAGATACACCGCACCATCCTTTCCCTGCCCCCATACCCCATTCCCATGTTCCCAGGTCAGCTTGCTTTCAAGACACAAGTAACGAACACCGGACAGCCTCAAGTGACGCATGCTTTCGTTATAGCCCGACAAACCTTTACATTTTTGTTTCTCAGGAGGAAACCTTTCACCCAAACACCTAAGCTGTGATCAACGACTCACCACTTTAAGAACCATAATTAAATTAATGTTTTCCACCAGCGTATGTGTGCACATGACTCAGGACCACTCTAAAACACAATCTTTAAATTGATAACATATGCATCGCATCAAACGTATCAATACCACTCTCTAATGCCAAGAATTAATCAACCATAACGTTAGCAGCTGCAACTCACAAAGCTCTTTGTTTCTGCAGCAAATGCATGGCATCCTTCCTGTTTACATATCTACTTGCTCAGGCAGTCGAATGAGCTTGATGCATTGTATACATCTGCACACTAACATTTCCTGCAAGGCGTTCTAAAATACGGTGCAATTTAAAAATCAGACCAGTAGAAAATACAAGAGATGATGTCCATAACGTTACATTAAACTGTATCACATCAAATTTATCATTTGCACTGATGAAATGTTGAGAGCTTTGTGCGAGGACTGCAGTAGCAATTCATATTCTGTGAAAGATTAAAAAAAATCTCTCGGAAGCCTACTAAAAATAGACACTGCTTAAAAACAATGTCATTTGTTCTTATAAGATACACAATTTTTACAACCATTTCAGTCAGTTTTTCAAAAGACTGATTTCAGTTACCATCTAAATGAAAGGTTTAAGACTTACAGCAACTGGATTCTCCACATGGTCCAGCTCCAAAACATGGCTCCCGAAAGGTTATATTTATGAGCAAAATACTTCCAGGCAAAATTAACTTGGACCACTGTCTCAAAACATTATGTAATAATCAGTTTGCTAGCTTAAATTTTAATAAACCTAGGATAAAATTATCAACACTAACATTATATAAAAACAGCTGGATAAAATATTAACCTTTCATGGTAAGAGAAATTACACTATTGCAGTATAAACACCAATGAGACCTCAGCCAATAGCTTAGTTGGTAAATGATAAAATAAGCAAAGAGATGGGGGCAGGAGGGAGGGGCAGAAGAACTGAAAGGAAGAGGCAGGGGCAAACAACAGAGATGGTGAGGGTAATGTAGCCAGGCGGTGATGGAACGAGTGGGGGAAGATGGAGTGAAAGAGAAAGATGCTGAACTAGGGGTACTAGTAATTTCCCACAGGAAAGTAGAAACGCCAAAGCAGCTGCAGAACACAGGACAACAGCAAAGGCAAAAGAGAACCATTACATGACTCTTCAATCAGATGTTTTCAGTGTAATGTCCCCCCTCCTCCCACCCATAGGGTCCCCAACATCACAGAAGACAGTCTTCACCCAATATAATGCAGACAACACATTAAGAAACATTAATAGGCAGAACGGCTGTGAGACTGCAGATTCAGACTCCAAGTCGAACTGCACCACATGTGCTTATGCAGCTGCAACACTGGCTCCGACTCAACAATCTGTGAAAGATTGTAGACACAAGAAACTGCAGATGCTGGTTTCCAAACAAAAGACACCAAGCGCTGGAATGACTCAGCGTAACCGGCAGCATCTCCGGAGGACACGGATAGGTGATGTTTCAGGTCGGGGCCCCTGTTCAGTCTTGAGTTCGGGTCAGAACTCAAAAGAGCATGGGAAAGCAGGAGGAATTACAGGTGGAGCAGTGAGAGAGGGTCAGAGAGAGGAAAATAACTTCTTCAAAATAGGCATAGCTTGAGAAGATTTTGTAGTGAAGCAGCAGAATGTAGACATAAGGAACTGCAGATGCTAGTTTACAAAAAAAGGTGCTGGGTAACTCAGGCAGCACCTCTGGAGGACATGGATAGGTAACATGGCGGGTTGGGACCCTTCAGACATGGAAAAAATGTTCAAGTTTAGACCACAAAACTTGGATAATTCCAATCTGTCTAATTACTGGCCCCTTCACTATTCGGAATCACAAGTACATTGCTGTTGTCATCAGTACCATCAAGTGGCATCTCTTTACAGAGCTCAGTATAAGCATTACAGAGATCACTTGGCATTTTTACTTACCTAAGATTGGATTTCAGGTGAAAGACAAAATTGGCCCAAGAGTAGCTCCAAGGAGCCCAGGTAATCATGCAATCAGTGTGTAAAAAGTCACCGTTTGGCTGAAGTCCTAACCAGGATGAAGAGGCTCGTGGCTGCAGCAACATCTGAGTAGAGTATTTCCTTAGGCTTCTAGCCTACACTCAATCATCTTGCAATGTTTAATCTATAACCTACCCCTACAATAATCACAGATGATTGATTCTGCAGTTGAGGAACCACTCCACCACATAACATCACAGGATACTGAGTTGGATGATCGGCCATGATCATATTGAATGGCGGTGCAGGCTCGAAGGGCCGAATGGCCTGCTCCTGCACCTAATTTCTATGTTTCTATATGCCTGTGCATCTGCAACACTAGATTGGCCTGCAGGGTGACAAGCAAAATTTCTGTAACACACCCTCAAAGTAAGCCCATTTCCATAAAAAAAGAATATCTTATCATCTTCCAACAATATTCAATGGCAATATCCTTGTCAAATCCTCCAATTCCTTGAGATTACCATCAATCAAATGTGGCATTTTTTCTTCCTGATCATGTTAATTGCTTGATTCCCTTAACACTGGGAAACAAAACCCACGTTTCTCAACCTCCATTGACTCCGAGGTAGAAAATTCAAGATTTATATACCATTTTTAAAAATTCCTATCAATAAATAAACAACCACTTATCAAAGAGATCACCCCCGCCCCCCAAAAAAATCCAATTCAGAATTCCAGCTTCTCACCAATAACCTTGCAAAACCATCTTTCCTGCTCAATTAATTACTTTCCCCCCTCTTAATCTCCAATCTAAATAGATTACTTGCTTACTTTCCTCTCAAAAGCAGCAATCTTGACCTGGAATTGAGATACAGAACCTGCAATGCACCATTCTGAGGTAAGTACATCCATCCCTGAAGAATGAAGACCAAAGCTTCACAAAGAATTGCCTCAAATCCATATGAAAAAGCATATAAAACTCCCTCAGTCAGAGTTACACAGCGGTCCACACGGAAAAATACCCTTTGCATTCACCATAGCTATCCTCTCATGATTTTGTACAACTCTTAGATGACCCCCTTCTCCTACATTCCAAGGAATATAGTCCATGCCTGTCCAACCTCCGTCTATAACACACTCTCAGACACCACACATATCACCTGGCTCCTCACAAAGATTTCCCTTTTGTTGCCTGATGGGACCTATTCCTTCCCTAGCTATCCACATCCTTCGAATACATTTTTTAAAGTTATTGGAATTCTAATAAATTCTGTTGTCCATGGCAATTTCATGTCTGCTTTCTGCTCTCCTGAATGCTTCCTTAAAACCTTTACTTTAGGCATACAGCGTAGAAACAAACAGGCCCGTCGTCCCACCGTGTCTGCACCAACCAGCGATTACCCCGTAGACCAACACTATCCTACACACCAGGGACAATTTTACCACGGCCAATTCACCCACAAACCTGTACGTCTTTAGTGTGGGAGAATATACCGGAACAACCCCACGCTGTCCCAGGGAGAACATACAAACTCTGAACAGATATCCGTAGTCAGGATTGAATCCGGGTCTCCGGCACTGTAAGGCAGCAACTCTACCACTGCATCACCTCTCCTATATATTTTCAGTACATTTAACAGATGTGGACTTTACAGGCTGAGCCAGCATTGTAATTGCCCATTCCCAATGGCATTTGAAAAGGTAGTGGTGGGTTGCTTTCTTGAACCACTTCAGGAGTGTGTTCCAGGACTTTGACCCAGCGATGGTGAAGGAACGGCGATATATTTCCAAGTATGGATGGTGCGTGGTTTGAAGCGCCATATTCAGATGGTGATGTTCTCATGCTCCTGCTGTCCTGGTAGCTGGTAGAAAACGAGAGTCCGGAGGGTGATATCCAAGGAATGGCCGCATCCTGTAGATGGTGCAAATTGCTGCTGCTGCGGGTCAGTGGTGGTGTGAGTGAATCATTGTGGAAGGGTTTCCTATCAAGCAAGCTACAATGTCCTGTATTATATCAGGCTTCTTAAGTGTTGTTGTGGCAGCATACATCCAGGCAAGTGAAGAGTATTCTATCATACTCCTGACGCGAGCCTTGTAGATGGTGGACAATGTTTTGGGGAGTAGGGAGGAGAGTTATTCAACTGATGATTCCTGGCCTATAACCTACACTTGTAACATTATGTAGATCATAATCATAATCGTAATTTACTAGCCAAGTATGTTTTGCAACTTATGAGGAATTTGGTTTGCCATACAGTCATAACAAAAAACCAACAAGACACACAAGTACATTAAAATGGACGTAAACATTCACCACAGCGGCTCCTCTACGTCCTCACTGTGATGGAAGGCACTAAAGTCTTATCTTCTTTCCCTCTGCGGTCGGGGGAGTCAAACCATTCGCAGCCAGCGATCGAGCTCCCACGTCGGGGCGGTAGAACTCCTGTGGCTTGGAGTTCCCGAAATCGGATTCTCACCAGAGACAGCGTGCTCCACAATATTAAGAGTCCAAAGCTCCCGCAGGTTGGAACACCAAAGGTCGACCCCTGGCAAAGGGATCACCCGCTCCGAGATGGTAAGACCGCTGGCGCTGCGGTTTTGGAGCTCTAGAAGTTCCAAACAAGTGACTACAAGTTTAATTTCTGGTCAATAATTATATCCCTCTATAAACCTCAAAGGATTAATTCGATAACAATTTCCTATACCTGATATTGTGTTAATTACATCCTCAATTTCTTTTGTTAACCAAGATTCCCTAATCCTGCAATTTTTGCTTCTTCCCCTGACATGGACACGCTAACACTGAACTCTTACTATTGTGCTTTTAAACTTTGACCCTGGATATACTCTGTTAAAATAACGGAGTTTTTAAAAAGAACGTCCCAGGGGAATACCCAGCGATCGGGACAAGAGATTAATTACGGGCCGGTTCCGATACTGGTACCGTTTAAAAAAACAGTAGAAAGGTTTAAATGCTCCACAATTTTGGCAGGATATTTTAAAAGTCAGAAAGACTGTATTTTTAAAAAAGTTAATAAAATTCGCGATATGGAGAAAGTACTCCATAATATAAAAAGAGACTAGGGTCACAGTACCCAAACAGTTCCCCAAAAAAGACCCTGAGGGGCTTGAATGTACTAAAGACCAGGGTCACAGTACCCAAACAGTTCCCCAAAAAAGACCCTGAGGGGCTTGAATATACAAAATATGGCTATGTGCCAAATTGAAAAATAAAAACTCTGACCCTGGATAGGGTAGAGGAAGTCTCTTTGGATATAATTCCAAGTGGATCAGGGCTGCAAAAGAAAGACCCTGCAAGTGGTGATGTGAATTATGAATGCACACCACAAATAAAATAAAAATAAAAGTGAGGCCAGGTGTGCCTGAGATAGCAAAAGTTTTGCTATATCTAAAGGAAGTGGTGAGGCTATGGGAAAACCTAGCTACCTACATTAATTATATGGTATCTCACCAACTTCAAGAATACGATAAAACTTTATGTTTTATTTAAATATCAATGGATAATCCATTAATAAATATCCATGTCTCAAATATATGAGATATAAGAAATACAATTTCAAAGTTTCAAAATGGTGCAAATATGTAATACTTGCAATATAAAATAAATTGCCATTAGTTGTGGAGCTTAATAGGAAGAAATATATATAATTTACCGAATCTGCATCATAGGGTTGCAGATTAATACAAATCAGGATATATTAAACTCCTGATTATTATAGAATACCTGCCTTATGATAAAACAAAGATATTAATTACAAAAGAACAGACCACTGATCTTTAAACTTTGGGAAGGAAAACTATGATCCAATAAAAATTTTGATTATGGATCAAAACAAAGACAAAGATCTTTTATCTTACGGTGAAAAAACTATGATCCAATGGAAAATTTGATGATGGATCAAAATAAAGGCAGAAGTGGTATTATCCAAACATAGCCTTATCTTAACCTATATAATTGGGGAAAAGAAGGCTTGATGTACGTTGAAGAGGTGCAAACATCTGGTTACAAAATAAGTCATGAAATCTCCAATTATGGGGGATTACAGGTGTATTATGATGGTTAAAACTTAATATAACTAAGGAGGATTGGTTCACCTGTATAAGGGGAAAACTGATTTCAGGTTTGCACTCAAAAGTAAATTTTAAAAAGGGGAACGTACATGTATATTATAAAATTACCTTAGTGTAAAGATTTATGGTATAAACCATACAATGATATCATTATTTACACTTTCACAGTGTAAGAAAATAGAAACATCTAGAACATGGAAAACTGTTGTGATTAACAAAGTGTTAATCAATATTACAGGTGCTTGAAATTAATTAAAGTGGGTCAAGCTGTGCAAGTTAAAACTTGTCCAAACAATCAATCAGTTCAAGTTGTTAAACTGAACACTGAAGGAACAATATACTGATAAAAGATCAGCACTTGCACTAATGAGGTACATGGTATGGGTTATCTCGATCACATTTAAATTAGAAGAGATAAAGAGCAGCTGCAAATTAGTGCCTGCCATTACAAACCTGGTGGAAGGTAGGACTTGACCCATTACATAAAGCATATGCTCAGGCAATAATAAAATATTTTTAAATTACTATTCTGAATTCAGAAGTAATTTAAGCACCATAAGAGTGGGGAAAATTGTTCCATGATACAAATATGTATTATTGTTGTTGACATACTTTTGTTCCTCCATTAGGTTAGGGGAAAATATAAATAAAGTTCCAAAAGAAGGAATACAGAAGCTATTAGAATATGTATGCCTTGTGAAGAGGCTTATGCAAAAATATCAAATGATACGTTATCATTATTAGTAATGTAAAAAAGATTCATAAGCTGCTTCAACTATAAAATTACAACTGAGCAAGTGTTACAGATGATGTACAGCTTCTGTGAATGTTTGGGTAAAGATAAGAATATTATCTATTCTTATAACAATAATTGTACCAGGCAAACATAAATGGTTTGTCCTAAGAATTTTCCAAACATTCGTATTAATTGTTGAAGTATAAGGAGTTATGGATAAAAAGATCGATTGTTTTATTATGGAACTGTCCATGTCGTATCAAGATGAACAATACCACGGCTGTGGCATATGATAACTATGGTCAAATTTGGGAGGAAAATATATTGTCATTATTTTGCATACTTACGATTAATCTGGTTGTATACAAATTAAATCACTGATTTTAAATATTTCTTGTAGGTCACAAGATAAGTCAAACAACAATTATGGGATTATCTAAGTAAACAGATGTGGTATGTTTTAAAGTTAGTCCACCTGTTTATCTCTAAGGAAGAGACAATGGTATCGGAAGAGAACAAATTTGGGAAGAAAAACATATTGTCATTAATATGGATTACTTACGATTAATCTGATTGCATACAGATTAAATCACTGATATTTCGAATATTCTTGTGGGTAATCTAAGAACAGTGAAGGTGGATGCTTTTCTCCAAATTACATGAGGAAAAGATTCTTTGTGTTCCTCATTTTTGTTTAATAGGGCAGTGTCTGATGAATATGTAGCAGGACACTGCCAGAGGCATTTTTGGTGGCCCAATATGGGTCCTTAATGGTTCATTTATATTGTGTGATTTTGAACTGCTAGTGATGATTCATAATGGCAGTAATTTATTGAAGTCAAAAAAGGGTCTCGACCTAGGTCGTTGCCTGTCTCCCTTTGTTTCTTTGGATGCTGCTGCACCTACTGGGATCTCCAGGTTGAGAAACCCTGCAGTAATTTATTGTTGTACAAAAACCTTCATAAGTGAAAATATGAATTTGACTATCTACAGGTTGACTAGACCATCTCAACAGCTGATGGTCAAAGAAGTCTATGAATGTAAACCAATATTACGATATATCAATAAAATAATTATGTATAAAGAAGTGTTATACCTGCAATTTGCGGAAATAAGTATAAATAACTATATTTTGTTATAAGAAATTGGAGGTCTGTATATACAGTAAAGTTATTTTTTCATTTAGATATATGTGAATTCCTTATGGATTGCATTTTCTAAGTATCTAATTGATAGAGCCAATTATAGGGCTCAGAGTGTTACCGTCTTATAAACGGATAATATATTAACCAAGAAGTTATCAGATGCATTCATAATATCCCAATATGGAAAGGGATATATATGTAAAAGTTAATAACATATATAATAGTGTGTGTGTGTGTATATATATATAATATTATATAATAAATATATATATATATATTATAGATATGGATATAGTATATGTATATATAATCTGTCCAAAATTGTAAAAAATATAAAGGCAGGAGATAAAAATCTTGAAATGCCTTAAGAAATGGACTTTAACTCTATCTATGATTCAAAAAACTTAAACATTGAAAATAATAAATCTGATAACTTTAGTATCAATATAAGAGTGCAAACATTGCAAATGTTACGTTATAATGGCATGTGGATACAAATTGCATTATCATAAATGTTTATGAATGTACCAAACAAAGCACGCCAAGAAGACATTGGTTTTACATTGGGTTCAGTAAAACTGATGGTTATAGAGGAATGTATTTCTAGATGGTTAATAATTGGATACATTCAGTAGGAACTAGACACTGAAAGGTGGAAAATCACTCTGTTAATGAGGAAAAGACATTCACAGGAATGACACAGGATGAGCCACTCGAGCAAAGATGCAAGGCCGCAGGAGGCTGTAGATTACTGTTAAAATAAAGGAACCAGTCATGGTGTCAGATTTAGACACGCAATGTTCGGTTCGCTATAATTGTTGCTTTGTCATGCCATAAAAAATATATATCAATTGGTATTTGTGATAAATTTGCTTTTCAATAGAAAGGGCATTATTTTCATTTTTTATAATGTGAAAATTATTTATCACATAACTTGAGGCAATGTTTGGGGAAAATGTGTTATTCGCTCGTTATTGTGTTAATGAGCGGTACTGTCGTATGGAATAAATTCTACGACACGAAAAAACACAGAAAGCTTTAAACTCTTCACGTAGTCACTCACGTGACTCCGAAGTAAAATAGTAAGATTAAACGAGAACTTACCAGTTCGAAGTTTGATCGTTATTTTATGAGGAGTTACGATGAGGGATTACGTGCCCTCCACTCCCCACCCTCATAAAATAAATGATCATCTGGTAGTTCTAAGTCTATTGTGAGCCTTACTATGTTACTTCGGCTATTTTTGTGTTCTGTGTTTTTCATGCCGCTGCTTTGAAGTATGCCGTTTCCCAGCGCCAGGCGGGTTCTGCACGTAATCCCTCATCGTAACTCCTCATAAAAAAAGGATCAAACTTCGAACTGGTAAGTTCTCGTTTAATCTTACTATTACATTTTTTCACCATGTACAACTCATCTAGACCCAGCAACCACCACGTCTTCTTTAAATAGACTCCACTCACATAGTATGAAGGGCCTCAACCCGAAACTTCGCCCATTCCTTCTCTCCAGGGATGCTGCCTATCCCGCTGAGTTACTCCAGCATTTTGTGTCTATCTTCGATTTAAACCAGCATCTGCAGTTCTTTCCTACATCACTCACATATTAATTCACCTGGCTGAATCCATTATCATGTAAGGTTAACCATTTGAAAAATGGATTTTTTTCTTTCAATTTATACACATTGCATGATCTGCTGGGAATTTCTTCATTCTCCATTTGCATTTAGGTTTGAGCAACAGGACAGACTTGTATTTTGAAGTCATAACATGTTCCTTGCCTTGTATTCTCTCTCTCTCTCGTTGGCTTAATTAATCTTTTAACCAGATGACTCCATAAACATTAGGATCGGACAGGTGACCCTTGCCTCACCTTAGAGATATTGTCTTTGTCCTTTTATTCCCTCCCCTCATCTCTGTAATTTAAAACCAACTTTGTTTCTTCACATTCCTTGTTCAGACCAACAGTCTTTGGCCTGGACATTTTATCGAGTAGTGCTGAGCATTTCCCGTTTCTTTTGTTTTTCATTCCCTTCCCTTTTACCTTTGTTAAACTGCCTTTTCATCCAAATCATTAACATAACTTGAGAAGAGCAGAAGCTTCAGTGCATCTTCTTCTGTACACTATTTTTCCTAGGCAGCCCTTCGGGAACAAGGACAACTTAATTGTCCGCTGACCACAACTCATCCATTTATTCTTGTTATATTTCCTTTCCTTTAATCGATCATCGATCTTTGCTTATGTATTAACAAAACTGAACCTGTTTTTTTGAAATAATCTTCCATGGTACCTTTTAAAAACACAAATATCACGTTATTTCCCCTCATATAGCCAGCTAGATATTCTCAAGAAAAGAATTTCCTTTTCCAATATTTTGTTGATTTTGCCAATTGTATTTTCTTAAGCTCTATTACAAACTTCTTAATGCTTTACACAATTTGAAAACTTGTGATGGGCAAGCTTGTCCTTAGTTCTTATTATCCCTTTCTTGAACAAGGGTGTTACTTTTGCTGCCATTGGATCTCTACACATCTTGCACCCGTCTTACAAAGTCGAAAACCAAGGGTTCTGCATCACCACATCTTGCAGTCACACCCTCCTGGCTCTCATCAGTGCCCAATCTCAACTGCTGCCAAAGCAATGGATGTGCCTCTCAACTGCCAGTAACCCTCCCCACTCCTGATGCAACACAACATACTACAGCAGGAATCAATTAGGAAGACATACTATGCGCTAGCCTTATTTGCAGGATGAAGCAAATCGAGACGGTCCAATTATAAGAAACTTTTTTTTAGAATTTTACAAAGATATTCATAATGCTGAAAGCACAGCAGGGCCTCACGATATTCCTGGGGTGGCAGGTTTGTTGCATGCATGATCAAGTAGACAGGGTCTACACACTGGAGTTTGGAAGAATGAAAGGCAATCTCATTGACATTTACAAAATTCATAGAAGGTTCGGAGAAGATTAAAGGATACCATTTTATCTGGCTACAACAAGGTATCACACTTTGGGAGCACATTCACATTAAATGCAGCAATCCAAAGTGGTATCACACAACAAGCTTCACAGGATGAGTTAGGGAAGAGTAATTAATGTTGAGGGCCTGTCCCACTTACGCGATTTCTTCTGCGACTTCCCTTCATAATCGCAGTAGGTCGCCGAAAATTTTCAACATGTTGAAAATCAAGCGGCGATCAGAAAAAGCCACGACTCTTCGGGCGACTACCCACGACCATACAGGAGTCGCCCCCCCCCCCCCCCCCCCCCCCCCAAGCACCACTACAAATGCTGCTGCACCAGCCGAGTTCCTCCAGATTATTTGTTGCTCCAGATACTAGCATCTGCAGCCTCTTGTGTCTAATTTCCAAAAAAAGGTTACAGGCATCAATTATCAACAACAGCAGAGAAAAAATAAAGTGTGCAGACATACAATTCTGGAAAACAACCGCTGACTGGGTGGCAGTGGCACAGTGGAGAGTTACTTACTGCCATATAGCGCCAGAGACCAGGATTCAAATTTGACTACAGGTGCTGTCTGTAAAGAGTTTATACATTCTCCCCTTGCGTGGGATTTCTCTGGGTACTCTAGTTTCCTTCCACATTCCAAAGACGTACATGCTTGTAGGTTAATTGCCTTCTGTAAATTGTCCTGAGTGTGTAGGTAGAATTAGCTTACAGGGTGATCGATGATCGGTACAGACTCAGTGGGCCGAAGGGCCTGTTTCCACATTGTATCTCTAAGATACAATGTCCTGGGGAAGTCCAGGACAAGGGGTCACAGCTTAAGGATAAGGGGGAAATCCTTTAAGACCGAGATGAGAAAGACTTTTTTCACACAGAGAGTGGTGAGT
The DNA here is from genome assembly GCA_035221665.1 of Okamejei kenojei. Taxonomy (NCBI): domain Eukaryota; kingdom Metazoa; phylum Chordata; class Chondrichthyes; order Rajiformes; family Rajidae; genus Okamejei; species Okamejei kenojei. The sequence goes on along the minus strand of CM069135.1, from coordinate 116,363,730 downwards.
CTCTGGAACTCTCTGCCACAGAGGGTAGTTGAGGCCAGTTCATTGGCTATATTTAAGAGTGAGTTGGATGTGGCCCTTGTGGCTAAGGGGATCAGAGAGTATGGAGAGAAGGCAGGTACGGGATACTGAGTTGGATGATCAGCCATGATCATATTGAATGGCGGTGCAGGCTCGAAGGGCTGAATGGCCTACTCCTGCACCTAATTTCTATGTTTCTATGTAAACTAAACTAAAAGACTGCATACTTTTCTTTCATAGACTTTTGATCAAAAAAACAATTTAACTCTCCGTATCCTAATCCATTTAGTTATCTTCTGATGAGCAAGCACAAAGTCTTTCCAGTTACTCTAAACTAGTTATGATGTTGGACAACTTTATCTGTTCTTAAACTTCTTTGGCCCAAGGAGACTGCTATATCTTCTCTAGTAACAATTGAAATTCCTTACTGCCAAGACATTCTTCTGCAACCTCCCTTGGGCCTTCATAAACTCAGCCAGAAAGTCCAATCAGGAGGTAATAATGACGATTGTTTTTTTTGTTTGAATAAAAGAAAATTTTATGGCTTCAATTAAATTGCAAAAAAACAAAGTCAGTTAAATCTCTTAGTGTTGTGGGAATTTGCAGATTTATTTATTTTTCAGTTGCAACTTGTAGTTTTGGGTAACATGAAACTTTGGAAACCAAATAATTGAACAAATTAATCTACAGAACCTACTTATACCATTGTTGTCAGTGTGCATCAAAGTTAGTAACAGAATTCAGAGTAGGAAAGCTCCTTCTGCTCATCGCTGGGGCCATGGAAAACCACCCAACCCCCACCTCCAACCTGCACGACAATCATTTTCTTGGCCATTACTATCTATACTTTAGACTGTGCCTCATTTTACCAATTACTCGGTCCTAATGCAGTTTGCACATTGGCCATTCCCTTATTAGGGAAAGGGTTGGATTCCATTGCTTAAAATGGGAGATGAAACAGTTACCACATCAACTTCTAATATTTCACGTAAAATAGCTTTCAGGCTATAAATACCCAGGTTTTACGGATGCTTTAATAACCACAGACACTATGCATAGTTTCACTGCTGCATAGAGACAGAGACTTTTCTTTCAAAGCAATAGTCATTCCTACCTCGAGAACTTTTCCTTAAATGGAAGTTAGAAATACAGGGCATTTTTCCACATGCAATCATCAAAACCATTTTCTTCATTAACCACCCACTTCAACCTCAATCTCTGTCGGTCATCAGCCAACAATGTTGCAATTAAGGAATCAAGGTTTATCATCTTGCACTTTTTTTTTATCCTCTGCCCCATCCCCAAACTACTCGAAAAATAATTATATCATAAATCACGCTGGTACATTTCAGTTTGCAGCATTTGCTCACTGCTTACAGAGGGTCACAAGTTCAAACCTCACTAAAGATATCTGACACATTCACCTTCATACATCCTTGAAGAAATGTTTCATTGTTGGGCGAGAACTTTATACCCAACTCTAGTCAATTATCTCAATAGACACTCCAAAAATAAATGACAGCACGGCCCGAGGTGGGGTAAAGTGCAAGTCCCTTCAGTGCCATGGCTAATATGACTAAATCAGATCTTTTAACTCATTCAGTCTGTGGAACGTGTCTGTGTACATTCTAAGCATTCCAATGACAGTACATTGAAATGTTCTTAGATGACGGGAATGTATTTTAGGACTTTGCAGGTTGATGTAATAAACAGAAATGTTTCTTCAGTCACTGGAAAAAAACTTACTGCAAGCAAAAAATAACAATGGTGTACAAAGACACATGGGGGTCATTGTACAGATATTACATGGTCTATATCATGTGCGGGTAAAATTCCATGACTTTTCATACATTTGTCTAAATGCCTCTTAAATGTAGCTATCTTATCTGTTTCCACCGCCTCTACAGCTGTGCATGCTAGCCACCTACCACTGTCTGTGAAAAAAATACTTGCATCATACATCTTTAAAAAAAACCCATCTCACCTTAAAGCTGTGTCTGCCAAAATCTGACATTTCCTTGTGAAAAAAACTGACTACTTACCCTAACTATGCCTCTCACAATCGCATGTCCTTCTGTAGGCCACGGCTGAACCTCCGACTCTCCAGAGAAAAACAAATTCCCCAGAGCCGATACCCATTATTGAGGCAACGTCCTGGTGAATTTCTTCTGCAGCCTCTCCAAAGCCTTCACATCTTTCCTTCAATGTGACAACCAGTATACAATGCTGCAAATGTGGGCTACACAAACTTTTATACAACTATAAAATGGACAGGAAAGGTTTAGAGGATATTGGGCAAACTCAGGAAAATGGGACTAACACAGATGGGCATCTTAGTTGGCATGAACGAGTTGAGCCGATAAGCCTGTTTCCATGCAGTAAAATGGCCTCTCAAATGTTATATTCACTGCCCCAAATGATAAAAGCAACTATGCTACAAACCATCTTTACCACATTAACTACTTGTGTTGCCACTTTCAATAACCCCAAGATCCCTCTGTACATTAATGTTCCAAACAGTCCTATCATTAATTGTACACATTTCTCTTATGCTTGACTTCCTAAATACATCACTTGTCAAGATTAACCCGTCATTTATCTGCCCAAGTTTCCAACTGGTCTCTATCTTGGTGAATCATTTGATAGCAAATGTCACTGTCCACACTGTTCGCTATCTTTTGCGTTGTCTGCAAACTTACTATTCTGCCCACCTGCATTTATATCCAAGGTGGACACAAAATGCTGGAATAACTCAGCAGAACAGGCAACATCTCTGGAGGGAAGGAATGGGTGACATTTCGGGTTGAGACCCTTCTACAGACATTTATATCCAAGTCATTTCACAAACAGAGGCCCCACCACTGATCTTTGTGGAACACACCTGTTTTTACTCTGGAGAAGGATATGAAGACTAAAGTACTTGGGAAAGTTAACACATATATCTCAAGGACATTCCAGACAGTGGAGAAGGTTCAGGACATCTTAAAATGTAAGGTAGATACACCCCCCAAGCCTGATCAGGAATTCCCAATGATGCAATGGGAAGCAAAAGAGATAGCAGGATTCCTGGCTGAAACATACAAATCATCAGAAGATACAAATAAGATGCTGGAAGACTGGAGAGTGGCTAATGTTGTTCCTTTATTTAAGAAGGACTGCAAAGAAAACCTGCAAACTATAGACCAGCGAGCCGAACATCCATGGTAGGAAATTTACTGGAGAGGAATCTGGGGTATTAGATATTCATTTGTTTAGAAAGATAGGGATTGGTTTGGGATAGTCAACCTGGTTTTGTGCACGGGGATCATGTCTCACAAATTTGATTTGGGTATTTTGAAGAAGTAACCAAGAGGTTGGTGAGGACAGGGCCCTTAATGTAGTCTATATGGACATCTGTAAGGCCAGTGATAATGATTTGCACTGCAGACTGTTCTGGGCGGTGAGGTTGCATGGGATCCAGAAAGAGCTAGCTAAATGGATGCAGAATTGGCTTCCTGTGGCCAATTGTGAATCCAATCTACTAAATTACTGTGGATCACACGCGACTTCATCTTTTGGATCAGTCTACCTAGAGGGACCTTGTCAAATGCTTTTAGTAGAGTCCATAAATATAACTTTCACTGCCCTACCCTCAATCATCTTGGTCACTTCTTCAAAGATTTAGACATTAATTTCCATGCATGAGGCTTAACAAGCAAGGCAAAGAATCTCAGGGCATGGCATGTCCCAGAGTCTGAGCCATGACAGAAACGTGGCTAAGAGAAGGGTAGAACTGGTAGCTCAATGTTCCAGGATAAATATGATATGGATGTGTTAGAGATGCAGGCATGAGAGAAGGGGGGTCGCCAATTTGAGGAGGCAGAAGTAAACACAGATATATAGACTTAAGGAGAATAGACATATAGAATCATGTGCAGAGAGGTTGCAGATAGCTCTGAACATTGAGAAATTCCTCGTATGTTGCAAAACACACTTGGCGAATAAAGTGTGATTCTGATTAGTAGAACGTTTTAACTTCCCTAATATTGATTGGGTCCCCCAAAGTGTAAAGGGCTTGAACAGGATGGAATTTGTTAAATGCGACCAAACAATCTTCCTTAATCAATATTTAGAGGGCCGTACCAGAAAGGGCGCAACTTTGGATCTCTTCTTGGGGAGGGAGGAACGCCAAGTGACTGAGGGGTCAGTGAGAAAACACTTTGTGACCATAATTCCAATAATTTTAAAGTAATTATGGTGATAGTTATGGATGAAAGGGCCTGGATCTATGCTCGATATCTGGAATATATACTAGTCTAATCTCTCTAACCCAAGGAGATCCAATCTCTTTAACCCACATGAAAGGAATATTTCATTGAGAGAGAGCAAAAAAGATTCACCATATTAATTCTCAGAATGACATGTTTGTTTTATAGGAAGAGATTAAGCAGATGGTACTTACTCTTTCTTGAGTTTAGTAAAATGACAAAATATCTTATTGAAGCATATCTTTACATGCCTAATCAGGCCAGTTGCAAGTTAATGCTTTCCCTGGCTTGGTTGTCCAGAACCAGGGATGACAGTCCTAAAATAGACAAAAAGAAATAAAAGACATTCCCTCAACCAAATGGTGGCACATTTTTGGAAATCCCTATCCTGGAGATGCAGCATATTCAAAACAGAAATCAAGAGTTTATTAAAGGATTGAAGAGATATGGTGATTGAGCTGTAAAGTAACACTAAGGTTAGAAAAAGCAGCCAAGATCTTGAATGGAAGCTCTAAGTTAATTGACGTACATGTACTGCTATTTATTCTGTTCCTACGAACATATCTATGCAAAACATTTCTGTTAAAGAGCTAGAGCAACTCAGCGGGTCAGGCATCATCTCTGGAGGACGTGGAAGGGTGACATTTCGGGTTGAGACCCTTCCTCAAGCTTAATTTGTCAGAAGGGTTGCAACCCAAAACCATGTCCTCCAGAGATGCTTTGTGTGTTTGCAGACTATCCCTAATCAACCCATTTGCAGACTATCCCTAATCAACTTTGTACATTTACAGACTATCCTTAATCAAACCGTCTTTACAAATATAATATATCATCCTGCAGATTCTTCTCCAACAACTTCCCTATACTGTAACAGATGTTAGGCTTCCTGGTCTTTTACTGGAGAGAGACATCACTCTTATAATACAAACGCCTTCCGTTAAGGGCATGGTATAATTTGTCTTTCTAATTGCTTATTTCCCTGCTGTTTAGGAAGATGCTGCAAATTTAGACAAATAGAAAAAAGCATGTGCAACCTTTAGGAAGCTGAAATCAGAGACAGTCCTTGAGGAATATAAAGGAAACAGGAAGGAACTTAAAACAGGGATTCAGGAGGGCTAAAGGGGGCCATAAAATCTTGTTGGCAAGTAGGATTAAAGAGAATCGGAAGGGATGTCATATATTAAAAAATGGGTAGCAAGAATGAAGGTAGAACCACTCAAGGGCATAGGAGGGAATTTATGCCTGGGGCAGAGAAGTGTGTGAGGTACTAAATGAGTACATTGCATCAGTATTCACAAATGAATAAGGATATGAAGGGTAGGGAATGTATGCTGATTTTCTTGTGCATGGTGTTTACAAGGAGGAGGAGACAATGAAGGTGGATAAGTCCCAGGGGCCTGGGGATCCATTCTAGATTATTGAGAGAGGCTGAAGAGGAGATTGCTGAGGTGTTGACTGAGATTATTGTATTCTCTTTAACCAAAGGCAAGGTTCCAGAAGACATAAGCCAATTTTGTTCTTTTGTTTTAGAAGGCAATAGGATAAGACAAAAAATATATAAGTTGTTGAGCCTTATGTGGTAATAGTAAACCTATAGAGAAGGTTTGTGGGGATTGAATCTACACACAACTGGAAAAGCAACAACTTATTTGGGATAATCAGCATAATTTTATGCAGGGGCAGTCATATCTTACAAACTTGATTTGAGTTATCACAGAATCATAGAGTAATACAGCTTGGAAACTCTTCAGCCCAAGTCATCTATGCAGACCAGGATGTCTATCTAAACTTAACCTATTTGTTTATGTTAGGTTAATATCTCTCTAGACCTTTCCTATCCATGTACTTATCAAGACATCATTTAAACGCTGATTTGTACCTTCCACGCCATTTTCTCTGGCAGCTTGTCCCATGGACATAAAATCCTCTGCTTAAAGAGGTTACCCCTCAGCTCTCTTTTAAATCTTTACTATCTCACCTCACACAGAAGTGTTCCAACTAGAAATGTCATCTGTCCTTTCCCTCCACAGATGCTCCCTGACCCACCAAATTCCTCCAGCACTTTCTCTGGCTTGTCCTTGCTATCCTTCTCCAATAATGGTGCAATATTAACTACCCTCCAGTTTCCCCAAAACATCACCTGTGGCTAAAGATGATGCAAACCTTTCTGCAAGGGCTTCCGCCATTTCTTTTCTCACTTCCCACAAAGTCTACTGATGCACGTGGGCAGATTCTGGCAATTTACCCACCTTGACATACATCAAGACCACCAATACTTCCTCTTAAAGCTCATCACAATTTTGCACTTTTCATCAAATGCCCCAATCAGTGAGGATAGGGGACTAATAACCCTCCATGATAATCCTCAACACAGGGGCTCTGCAAAGAATGCATCCTCAGCCCACTTCTTTACTCGTTGTACACCCAAGACTGAGCAGCCATGTACAAATCTAATTCAATTTCCAAATAAGCAGATGACACCACCATTGTGGGTCAGATATCAAATAACGATGAGAATTTAATTGTCCTATCTGGGACACACGACAATAAACTCTCTTGACTTGACTTGAGTACAGGAAGGAGATTGAGAACCTGGTTTCGAGACAACAACCTTTCCCACAATGTCAGCAAGCTAAAGGAGATAGTAAGCGAAGCGGCACACATACCCAGTTTGCATTGACGGTGCCGAAGTAGAGATGGTTGAAAACTTCAAATTACAAGGAGTCAATCTCCAACAACTTCTCCCGGATCACCCATATTGAAGCAATGACCAAGAAAGCACGCCAATACCTCTACTTCCTTAGAAGGATAGGAAAATTGGCATGTCCCCTATGTCCTCTCACCAACTACAGATGTACCATCAAAAACATTTTATCAGCTTCGTTTGGGAACAGCCCCATCCAAGAGCGCAAGAAATTGCAGAGAATTCTGGCTACAACACAGACATCACACAAACCAACCTCCCTTCTATTGATTCCATTTATACCTCACACTGCCTCAGGCAGTGAGGAAGAAAGGTCTCGACCCGAAACGTCGCCTATGTCCTTCGCTCCTTAGATGCTGCTGCACCCGCTGAGTTTCTCCAGCCTTTTGTGTACCCTCGATTCTCCAGCATCTGCAGTTCCTTCTTTAACACACTGCCTCAGCAAAGTCAGCAGCATAATCAAGGACAAATCGCACTGTGGCCACTCCTTCTTCTTCCTTCCCCCATCAGGCAAAAGTGTGAAAACGAACACCATCAGATTCGGGGACAGTTTCTTCCCAGCTGTTATCAGGTACAAAATCATCCTACCACAAACAGAGAACAGTGCTGAACTACTATCTACCTCTTTGATAACCCTCAGACTATCCTTGATCGGACTTTCCTGGCTTAACCTTGCACTAAACGTTATTCCCTTATCGTTTATGGGATACGTATCTAATGTATCTATACACTGTAAATGGATCGATTGTAATCATGTATTGTTTTTCTGCTGACTGGCTAGCACGCAACAAATGTACCTCGATACATGTGACAATAAACTAAACTCCTTTTGGGTAAAATCCATGGCCCTCAGACTAGAATGTTTTCATTTCAGTCTTAAGACAGGTGCTGCTACCCCCCCCCCCCCCCCCCCCATCCTGCAACAAATGTTGAGATCATGGAAAACTGACTCTCATAATGTCGAACCACCTGAGAATTTTGTCTATTTCAACAAAATCATCTCAATCTTACATTTGCAAAGGAAATGTCAAAACAAAATGCTGAAGACAGACAGGTATAACAAGACAAAAGGACACATTCATGGGCTGCAAACATGAATTCAATCATAGAGATTATAATAATGTTCCACTATTTTTAAAACGTTAATAATGACAGTCTCAATGTACAATTTAGAAACAATGAGAAACAAACATTTGTTTTTATTCTGATCTTCCAGGAAAATTATCCGTACCGCTTACAATTTTCCTGGCAGGGGACAAGTAAAACTATTTAGTAATACTTCATTTTAGATGGCTGTATCAGTCTCCTATAACACAGCTCCATCCACCAATAATTATAAATTGTGACGACATTAAAAACACAAAAAATAATTCTACAATATAACGTAATAACTAATTTAAGAGGTATAAGACACCAATTGGATTTATATAGTTCTTTATATCATGGCAATCAAATGTTACTGTGCTTATACTTGAAAGGAATATATTCCAATTTGCTGTAACTACTAATGAGGAGATTTTTCACATAGCAATGGTGATGCGATTCAGTTTAACAGCGAATGGGACACGTTTACTACAACCAATGACCAATTGATATTACTCCGTACCTAAATGTCAAGAGTTCAGATCTCCCAACCAAATTTTCACCATCTTCTCCTGAAGCCAACATATCCAACAACAAATCGAACAGAAGGTGTTTAGGTTTATTCATGTCACGTGTACAGAGGTATGTAAACTGTTCTCGAGCACAGAACTGACAAACAGAATTGATCAGTATTATCCAAATGTAGAAAATTAGAGCCACGTATTTGATATAAAAATGTCACATTATGGCACCAAAAATCTCCAGAGAACACTACCAAAGTTAAGACTAGCCCTAAACACAAGCTCAATATTATATTTTTATGGACACTTATATTGTAGTTAACTCCCCCAAAACTCTTCACAAAAACACATCAAAACCACATTTGATAGCACTTTCATATGATACTACTGAAATGACTACATCTTAGTCAGTTAGGTTTAGTCAGTCAAGTGAGATCATAAGTGAGGATTGATGGAGAGATTACAGAGCCTCAGCATCAACCAAAGGTGCTAGGATTATGTAGTAACAATTAAAATGAGAAGTCTTACAAGCGGTCAACTTAAGAGAAACACAGGTGTTTTGAGGTTTGCACAAATGAGAACAGGTCACGGATATGGAGGAATTAGGAAATAGAGAACTGTAAAATTCAAGAACAATTGGCCAATGTTGATGCACTAACAAGGAGGATAGAGTGAATTCTAATTAAACTCACTGATGGCATAATTTTGGACGATCTTAATGTTTTTGGGCTGTGGAATATGAAAACCTATTGATAAAGAAATTACACACCCTCGACAATAAGTAAATGGAATACCATACTGAACTGTGCACATTAAATAGTCTTCAATCCCAAAACCAATTAAAGAACAAAAGCCAGCTAACAATAAAAAACTTAAATCAATTTCCCCAAATACAAAGAGTGAAGAACCTCAAGAAAAAGAACACAGAACAGTGTCCTTTGGCCCACAATGTGTGCACCAAACATGCCAAACTAATTCCTTCTGCCTGCACATGACCATATCCCTGCATATTCATGTGCCTATTTAAAAGCTTCGTAAACGCCACATGTGCTTCAATAGCAGCACATTCCAGTTACCCACCACTCTGTGTAGAAAGACGTGCACTGCACATATCATTTAATCTTTCCTCTTCTCACCTTAAAGACATGCTCCCTAGCTTTAACGTTTCCACACTGGAGAAAAAGGATAGCCTGTCCACCCTATCTATGCCTCTCAGAATTTCATATACATCTATCGGGTCTTCCCTCACCTCCAATGCTCCAGATAAAAGAATCCAAGTTTATCCAGCACCTCCTTATAGCTAATATTCTATAACCAAGGCAGCATTCTTGTGAACCTCTTCTGCACTCAATAAAAACTGTAATATGACTTCCTGGCTCTTATACTCAAAGCCCTAACTGACAAAGACAAACATACCATATGCTTTCTTTACAACTCTATCTACTCATGTTGCAACTTCTATCTGGACATCTATGCTTCTAAGGGTCCTGCCATTAACTGCACCCTTTTCCCCTTACATTCAACCTCCCAAAGTGCAAAACCTCAAATTTGTCAAATTTGTTCCATCTGTCATTTCTCTGCCCAACTGTAACTGACCTATATTCTGCTTTAAGTAATTACAGCATTTTGTTTTAAGCACCAATGGTAGAAACTGGAGATTTAAACATCCAAGCATATGAATCAAATAAAAGTGAACATATGCTAAAGGAAAATAGCAAAACCCAATGACAGTCTCAAGGAGAGCAAAATACATCAGATCATCTAAGTTTATATAGTTCTGGCTAGACCAAGAGGTCTAGGCGCTGCAAGAAGGAAAACATTAGCTCTAGTGGAGTAGATGAACACATTGATCAGAAGGAAATAGCCCAAAAATAAGAGCAAAGGCCATGACTAAGACTGTATTCCCTTAAAATGACACAATTAATGGATGATATAGTTGACGTGGGTTAGATGAATGGCATAATTAATGGGGATAGAGAAAAAGGAACAACTTCCTTTGTCAGCAGTCCGGATCACGGCAGCAAAACATTAAAACCAGAGCAGGCTGTTCATCAATAAAGTCACAAAACATTCCTTCATAAAGGATAGTGTAAAATCTGCCATGTTCCCCCAACAACACTTGCTCTTTGTTTGAAAAGTTCATGGTTTCAAGACGTGAAATTCACAGATGTTTCTTTGGGTTATTGAATAGCGATGGATAAAGGCAAAAAAAAAACACAAATCATGATGAAAGATCATCAAATCAAACCACTGGTCGTCTTTTCCCCTCTCTTTCCATAAATGCTGCCTGACTGTCTGAGAATTCAATCAACTTTTGTTTAGAATTCTGATTTGAGGCATCTGCCAAATTCTGTTTTTAGACTGTGGTGCAGGTCAGCAATTGGCGGTGGGGTCCTGGAGGAGGCAGGGTCCTGATTGGGAAAGGGTTCCTGGAGGTGGGAGGAGGGTTCTGATAGGAAGAGGGGTCCCAAAGGAAGGAAGGATTCTGCTAGGATGCAACAGTAAATCTTAAAAATTAGTCACGCAAGATTCAATTATAATTCAGCACAAAGGAATACTTTGGATAATGAGCCGAGATGAAGACCCAGACTTCAAAATCAGCCAACCATTCAACCTGGTTTTATTTTTTACTTGCAGATCTCTAACAGAGTTATCTTTGGGAGGGAACTCCAAACACATGCGAATAGAAACAATCAGGAAGGAGACTGCAAAAGGCTGGAACATTTGCAAGAGTTTGCTGATGGAAGCAAAAAGCTAAAAATGTTCCGTGAACGTGAAAAATAGCAGCTCAAACAGTTTTTTAAAAAACAACCAGCGACTGTCCCTCGATAGACCGTGGTCTCTCCCTCTCTCCTCAACCCCACCCATATTCAGAATACCGTTCCATATCTCTCCTCTCCTTCATCCCCATCTTTTTCTCTTGCCTCAAATATATCTCTTCCCCCCCCGATTTCAGAACCACCCCCTGTCCCTCAACTCAGCAGTGGCTTCCATCTGTCCATGTATTCAGGTTCTTCCATCGCTCGCCCCTCCATTCCGCGATCCACTCAAACAATTCAATTCCCGAACCCACCATGCATCTATCACGTTGAGCGGACTCCTCGTCACCCTCTTCCCCTCACCAATTCATTCATCCGCTAAAGGAAAATACTCAAATCCCTTCTCCCTCTACTCAGGAGGGATAGAATCAGACCCAACAGCCCCCTCCTCCACCCCGAATCAGTGCATGATCTTCGCTCTTCATCGACTCCCCCTGCCCAGTCCTCAGCCGGAGGTCGGACTCAGAGCCACTCTGTTGTTTGCCCACCCCCCCCCCCTCTCTCTCTCCAAGCCACTCTGTTGTTCTCCGCTCCCCAGGCTGCTGGATGTCCGAGTCAGAGCCACCGCTCCCCCCCCCCTCCCTCCCTCAGCCGAAGGTCGGGGTCTCGTTGTTGCTTCACTCACCTCATGGTCGCAGCCCGCCGCCGGCTCGGCTCGGCTCGCCGCTCACTTGCTTGCTTTCTCCCTCTCGGTGCCTCTCCTCTCCTCTCCGCTTCACTTACTCGCTCCCCGCGCCGAGCAGCAGCAAAATCAGCAGCAGCCCTGAGTCGGCGGCGGCGGCACAGGCGGATACTGGAGTGGACGGTGGTCGCCGAGCTGGCGCCGGTGAGCCAGTTCCCGGAGCGGCCGTCGCCTCACGTCCCCTTCACAATTTCGAATGAGCAACGGCCGCCGCACGCGCCCGCCACCGCCGGAAGCGGTCGAGCCGCCGCCACCGTCACCAATCACAAACCGCAAACCCCGGGCAACCGCAGGCCCCGCCCCGCCGCGTCACTCACACCGCAGGCCCCGCCCCGCGGCGTCATTCACACCGCGGGCCCCGCCCCGACACGTCACTCACACCGCAGTCCCCGCCCCCCAACAGCGTCACTCACACCACAGGCCCCGCCCCCGCACCGTCGCCCACACCAGAGGCCCCGCCCCCAGCACCGTCACTCGTACCGCAGGCCCCCGCCCCTCAAACCGCAAGCCCCGCCCCGCCGCGTCACTCGTACCGCAGGCCCCACCCCACAGCGTCACTCACACCGCAGGCCCCGCCTCATCAACGTCAATCACACCGCAGGCCCCGCCTCCACCCGCAAACCACCGCCCGCCAGCCTCCTTCACTCGAACACAATGGACCCAAAGTGCCGGAGTAACTCAGCGGGTCAGGCAGCATCTGCGGAGAAAAGCAATGGGTCTGAAGAAGGGTCTCGACCCGAAACGTCAGCCAATGCCTCTCTCCAGACATGCTGCCTGTCTCGCTGAGTTACTCCAGCATTTTGTGTCCGTCTTGCGTGTGAACCACAGCCAGCATCTGCAGTTGCTTTCAACACAATGGGCCACGTTTCGGGTCGAGACCCTTCTTCAGACTGAGATTCAGGTGAGGGGGAGACTCGGAGATAAGGATGGGCAAGGTGTGTAAACGAGACATCAAAGGGAAAAAACACAAAATGTTGCGGTAACTCAGCGGGTTACTCAGTCGAGACCCTTCCTCAGAATCAAAAAATAAAGGGGATGCAGCTCAAGGAAAATGCAGAATAGATCATTGTTTGGTGGGAGAAGATAACAACAACAAACCAAAGAGAGATAAAAGAGTCACGAGTGTTTTATTGTCATATACCCCAAATAGAACAATTAAATTCTTACTTGCTGCAGCATAACAGAATGTGTTAACATAGAAACATAGAAACATAGAAATTAGGTGCAGGAGTAGGCCATTCAGCCCTTCGAGCCTGCACCGCCATTCAATATGCTCATGGCTGATCATCCATACTCAGTATCAAGGGTTAGTTGAAGTTCCGTACCTGCCTTCTCTCCATACCCTCTGATCCCCTTAGCCACAAGGGCCACATCCAACTCATTCTTAAATATAGCCAATGAACTGGCCTCAACTACCCTCTGTGGCAGAGAGTTCCAGAGACTCACCACTCTCTGTGTGAAAAAAGTCTTTCCTCATCTCGGTCTTAAAGGATTTCCCCCTTATCCTTAAGCTGTGACCCCTTGTCCTGGACTTCCCCAACATCGGGAACAATCTTCCTGCATCTAGCCTGTCCAACCCCCTTATGAATTTTGTAAGTTTCTATAAGATCCCCTCTTAATCTCCTAAATTCCAGAGAGTATAAACCGAGTCTATCCAGTCTTTCTTCATAAGACAGTCAAGAGTTAAATGTATTTTATGTCTGACATCCCAGGAAAACATCAGTCTGGTGAACCTTCTCTGCACTCCCTCTATGGCAATAATGTCCTTCCTCAGATTTGGAGACCAAAAACTGCACGCAATACTCCCAGGTGTGGGTCTCACCAAGACCCAGTACAACTGAAGTAGAACCTCCCTGCTCCTGTACTCAAATCCTTTTGCTATGAAAGCTAACATACCATTCGCTTTTTTCACTGCCTGCTGCACCTGCATGCCTACTTTCAATGACTGGTGTACCATGACACCCAGGTCTCGCTGCATCTCCCCTTTTCCTAATCGGCCACCATTTAAATAATAGTCTGCTTTCCTGTTTTTGCCACCAAAGTGGATAACCTCACATTTATCCACATTATACTGCATCTGCCAAACATTTGCCCACTCACCCAGCCTATCCAAGTCACCTTGCAGTCTCCTAGCATCCTCCTCACAGCGAACACTGCCCCCCAGCTTAGTGTCATCCGCAAACTTGGAGATATTGCATTCAATTCCCTCATCCAGATCATTAATATATATTGTAAATAGCTGGGGTCCCAGCACTGAGCCCTGCGGTACCCCACTAGTTACTGCCTGCCATTGTGAAAAGGACCCGTTTACCCCTACTCTTTGCTTCCTGTTTGCCAGCCAGTTCTCTATCCACATCAATACTGAACCCCTAATACCGTATGCTTTAAGTTTGTATACTAATCTCTTATTGTGGGACCTTGTCGAAAGCCTTCTGGAAGTCCCAGATATACCACATCCACTGGTTCTCCCTTATCCACCGCTACTAGTTACATCCTCGAAAAATTCCACAAGATTCGTCAGACATGATTTACCTTTTGTAAATCCATGCTGACTTTGTCCAATGATTTCACCACTTTCCAAATGTGCTGCTATCCCATCTTTAATAACTGACTCTAGCAGTTTCCCCACTACCGATGTTAGACTAACTGGTCTGTAATTCCCCGTTTTCTCTCTCCCTCCCTTCTTAAAAAGAGGGGTTACATTTGCTACCCGCCAACCCTCAGGAACTACTCCAGAATCTAAAGAGTTTTGAAAGATTATCACTAATGCATCCACTATTTCCTGAGCTACTTCCTTAAGTATTCTGGGATGCAGCCTATCTGGCCCTGGGGATTTATCGGCCTTTAATCTATTCAATTTACCCAACACCACTTCCCGACTGACCTGGATTTCACTCAATTCCTCCTTTGACCCACAGTCCCCTGCTATTTCAGGCACATTATTTATGTCTTCCTTAGTGAAGACGGAACCAAAGTAGTTATTCAACTGGTCCGCCATATCCTTGTTCCCCATGATCAACTCACCTGTTTCTGACTGCAAGGGACCTACATTTGTTTTAAACTAACCTCTTTCTCTTCACATATCTATAAAAACTTTTTGCAGTCAGTTTTTTATGTTCCCTGCCAGTTTTCTTTCATAATCTATTATTCCTTTCCTAATTAAGCCCTTTGTCTGGTCTGCTGGTCTCTGAATTTCTCCCAGTCCTCTGGTATGCTGCTTTTTCTGGCTACTTTGTACGCATCATCCTTTGCTTTGATACTATCCCTGATTTCCCTTGTTATCCCACGGATGCACTACCTTCCCCGATTTATTCTTTTGCCAAACTGGGATGAACAATTTTTGTAGTTCATCCATGCAGTCTTTAAATGTCTTCCATTGTACATCCACCGTCAACCCTTTTAGAATTAATTGCCAGTCAATCTTGGCCAATTCACGTCTCATACCCTCAAAGTTACCTTTCTTTAAGTTCAGAACCATTGTTTCTGAATTAACAATGTCACTCTCCATCCTAATGAAGAACTCAACCATATTATGGTCACTCTTGCCCAAGGGGGCACGTACAACAAGACGGCTAATTACCCCTTCCTCATTACTCAAAACCCAGTCTAAAATAGCCTGCTCTCTCGTTGGTTCCTCTACATGTTGATTTAGATAACTATCCCGCATACATTCCAAAAAATCCTCTTCCTCAGCACCCCTGCCAATTTGATTAACCCAATCTATATGTAGATTGAAGTCATCCATTATAACTGTTTTGCCTTTGTCGCACGCATTTCTAATTTCCTGTTTGATACCATCCCCAACTTCTCTGCTACTGTTAGGTGGCCTGTACACAACACCCACCAGCGTTTTCTGCCCCTTAGTGTTTTGTAGCTCTACCCATACCGATTCCACATCCTCCAAGCTAATGTCCTTCCTTTCCATTGCTTTAATCTCCTCTCTAACCAGCAACGCTACCCCACCTCCTTTTTCCTTTCTCTCTATCCCTCCTGAATATTGAATATCCCTGGATGTTCAGCTCCCAGCCTACGTCACCCTGGAGCCATGTCTCCGTGATCCCAACTATATCATAATCATTAATATCTATCTGCACGTTCAACTCGTCCACCTTATTACGAATACTCCTTGCATTGAGACACAAAGCCTTCAGGCTTGTCTTTACAACGCATTTACCCCTTATACAATTTTGCTGAAAAGTGGCCCTTTTTTGATTTTTGCCCTGGTTTTTTCTGCCTGCCACTTTTACCTTTCACCTTGCTACCTAATGCTTCTACCCTCATTTTACACCCTCCTGCCTCTCTGCTCTTGTACCCATCCCCCTGCCACATTAGTTTAAATCCTCCCCCGACAGCACTAGCAAACACTCCCCCAAGAACATTGGTTTCCATTCCATTCCAGGTGCAAACCGTCCTGTTTGTACCGGTCCCACCTCCCCCAGAACTGGTCCCAGTGCCCTAAAAATTTGAATCCCTCCCCCTTGCACCACTTTTCAAGCCACGTATTCATTTGCATTATCCTCCTATTTCTACTCTGACTGGCCCGTGGTACTGGTAGTAATCCGGAGATTACTACCTTTGAGGTCCTACTTTTAAGTTTATCTCCTAGCTCCCTAAATTCACCTTGTAGGAACCTCATCCCTTTTTTTACCTATATCGTTGGTGCCAACATGCACCACGACAACTGGCTGTTCACCCTCCCCCTCCAGAATGTTCTGCAGCCGTTCAGTGACATCCCTGACCTTTGCACCAGGGAGGCAACATACCTTCCTGGAGTCTCTCGTTTGCGGCCGCAGAAACGCCTATCTATTCCCCTGACAATTGAATCCCCTATTACTATTGCCCTTCCCCTCTTTTTTTCCCCCCTCATGTGCTGCAGAGCCACCCATGGTGCCATGAACCTGGCTGCTGCTGCATTCCCCTGATGAGCCATCTCCCTCAACAGTATCCAAAATGGTATACCTGTTTAGGAGGGAGATGACCGCAGGGGACTCCTGCACTACCTGCCTACTGCTTTGCTGGCTATTGGCCACCGGTTCCCTTCTTGTCCTCCTACCTTTTGCCTGCGGTGTGACCAACTCACTGTACGTGCTATCCACGACTTTCTCCGCATCGTGGATGCTCCAGTATGAATCCAGCCGCAGTTCCAATCGTTCAATGCGGTCTGCCAGGAGCTGCAGCTGGACACACTTCCTGCAAACGTAGTCACCAGGGACAACCGACCATATCCCTGATCTCCCACATGTTGCAGGCTGAACAAACCACGGGGCCAATCTCTACTGCCATACCTTACTCCCAAATTACTCTGTATTAAATATTTTTTTTTAAAAACACAAAAACTTATCCTTTAAACTTTACTACTAAATACTGAATCCCTAACTCCCAGAACTCCGGGGTTGCACCCAATCAGCTGCTTCCTCGGGTCCTCTTCCACCAATCAGCGGCTTCCTCAAACAAAAACCCACTTCTCCAAATGGAACGTTATGGATTTCGGTAAAAACAAGCCCCGCGCTAGATTTTTATCCTTACCGGTCGGGTGTCGCTCCTCCCCCTCCTTCACTTCCAACGGCTCCTGTGGGCCTCTGGAAAAACAAGCCCCGCGCTAGATTTTTATCCTTACCGGTCGGGTGTCGCTCCTCCCCCTCCTTCACTTCCAACGGCTCCTGTGGGCCTCTCTGTAAACTGTACACTGTAAACAATATAATAAACGAGAAAAATATAATAATAATATAATAAACAATATAATAAACGAGAAAGGGGGTACACAAAAAGCTGGAGAAACTCAGCGGGTGCAGCAGCATCTAAGGAGCGAAGGAGATAGGCGACGTTTCGGGTCGAGACCCGTCTTCAGACTCAAACGAGAAATGTGTGTGTGTATATATATATATATATAGAACACACACACACATTTTATATATATATACACACACATACATATATACACATACACTCAAAAAACAAACAACAATAGCAGAGGGTACACAAAATGCTGGAGAAACTCAGCAGGTGCAGCAGCATCTATGGAGCAAAGGAGATGGGCAACGTTTCGGGCCGAAGCCCTTCTTCAGACAATAGCAATGCAGGTAGTATGTAACTCAGCGGGACAGGCAGCATCTCTGGAGAGAAGGAAGAGATAAAATGTAATCAGAGACAGTGACTGGTGGGAGAACTGGGAAGCAAAGATCCTATAGTGATGTTGCTATAGGATCTTTGCTGGGAAGGAGGAGGGGTTTAGAGAGGGAAGGCAAGGGTTAGTTGAAGTTCTTGACGTCAATATTCATACCACTGCTGCCCAAGCAAAATATGTGGTGCTGCCCCTCTAATTTGAACTGGCAGTGGAGGAGGCCCAGGACAGAAAGGTCAATGTTGGAATGGGAGGGGGAGTTAAAGTGCTGTGCAACCCGGGAGATCAGGTCGGCTCTTTGGTTCAGGGGGACTGACCGAAACAATCGCAAACCCTGAGCCTCCACAGACCCCGCCTGGTCCCATCAAACCCTGCCCATCTCACATGCCCCGCCCCTGCTGCCTGTCAATCACCAGGCCGTCAGACCAATTACCTTCCCGCCATTAGTGCCTTCTTCTTCTGTCGTATGTCTTTTAGACCTGCAGCTCCGTTGAGGTGAGCCAGGCCAACGTGTCATCGTCCAGGTGGCCGGTGTTTGGGGCAACCGGTGATTATGTGCTCCACTGTCTGTGTTGGGTCCCCACACTCGCAGGAGGCGCTGTCCACGAGGCTCCACCTCTTCATCGCTACTCCATAGCGTCCGATGCCTGTCCTCAAGCGGTTGAGGATTGTCCACTGCTTTCGGGGCAGGTCCTGGCCAGGGAGGTCCATGGGGTCATTGATGTACCGGTGTAGCCTAGATGGTTCCGCTGACTTCCACTGGTCTCTCCATCTCGTCTTGACCCAGGCGACCTTAGAAGCATCAGCCGGTGTTGTGCAGAGCAGCTCTTGGGCTTGCGTGGCAAATGGGTGCCGTGACTTGAGGCGCACTCGTAATGGTGTCTGTGAGGAGGAGGTGGGATCTGATGGAGGAGGTGGGATTCACTGGTCTGTGCCTTTCGAGAAAGGGCCAGCGTGGCTGCTTCTCGTCTGATGTTGGCTGGGGCGATGCCAGCGACGAAGGACAGTTGCGGTGGCTCGTAGGCATCTGGAGACAGTCCGCAGGGCGCTGTTGAGGGCAGCATCCAGCTTCTTGGCGTGAGGGCTGCAGCACCAGACCGGGGCGCAGTACTCGGCGGCTGAGAACACCAGGGCCACTGTGGACATGCGCAGTGTCTTCGTCGTTGCTCCCCATGTGGTGAGTGCGGTAGGCGGCGAACCAGTGCAGCACGGGCACTTGTCTTTGCCTTGGCAGCTTCCAGGTGTTGTTTGAATGACAACATTCTGTCGAGCCCATTAGCGCCGCCCCTCTCCCTCAACGCCAGTGTCCCCTGGTGGAAGGCCACACCCGACCCTGTCCACATCATTACCGCTCCGAAAGGGGCTGGACCCTGCTTCATTCAATGCTCTCCAAAAAGACCAGCTATGAATCCGTTATTCTGCTCTGCAGTTACTCACTTTGCACTGCCGCTTTCCAGGAACTTGTAGTAAAGTAACTGCCCTGGCAAGTCTCAGGCGGTATCCCATCCCATCCCTGCTCTGCGAAGACCCACATGGCATCCTCTGCTCTGCAACGATGAGCAGAGCACCCCTTGTTCTGCAAACGATACCTCTTCCCTGCATAGATTAGCATTACAGGATCGTGCAGAACAACTTTTCTTAACAACTCGCTGCACATACCTCCTCTTATACAGCTCAATGCAATCTGCTCAAGAGTTAAATGTATTTTATTGTCATATGCCCTAGATAGAACACTGAAATTCTTGTTCTGCAATGATAGACATAGAAAACATAGAAGATAGGTGCAGGAGGAGGCCGTTCGGCCCTTCGAGCCAGAACCGCCATTCATTGTGATCATAGAAACATAGAAATTAGGTGCAGGAGTAGGCCATTCGGCCCTTCGAGCCTGCACCGCCATTCAATATGATCATGGCTGATCATCCAACTCAGTATCCCGTACCTGCCTTCTCTCCATACCCTCTGATCCCCTTAGCCACAAGGGCCACATCTAACTCCCTCTTAAATATAGCCAATGAACTGGCCTCAACTACCCTTCATAAGACAGTCCTGACATCCCAGGAATCAGTCTGGTGAACCTTCTCTGCACTCCCTCTATGGCAATAATGTCCTTCCTCAGATTTGGAGACCAAAACTGTACACAATACTCCAGGTGTGATCTCACCAAGACCCTGTACAACTGAAGTAGAACCTTCCTGCTCCTATACTCAAATCCTTTTGCTATGAAAGCTAACATACCATTCACTTTTTTTCACTGCCTGCTGCACCTGCATGCCTACTTTCAATTTATTGGTGTACCATCACACCCAGGTCTCGCTGCATCTCCCCTTTTCCTAATCGGCCACCATTTAAATAATAGTCTGCTTTCCTGTTTTTGCCACCAAAGTGGATAACCTCACATTTATCCACATTATACTGCATCTGCCAAACATTTGCCCACTCACCCAGCCTATCCAAGTCACCTTGCAGTCTCCTAGCATCCTCCTCACAGCTAACACTGCCCCCCAGCCCCTCCATAGCTGATTGTTCCCAATCAATAACCCGTGCCTGCCTTCTCCCCATATCTCTTGATACCACTAGCCCCTAGAGCTCTATCTAACTCTCTCTTAAATCCGTCCAGTGATTTGGCCTCCACTGCCCTCTGTGGCAGGGAATTCCACAAATCCACAACTCTCTGGGTGAAAAAGTTTTTTCTCACCTCAGTCTTAAATGGCCTCCCCTTTATTCTAAGACTGTGGCCCATGGTTCTGGCCCAACATTGGGAACATTTTTCCTGCATCTAGCTTGTCCAGTCCTTTTATAATTTTAAGTAGACAAAAATGCTGGAGAAACTCAGCGGGTGCAGCAGCATCTATGGAGTGAAGAAAATAGGCAACATTTCGGGCCAAAACCCTTCTTCAGACTGATGCAGGTGGGGGGGGGGGGAGAGCTGAGAAGGGGAGGAGACAGCAAGGGCTACCGGAAATTGGACAAGTCAATGTTCATGCCGCTGGGGTGCAGACTGCCCAAGCGGAATATGAGGTGCTGCTCCTCCAATTTATGGTGGTGCTCACTCTGGCCCAGGACAGAAAGGTCGGATTCGGAATGGGAGGGGGAGTTGAAGTGCTGAGCCACAGGGAGATCAGGTTGC
This sequence comes from Okamejei kenojei, assembly GCA_035221665.1. Classification (NCBI taxonomy): domain Eukaryota; kingdom Metazoa; phylum Chordata; class Chondrichthyes; order Rajiformes; family Rajidae; genus Okamejei; species Okamejei kenojei. Next base: position 116,342,408 of record CM069135.1, on the reverse strand, counting down.
GGACCGACCTGAGGTGTTTGGCGAAATGATCGCCAAGCCTACCCTTGGTCTCACCGATGTAGATCAGCTGACATCTAGAGCAGCGGATGTAATAGATGAGGTTTGAGGAGGTGCAGATGAACCTCTGTCGCACATGGAACGACTGCTTGGGTCCTTGAATGGAGTCGAGGGGGGGGGGTGTAAAGCGACACGTGTAGCATCTCCTGTGTTTGCAAGGGAAAGTGCCCGGGGAGGGGGTGGTTCGGGTGGGAAGGGAAGAATTGACCAGGGAGTTACAGAAGGAGCGGTCTTTGCGGAAAGCAGACAGCGGGGGAGATTGGAAGATGTGGCGAGTGGTCGGGTCACGTTGGAGGTGGCGAAAGTGACGGAGGACTATTTGTTGTATGTGACGGCTCGTGGGGTGGAAGGGTGAGGACTAGGGGGACTCTGCCCTTGTTCCGAGTGGGGGATGGGGAGAGAGAGCAGTGTAGGAGGAGGTGTCCGAGAGTTGGCGCATGGCCTCAGCTTTGTAGAGATCAGCGTGCCAGGCTACCATAGCCTCCCCTTGTCGGCGGGTTTAATAACCCAGTCTGGGTTGTTGTGGAGTGAGTCGATGGCAGTACGTTCAGGGGGGGAGAGGTTAGAGTGAACAGAGGAGTGGAGAAGTTGAGGCGGCTGATGTCCTGCCGGCAGTTTTGAATAAAACATTATAATTTTACATGTTTCTATAAGATCCACCCTCATCCTTCTAAACTCCAGTGAATACAAGCCTAGTCTTTTCAATCGTTCCTCATATGACAGTCCCGCCATCCCAGGGATCAATCTCGTGAACCTACTTGATTTGATTTGATTTGATTTTATTGCTTGTCATTCGAACCTCAGAGAGGCTCGAACGAAACTCCGTTTCTACAAGCCATACAAACAAACAAACAGAACAATTCATAGAAAAACATGCAAACAATTAAATTCACACAAACATCCATCACAGTGGATCTCCTCCTCACTGTGATGGAAGGCAAAGTTCTTCTCTCTCCCCCGCACCATCTCTCTCCCGATGTCGAAGCTCCAGGCGGGCGGTGTTAAGTCCCATGTCCATTGAGGCCGCGCCGGGTGATGTACGGCCCCGCTCCAGGCCCAAAGTCACAAAGTTGGAGCCCCCGGCGGGCGCTGGAATGTCCCGCAGCCATTAAAGCCGCGCCGGGCGATGCTCGGCCCCTCTCCGGGTCGTTCCAACCCCGCGACACGGGCTGGAGAAGTTGTGTTGCGGAGCTCCGGAGAGCGGTCTCCCACCCGGACCCGCGAGCTCCCGACACCCCAACAGTCCACCGGCAGCAATCTGCAGCTGGAGCCGGAGCCCCGGAGTCAGGCCGGAGCTGGAGCCGGAGCTGGAGCCGGAGCCAGTACTCTGCACTGCCTCAATCACAAGGATGTCCTTCCTCAAATTAGGAGACCAAAACTGTACACAATACTCCAGATGTGGTCTTACCAGAGCCCTATACAACTTCAAAGGAACCTCTTTATTCTTATATTGAAATCCTCTTGTTATGAAGGCCAACATTCCATTAGCTTTCTTCACTGCCTGCTGTACCTGCACGCCAACTTTCAGTGACTGGTGTACAAGGACACCCAGGTCTCGCTGCACCTCCCCCTTACCCAACCCTAACCCCATTGAGATAATAATCTGCCCCCTTGTTTTTGCTGCCAAAGTGGATAAACTCACATTTATCTATATTATAATGCATCTGCCACGCATCCAGGGCCGGATTTACATATGCTAGACAAGCTTCAGCTTAGGGCCTTGAGATCTAGGGGGGCCTCGGCTCGCTCCACCAAGGTGTATAAAACTTTTGACATAGTGGCATTGTTACAAAACCTACCATCAGTGGCGCTGTGCTTGTGATTCCGGAGGCTTTGGTGGTGTGGGAGGGCGGAGGGATTCAAATGCAGGTGAGGTTTATATTCATTGTGGAGAGGAATTTGCTCCACAGATCCTTGGAAGTGCAGGACAAAGCAAAAGGTATGTAGTTTATTTAACCCTTTTCCCCCACCGAACCTCGCCGCCATACCGGGGGGGGGGGGCCTACCCACCTCCGCGCCGTACCGGGCCGACCCACATGTGCGCCGCACCGGGGGCCTAATCACCTCTGCGCCGCACCGGGCCGATCCACCTCCGCGCCGCACCAGACCCGTCGAACATCACCGCCCCACCGACCATCCGCCCACCGGGACCTCCCACGCTTTGCCCGCCGACCCTCGCCACTCCACCGCCCCCCAGCAGCCCGCAGCCGTCGCCTTACCTGCAGCCTGGACTCAGCACCGGGCCTGAAGTTTCCACGCTGCAGATTCCCACTCCCCTGGGTTTGACTGCGCTGGGTCCTAGTGCTAGTCACCCCAACCCTGGTAACCTCAGTGGCTGTTCCACTGGGTCTTCCCCATTCCCCTCAAACCATGTAACCCCAGCTCTTCCCCACACACACTACAGTCCTCATACCCCCCTACCCCCTGACCACCCACCACCCCCCACCAGACATCGCCTTGGCCTCAGTCCACTAACCTGCCTTCTTCCGGTCCCAACCCCCATCCCTGCCGTGAGTTCACAACCCCCCTGACGTCCCCCTCTCAGATACCGAACGGTTTGTCCGCAGCAGAGGCCTCACCTTTGGACCCACCTCAATGAGTTCCGCACCCGCCGCGATTTGGAGCTTTTCTTCCGTCGCCTCCACCTCACAGCATTCTTCCATGGGAAGGAGTCCTCGCCCCCATTGATGATCCTTTTTCCCGTCTCCAACAGACCCCCTCCTCTTGGACCCCCGTCATGGCCATCTTCCGGCCTTAGACCATTTTATTTTAAACTGCAGGCGGGACATCAACCGCATCAACAGTATATAATACCATGTAATTCTGTGTTCAGGGAAGTGGAGAGAGGACAGCCAAGTGTATGTGTAGCTCACTTGGCTGGGGTTTGTTTTCCTTGGAGGGAGAGGAGCCAGAGGTCGTAGTACATATAGGTACCAATGACATAGGTAAAAAAAGAGAAGAGGTCCTGAAAGGAGAATTTAGGGAGTTAGGAGGAGAGTTAAGGAGAAGGACTGCAAAGGTAACAATCTCAGGATTACTGCCTGTGCCACGCGGCAGTGAGAGTAGGAATGGAGCGAGGTGGAGAATAAATGCATGGCTGAAGGACTTGTGCAGAGGGCAAGGATTCAAGTTTCTGGATCATTGGGACATCTTTTGGGGAAGGTGTGACCTGTACAAAAAGGACGGGTTGCACTTGAACCCGAGGGGAACCAATAACCTGGCGGGGAGATTTGCAAAGGCTACTGGGGAGACTTTAAACTAGATCGGTTGGGGGGAGGGACTCAAATAGGGAAAGCAAGTAGACCGTGTGTGAGGCAGGAGGCAGAGAAGGGAAGCAGTCAGACGCAACACGTGGGGGGGAAAGAAGATAAAAATAATAAACAGAGAATAGGAGGTGGTGGGTTTCTTAAATGTGTGAGCAGAGAGACAGAGGGGTGTAAAATGAGGATAGAAGCAATAGGTAGCAAGGTGAAACGTGGCAGGCAGACAGATCCAGGGCAAAAATCAAAAAGGGCCACCTTTCAACATAATTGTATAAGGGTTAAGAGCGTTGTAAAAACAAGCCTCAATGCAAGGAGCATTCGTAATAAGGTGGATGAGTTGAATGTGCAGATAGCTATTTTACTTCGGAGTCACGTGAGTGACTTCGTGAAGACCCCGCCAGCACGCATGCGCGACATATCGTCGCCCACATTTGCAGTCGACAGCTGGAGGGGGGAGTGCGCTCCTCCAACGGCACCTTCAAAAAGGCCTCAAGGTAAGTTAAACTAACCTTGAGCTGGTTAGTTCCTGTAGGAGACTTGTTTTACTTACAGGAACGATGGAAGGAAAGAGAGTGAAGGCATCGAAACATGCCTCCAAGGGCCGCGAGCCTTTGGACGGGAGTCAGCGGCCGCAATCCCCGGAGCAGCCCGCAACACCGGCAGCACCCGCTCCGCGGGCCGGGAAAAGAACACAGAAGTTCTCCCCACCACAGCAGACCAGGGAGCTGCACGTTGGTCGGAGCACCGCGCGGGAGCAGGGTAGGCAAGACCCTGACTCCGTACCGCTATCGCCCAAACATCTCCGGGCCAGCGGAAAACAGGTGCGTAAACCTGTGCCTCGTTCAACGGCACGTTCTGTTTCCCCTCTGTTACAGGTCACCAAAGGGCGGACCAGGGGAAAAACCGCACCAAGGTCGAGAAGCCCCGCTGCAGCGGCCGGCATCTACTCGCCACTGGAGAAGTCTGCCAGATCGCGGACCGGTGAGATACCTACAAGAAAGTCAGAGAGCCCTGCAGGCTGCCAGATCGCAGGCCAGTGGCAGTATATACAGGTCGTGTGGCCCCGCTGAGGTGGCTGGCAGTGACTTTGCGCCGCTTCAGTCCCATATAACCGGGACTGGTGGTAAGCCCGCGCGGATGTCGGGGAGCCCCGCTGCGGCGGCCGGCACCGACTCATCACCGCTACTGTCGTACCAGACAGGCGGACCGCTTCAGTCCGGAAGACAGTGGACTAGCGTCATATCCACGCAGGAGTCGTGTAGCCCCGCAGGAGCGGCAGGGAGCGACTACCTACCTAGGTACCCGAGACATCACCTCGACGAGGTGCGGACCGACGGTAGAAGCCCCAATAGTTCTCCAGAACCTGGGGAAGACGACTTGCCGTCCGCAGATAGCGGCGGCGGTCGCATGGCCCGAATGGAGCATATGATGGAGCAGCTGCTCGAGCGGGACCTGCTTCAACAAGAACGGGTGTCCCTAGGATCTAGGAGACACACAGCAGGTCCACCAAGTTTTTCTCCTTTGTCCGTGGGGAGTGCCAGGAGTCAGCAGCTAGCTGACTTTGAAGACGGGTTGGCGCAAGAACTGGCGTTGCCAGAAATACCTGAGGAAGAACTACTGGAGGTAGTATTTAAATTTGCCCAACCAGGGCATTCAGGGCAACCGCTTCAGCCCAAACTAGCGGCCAGCATTAATTACCTTACTACTCACCAGCTGCAGGAACAGGTGCTGACGGAGGCTATCAATAAGTACAAAGCCCCGGGTAATTGTGTGTCGCTTAATGTCCCGACCGTCAACATGCCCATCTGGGGTAACATCAGTCCCGGGATCAGGGCCCAGGAATTGAAAATTCAAAAAATCCTAAAATTATTGACATCAGGCATCACGGCCTTTGCCAGAACCATAGACGGGACAGAGATGACGGAGGAGCAACAGGATGCACTGGCACTGCTGTGTAACACACAGTATGAAATCAACTGTTACCGCAAGAGCTCCATCCGCCCCACACTCAACCCAAAATTTGCGGGGTTGTGCAAAGCTTCTGCTACTCCACCACTGAGACAGCTGTTCGGGGAAGACCTGCCTAAACAGGTTAAAGACCTGGATGAGGAGGCGAAAGCAGTTGGCTTAATGAAACCACCATCCTCAAGCCACCTGAGGCCACCGGCGTATCAGAGGCACCATCCCTACGTATCTACCAGGCCTCGGGGACAACCCGACAGGGCAACGAGAGCCTATCCACCGGCCGCAGCCTACCAGCAAAAGCCTTTTTTAGGGCAGGGCCAACAGCGACCAGCATGGAAGATTCGCCAACCCCTCACCCCAGCAACACAACGAGCCACGTAAGCCCAGAACGTCAAGCCCTGCCGGTAACCATGGAGGTAAGGGGGTCTGGTTCTCTTGAGAGTGCTGTATGTATAACCTCACAAGTAGGAGGGAGATTGCGTACATTCTGGGATGCATGGGGTACTATAACTTTGGATACATTTATATTACAAAGTATTCAGGGTTATGAGATTGAATTTATAAATGGGCATCTTCCCCCACATCAACATGTACCTGACCGGAAATTTGCACTTTCTCACAAAGAAAAAGTGGAAGGACATGGGGAAATACTAAGGCTATATGCCAAGGGGGTAATAGAAAAAATGACACATGAACCTCTTGAGTTTGTGTCTAACATCTTTACCAAAACTAAAAAAGATGGTGGATGTCGCATTATCATTGATTTAACCCACTTGAATACCTTTGTACAATATACACATTTCAAAATGGAGACGTTTGAAACGGATAAGCAACTGATTTCCAGAGGGTGCTTCATGGCCTGCATCGATTTAAAAGATGCATATTATTCAGTACCTATAAGGGAACATCACCGGAAATTCTTAAAATTTGTCTGGATGGGGCAACTATGGCAATACAAAGCCCTACCTAATGGGCTTACCACAGCCCCTAGGTTATTTACCAAAATTTAAAAACCAATATTGGCATCTCTCAGACGACAAAATCACATCGTCATGGCATATCTAGATGACATCTTAATTGTGGGAAAAACTCTGGAAATAGTTTAACTAGCAGTAACAGCTACCAAAACATTGTTCGAGAAACTAGGGTTTGTCATCCATCCAGACAAATCTAAGTTCAACCCTTCTGTGGTTATGGACTATCTGGGATTCACAATTAACACCTATCATATGATTGTCACTATCCCAGGTAGCAAAGCAACAGACGTAACAGAGGCATGTAACAGCCTTGCTTGTGCCAGGAAACCGACTATTAGACATGCTGCTAAGGTAATTGGAAAGCTTGTAGCTACATTTCCAGCTGCACGATTTGGCCCATTACACTATCAAAACTTGCAAAGAGCAAAAATCTCAGCATTAAAAGCAAATGCTGGACATTTTGACAGGCCTATGCAGCTGCCGAATAAGGCAAAAATTGAGCTACAATGGTGGGTTAGCAATGTTAGTGATTGTTTTAATCCCATCATTATATCAAACCCATCAGTCGTGTTACAAACCGACGCAAGCGCCCAAGGCTGGGGAGCTACCGACACAACTTCTAGTTGTGGCGGCAGATGGGATTCGTATGAGTCTACTCTTCTTCAGTCACAAGGTATAAACTATTTGGAAATGCTGGGAGCATTTCACGGGCTGTGGGCTTACTGCACTAATTTACATCATACGCATGTCTGTCTTCAAATAGATAATACCACTGTGGTGGCATATGTGTGGTATTAAGTCAATATCTTGTGGAATTGGCAAACACAACTTGGCTCTGGTGTATTGAAAGAAATATTTGGATATCAGCTACGTACCTTCCGGGTAAGCTCAATACAGTGGCGGACACCAGGTCACGAGTATTCAATGACAACATCGAGTGGATGTTGAACCCCCAAATATTTGCAAAAGTTATAGCCAAATTTGGAACACCAGATATCGACCTTTTTGCATCTAGGTTGAACCATCAGATACCAACATATGTATCTTGGGAACCAGATCCTGGGGCAGTGGCGATGGATGCATTCTCGCTACATTGGGGGAAATGGTTTTTCTATGCATTTCCCCCATTCTGCCTCATCAGTCGGGTATTGCTGAAAATACAACTGGATTCTGCAACAGGTATTCTGATAATACCCGACTGGCCTACACAACCATGGTACCCAGTGGTCCTCAATATGCTAAAAGAACCTAAATTACCAAATGCCCAAATTTGGTCACCAATCCCATAACAGGGGATTATCATCTTCAGATCCCCATTGCAGGTGCTGAAGAGGCCACTACTGGAGTTCGGGCTGTCATCCAGGACCATGGACATCATAACAGCATCGTGCAGAGAGTCCACTAGGAAGCAGTACCTCACCCACATCAGCAAATGGGAGGCCTACTGCAGTCGGACCAAGACCACTTACAATTCTGCCACGATCCCCAACGTGCTTGAATTCCTCACGGGCCTTCATTTTGATGAGGGACTTGGCTACTGTGCCATAAACAGTGCCAGGAGTGCACTGTCATCCTATCTCAATATTGAAGTGGGATCGCACCAGCTGGTATCCAAACTAATGAGGGGTATTTTCAATACTAACCATCCTCGACCAAGATATAATATTAACTGGGATATAGGGGTCGTGTTGACCTATGATGGGGTTACCACTGGATAAACTCACCTTCAAAGTGGTGATGTTAATGGCATTGACCCTGCACAACGGGTCCAGACTTTGCAGAAACTGAGATTGGACAGAATGGTCTCGACCTCCGACAAAGTAACTTTCTTTATAGAGGAGTTGCTTGAGCAGCATAGACCTGGAACTACAGGACTGCAATTGGAATTCCAAGCATATCCCGTTGATGCAACACTCTATATAGCCACCCATATCCAACATAATATTAAAGTCACACACACAATCAGGAAGATGGAGAAGGGTCTGTTTATCAGCCACAAGAACCCACATCACCGGGTGACAGTGCAGACTATCTCCAGGTGGCTCAGGGTGGTATTGGGTGCAGCAGGTATAGATACTAACGTTTTTAAATCTCATCCTACCAGGGCTGCATCCACATCAGCGGCTAGGACCATGGAGGTACCCATGGATCATGTCCTCGCAACCGTGGGCTGGGCCAGTGAAACAGCCTTTTAGCGGTTTTATAATAAGCCTGTGGCCGCTCCCGCAACGTTTGCAGAGTCAGTTTTAAGTACTGTTCCATAAAACGTTTATCCCGAGTTAGGGGTTTATTGTTTGTATTTAATAAATACGTTATTATTTTTCAGCTTGTTCAAGTCTGAAATACGTTAACATACTTCCTCCATCAGTAACTGCGGCAGTGTGTGAGCATGGACGTGGTCCAGGGCATGAAATCACTGAGCTTTGAAATCTTCACGAAGTCGCTCACGTGACTCCGAAGTAAAATAGTGAGATTAAACGAGAACTTACCAGTTTGAAGTTTGATCTTTATTTTATGAGGAGTTGCGATGAGGGATTTTGTGCTACTATAAGGTCAACTGGTATATAGAGTCTCTTGAATCTTACTATCTTCAGTCATTGTTGTTATCTGTGATTCCACACCGCTGCTTTAAAGAATGTCGCGCATGCGTGCTGGCGGGGTCTTCACATAATACCTCATCGCAACTCCTCATAAAATAAAGATCAAACTTCAAACTGGTAAGTTCTCATTTAATCTTACTATTAATGATTATGATATAGTTGGGATCACGGAGACATGGCTCCAGGGTGACCAAGGCTGGGAGCTTAACATCCAGGGATATTCAATATTCAGGAGGGATAGACAGAAAGGAAAAGTAGGTGGGGTAGCGTTGCTGGTTAGAGAGGAGATTAACGCAATGGAAAGGAAGGACATTAGCTTGGAGGATGTGGAATCGATATGGGTAGAGCTGTGAAACACTAAGGGGCAGAAAACGCTAGTAGGTGTTGTGTACAGGCCACCTAACAGTAGTAGTGGAGTTGGGGATGGCATCAAACAGGAAATTAGAAATGCGTGCAACAAAGGTAAAACAGTTATAATGGGTGACTTCAATCTACATATAGATTGGGTGAATCAAATTGGCAGGGGTGCTGAGGAAGAGGATTTCTTGGAATGTATGCGGGATAGTTTTCTAAACCAACATGTAGAGGAACCAACGAGAGAGCAGGCTATTCTAGACTGGGTATTGAGTAATGAGGAAGGGTTAGTTAGCAGCCTTGTTGTGCGTAGCCCCTTGGGCAAGAGTGACCATAATATGGTTGAGTTCTTCATTAGGATGGAGTGTGACATTTTTAATTCAGAAACACGGGTCCTGAACTTAAAGAAAGGTAACTTTGAGGGTACGAGACGTGAATTGGTCAAGATAGACTGGCAATTGATTCTTGAAGGGTTGACAGTGGATGATCTACAACAATTGTTCATCCCAGTATGGCAAAAGAATAAATCAGGGAAGGTAGTGCATCCGTGGATAACAAGGGAAATAGGAGATATTATCAAAGCAAAAGATGAAGCATACAAATTAGCCAGAGAAAGCAGCCTACCAGAGGATTGGGAGAAATTCAGAGTTCACAGAGGAGGAAAAAGGGCTTAATTAGGAAAGGGAAAATGGATTATGAAAGAAAACTGGCAGGGAACATAAAAAACGACTACAAAAGTTTTTATCGATATGTGAAGAGAAAAAGATTAGTTAAAACAAATGTAGGTCCCTTGCAGTCAGAAACAGGTGAATTGATCATGGGGAACAAGGACATGGCAGAGCAATTGAATAACTACTTTGGTTCTGTCTTCACTAAGGGAGACAGAAATAATCTGCCGGAAATAGCAGGGGATCGCAGGTCAAATGAGATGGAGGAACTGAGTGAAATCCAGGTTAGCCGGAAAGTGGTGTTAGGTAAATTGAATGGATTAAAGGCCGATAAATCCCCAGGGCCAGATAGGCTGCATCCTGGGGTACTTAAGGAAGTAGCCCCAGAAATAGTGGATGCCTTAGTGATAATTTTTCAAAACTCTTTAGATTCTGGAGTAGTTCCTGAGGATTGGAGGGTAGCTGATGTAACCCCACTTTTTAAAAATGGAGGGAGAGAGAAAACGGGAATTACAGACCAGTTAGTCTAACATTGGTAGTGGGGAAACTGCTAGAGTCAGTTATTAAAGATGGGATAGCAGCACATTTGGAAAGTGGTGAAATCATTGGACAAAGTCAGCATGGATTTACAAAAGGTAAATCATATCCGACGAATCATTGAATTTTTTGAGGATGTAACTAGTAGAGTGGATAAGGGAGAAGCAGTGGATGTGTTATATCTGGACTTTCAGAAGGCTTTCGACAAGGTCCCACACAAGAGATGAGTATACAAACTTAAAGCACACGGTATTGGCGGTTCAGTATTGATGTGGATAGAGAACTGGCTGGCAGACAGGAAGCAAAGAGTAGGAGTGAACAGATCCTTTTCAGGATGGCAGGCAGTGACTAGTGGTGTGCCACAAGGCTCAGTGCTGGGACCCCAGCTATTTACAATATATATTAATGATTTGGTCGATGGAATTGAATGCAACATCTCGAATGCGGATGACACGAAGCTGGGGGGCAGCGTTGGCTGTGAGGAGGATGCTAGGAGGCTGCAAGATGACTTGGATAGGCTGGGTGAGTGGGCACATGCATGGCAGATGAAGTATGATGTGGATAAATGTGAGGTTATCCACTTTGGTGGCAAAAACAGGAAAGTAGACTATTATTTGAATGGTGACCGATTAGGAAAAGGGGAGATGCAACGAGACCTGGGTGTCATGGTACACCAGTCATTGAAAGTAGGCATGCAGGTACAGCAGGCAGTGAAGAAAGCGAATAGTATGTTAGCATTCATAGCAAAAGGATTTGAGTATAGGAGTAGGGAGGTTCTACTGCAGTTGTACAGGGTCTTGGTGAGACCACACCTGGAGTATTGCGTACAGTTTTGGTCTCCAAATCTGAGGAAAGACGTTCTTGCAATAGAGGGAGTACAGAGAAGGTTCACCAGACTGATTCCTGGGATGTCAGGACTTTCATATGAAGAAAGACTGGATAGACTCGGCTTGTACTCGCTAGAATTTAGAAGATTGAAACTTACAAAATTCTTAAGGGGTTGGACAGGCTAGATGCAGGAAGATTGTTACCGATGTTGGGGAAGTCCAGGACAAGCATTCACAGTTTAAGGATAAGGGGGAAATCTTTTAAGACCGAGATGAGAAAAACATTTTTCACACAGAGAGTGGTGAATCTCTGGAATTCTCTGCCACAGAAGGTAATTGAGGCCAGTTTGTTGGCTATATTTAAGAGGGAGTTAGATGTGGCCCTTGTGGCTAAAGGGATCAGGGGGTATGGAGAGAAGGCAGGTAAGGGATACTGAGTTGGATGATCAGCCATGATCATATTGAATGGCGGTGCAGGCTCGAAGGGCTAAATGGCCTACTCCTGCACCTATTTTCTATGTTTCTATGGCTATGTTTCTACGTTACCACTTCCATCGGCCGATAATTAGTAACGTTTTGAATTGGTCTACCAAATTGCTTTGTGAGTTGCCTGTTTATTAAGAAGTGAACCTGTTTGTTTAGTTAAGTTAGCTTTTTTCAAGCAAATTTGATTCAGATTTGGAATGGAAGAACTGGAATTTGTGTTTATGCTGCATTTTTGGACCCGTCTGCTGGGTCATTTCCACAAGGTCAACAAAGCCATTCAGAAATCCAAGTTGTTATGGAGTACTTGTGCAAATTTGTACAGTTCACTTCAGGATTTTGTATGCAAAATTAGAGAAGATTTTGATGAGCTTGAGCAACAAGCAAAGGCCACCTTGCCAGATGTTAACTACAGAACTGTCACAGGGAGACAAAGAGTAAGGAAATGGCAAGGAAATGATGGAAGTGCACCTGGTCCTGATGCTTTAGATAAACTCTCTTCAAGAGATAAGTTTACGATAAAATCCTTTATTCCTATACTAGATGCACTTGAAACCAATTTAAAAAGAAGAGGTACTGTGTACAGTGAAGTTGCACAACAGTTTTCCTTTCTTGCTAATCTGACCGCATCTAAGCAAGAAATTCAGCAAGGTGTTGAACTGTTGATGGAAGCATACCCAGAAGATGTTGACCTGAAACTTACTGATGAACTTTTGCACTTTCACTCGTATGTGAGACAAAGCCATAGACATACAGAAGAGCACGCTCTGTCTCATACAGATCTTTATCAAATAATATACAAGGAAACAATTCAGATGGCCTTCCCTAATGTGGAAGCAATCTTGCGGCTGTTTCTTAACTTAATGGTTACCAACTGCTCGGGAGAGAGGTCTTTTTCAAGACTCAAAAGAATTTAAAATGAATTACATAATGTCTCAAGAGAGGTTGTCTGCACTGAGCATTCTGTGCATTCAGTGACAAACTTAGACAAACAGATCTTGGTGAACTTCTGGATGATTTTGCTATGAAGAATGCGAGAAAAAAACATTTTTGCTCTTAGTGTATTTGTAGACTTAATATTCCACATTCAATTCAAGAGACACTTGATAGATTTGCAAGATGGCGGCGCGCACAGTCGCAGCGGCTCGAAGCTCTCCCTTTCGATGCTTTTTCTGTGCGTTTTTGTTTGTATGCCTGTTGGACAATGTTACATTTTGTCGTGCGTATCTCACCATCAGCCAACAGAATCTTCGGATTATCAGATTATGGAGTAAACAGGCAGTTACGAGTGTTTTTCTGCACTCACGCAACATACCGGAGGAGATAGCCAGGACACTGGGCTCTCCGTGGATTTTTGTCGGCCCCAGCAAATGCCGGAGACAGAGGAGGCACAGGAAGCAAAAGCGTGGTCGCCGGTCCGGACTGCTCGCTAGACTAAGACGACAACCACATAAACCACCGCTACCCAGCATCATTCTCACCAACGCCAGATCCATCACCAACAAAATGGACGAGTTAAGACTACAGGTCGCCACAAACAAATTCATTGCGGACAGTTGCATTCTGCTAATAACAGAGACGTGGCTACACGCACTTGTACCGGATGGGGCCATTGACCTAGCAGGCTGCACAGCATTTCGCTGGGATAGAAACAAAGACTCCGGTAAGAGCAAAGGAGGGGGATTATGCATCTACGTTCACAACAACTGGTGCACAAATACCACAATCATAGACAGACACTGTTCTGCTGATTTGGAGTACCTGATAGATGCAGGCCTTTCTACCTTCCACGTGAGTTTACCGTTGTGGTAGTTACAGCTGTGTATATCCCACCGGATGCTAATGCTAGCATAGCCCTAGGCTACCTCCATAGTGCTATCAGCAAACAAGAGAATACCTACCCCAAAGCAGCCCATATCATAGCCGGTGATTTCAATCACGCAGACTTAAAATCAGTTCTCCCCAAGTTTGAACAACACATCAAATGTGCAACCAGGGGAGGAAATACATTAGACAAGGCCTACTCAAACATCAAGAAGGGGCTTAGAGACACACCACTACCACACTTAGGCCAGTCGGACCACCTATCCATTCACTTAGCACCAGCATACACCCCCCTCAGGAGAAAAGTTCAACCCACCACCAGGACTGTTAAAACTTGGCCTGAAGGAGCTTCCTCACAGCTACAGGACTGCTTTGAAAGGACAAACTGGGACATTTTTGAAAATCAGGATTTGGAGGAGTACACATCCACTGTACTCTTTTACATCCAGAACTGTGTTGACAACGTCACCGTTGACAAACTCATCCGGGTGTACCCCAACCAGAAGCTGTGGATGACAAAAGAGGTCCAAACTCTCCTCAAGGACCTCAACACCGCCTTCAGGTCTGGCGACAGAGCCCTGTACAGCGCTGCTAGAGCCAACCTGAAGAAAGGCATCAGGGATGCCAAAGCGGCCCACAAGAGGAAGATAGAGGACCACTTTAACAACAACGATCCACGGCGGGTGTGGTAGGGCATCCAGCACATCACCAACTACAAGCCCAGCAACAGTACGACGGCCGACGGCGACGCCACACTGGCAGAGGAGCTGAACTCCTTCTTTGCTCGCTTTGAGGCAGAACCAGAAGAGCTCGTCACCATTCTCCCACCAACCACTAACAACAGCAACTACACCCTCACTGTGCAGGAGCATGAAGTGAGGCGAGTGCTCAGGGCTGTGAACCCGAGGAAGGCTGCCAGACCGAATGGCGTGACAGGAAGGGTTCTGAAGGAATGTGCAGACCAGCTCTCCGACGTCTTCACGAAAATCTTCAACCTGTCCCTGTCCAAATCCATCATCCCACCGTGCCTGAAGTCTGCCACAATCATCCCACTACCAAAAAAGCCTGTTATCAGCGGCCTTAACGACTACTGACCGGTCGCTCTCACACCAGTCATCATGAAGTGCTTCGAGAGGCTGGTTCAGCAGCACATCAAAGCCAGCCTACCGTCCACCTCAGATATACCTTGCTTATATTCTCTGGCTCCTTGCAAAAATTCTCTCTTGTCCTTGAGCAGTCCTACCTTCTCCCTGGTTACCATCTTGTTTTTAACTTACGTACCCGTGGATTTTGAAGAAACAGCAGCAAAGAGAAGCCGGAAAAAGCACTGATTGGCTCCAGCCCGAGTGGGAGGAGAGTTAGAAGTGAGTCAGAGGGGGAAAACCGTTTAAAACATGAATTTGACACTAAACAAAATAAACCGGGAGGAATCCCATTTTGCAGTTGGAATATTAGGGGGGCTAACAAACGCATTAAAAGGGGTAAGATTTTAGCTCGGCTGAAAGCATACAACATAGATGTTAGACCCTTACTTAGATAAATCCAGTCAAAAACTGCAAGGTAATACGAAATCTAAAACAAGTGAACTTTTAAACACATATATTAAAAAAACAAATTTAACAGATGTTTGGAGGATTGCAAATCCGACCGGCAAGAAATATTCATTCTATTCATCGGTACGTAAGACTTA
The DNA here is from genome assembly GCA_035221665.1 of Okamejei kenojei. Lineage (NCBI taxonomy): Eukaryota > Metazoa > Chordata > Chondrichthyes > Rajiformes > Rajidae > Okamejei > Okamejei kenojei. The sequence goes on along the minus strand of CM069135.1, from coordinate 116,327,163 downwards.
TTCATGTATAGATTATTTCCTGGTAGACACAAAATTGATTCCGTATACTCTGAATCCAAAATACCATACAAATACGATCTCAGATCATTCTCCCCTAACTTTTTTTTAAAAATAGAAGGAATGTCTAAGAATACATCGTTTAGGAGATACAACCCCCCAAATTTTAAAAGACCCTCAAGGGAGTATATATCTAAGACAGCAAATGGATCTTTTTTTTTAAATAAATGACACGCCAGACACATCACCTACATTATTATGGGAATCTTTCAAAACTTTTATTAGAGGTGTTATAATCATAAACCAAGCCTCTCAGAATAAAAAAAATAAGAATGAACAACGGCAGCTAGAGGAACAAATTAGACAATTGGATATAGATAATGCTAAAGACCCGTCCATGGATAAACATAATAAAATATTAATACTAAAATTTAAATGAAATACTATCAGAGAAAGTTATAAGATTATTCCAAATCACAAGACAGGAACAGTTTGAATTTGGGGATAAGCCCCATGAACTTCTCGCATGGCAGTTAAAAAAACGAGAAAAGGAACATACGATTTCAAAGATTAAATCAGATACAGGGGAAGTATTACCATTACCGAACAAAATTAATAAAAGATTTGTGCAATTTTATGAGATTTGTATACATCCAAAACGACATCGGACACAAACAAAGTTACTGAGTTTCTGGATAATTGCAATCTTCCCAAATTAGAATTGCAGGAACAAGAGGAATTGGGAGCACAAATCTCAAATAAGGAAATAGAAGAAACAATAATCTTATCTAAAAAATGGAAAAACACCAGGTCCCGATGGATTCAGTAATGAATTCTATAAAAGTTTTTACGATATATTTATTCCTCGCCTACAGAATATGTATACACATGCTTTTAGAGAACAAATATTACCTGATACATTAGCAGAATCTACGATTACATTAATACTTAAGAAAGACAAAGATGAGGAAGAATCTGGATATTTTTTACAGTGCTATCGCGTTGTTAAATGTAGATCAAAAAATATTACGTATAAGTATTACGTATTAAATATAAGTACGCCAGCAAATTAATACATCTGGATCAAACAGGGTTTATCCCTAAGAGACAATCATTTAATAATTTGAGATGTCTGCTTAACATAATGCACTCACACCAAACTAAAGATCCAAATCTTGCAATTATTTTGTTGAACGCAGAGAAAGCATTCGATCAGGTTGAATGGAAGTATATAGTTATGGTATTGCAAAAAATTAAACTGGGAGAGAACTTCATTCAATGGATTAAATTAATATATAATAAGCCAACGGCCAGAATATTAACTAATAATATCTTATCCACTAAATTTCAACTGTCAAGGGGTAATAGACAAGGCTGTTCATTATCACCATTATTATTTGCTCTCATAATTGAACCACTAGCGGAAAGAATTAGAACTCATCCGAATATCCACGGATATAATACAAAATATTCAAACAATAAAATATCATTATACGCTGATGATATACCTTTGTACATCACAAAGCCTCATATACCCAATGTTATACCCAATTATACCCAATATTCTAAATTTAATCGAGGACCGGTTCATTTTCAGGTTATAGAATAAACTGGAATAAAAGTGAAATCATGTCAATAAAACCGAAAGATTCTACACATCTCATACAATTTCCTTTTAAAATAGCTGGGGGAAAATTTAAATACCTGGGTATTGAAATCACTAGAAGATATCAAGACATGCTTAATGCAAACTATAACCCTGTACTTAAGAAACTACATAATTTAATTAAATTCTGGAAAACGCTTCCGATGTCCTTAATAGGTCGAATAAATGCCATTAAAATGATTTTTTTACCACAAATTCTATACCTGTTCCAATCAATCCCACTATACTTACCCAAAAGGTTTTTTTCTTTAAATTGGACTTAGATATTACATATTTTATTTGAGATTATAAGCCCTGTAGAATACAAAGACCACACCTGAATAAACCCAAAATAGTAGGGGGATTAGCACTCCCTAATTTCATGTATTACTATTGGTCGGTAAATATTAGAAATATGATTCAATTGTTGGATAACTCTCCTCAACAACCGGAGTGGATCATTATGGAGAAAGTGGATTGCTCCCCTTTTAATATTGGTGCGATCCTTCTCTCATCAATAATGGTGAATAATACAAACTACAACAAAAATCCAATTATACATAGTACAATCAGAATTTGGAAACAAATAAAATACAACTTAAAATTAAGAAACTTATCTCTCCTATATCCTATTGCTAAAAACCCTCTGTTTAAACCCTCAATTATAGATAAAGCATTTATATAATTGGAAAGAGCAGAGATTTGTATGAAACGGGAAAACTACTATCATTTAAACAATTACAATTAAAATACAATCTGGGTAACAATCAGTATTTTAAATATTTCCAAATATGTGATTATCTGAAAAAACACGCACAAGAATTTTACAAAATGCCATCAGACTTACTAGATGAAGCAATGAATACAAAGGCGGAATCAGCAAATTTAATTTCATATATATATATAATATATATAAATGCAGTAATACCAACAACGGAAGGTATCAGAGGTGAGTGGGAAAACAAATTAAGCATAAAAATATCCAATGAAAGGTGGAAAGAGTACTTATTAAATGTACATAAATGCTGAATAAACGTAAGACACACTTTAATACAATTAAAAATTTTACACAGACTATACTATTCAAAAACTAAATTAAATAAATTCTTCCCCAACGTCTCACCAATTTGTGATAAATGCCAGTTTCAAGAAGCTACTATAGCGCATTCATTCATCTTTTGTACATAAATTCAACGGTTTTGCATTGAAATCTTTGAAATTTTCACAAAATTGTTTAAAATAAAAATGACACCAAAGCCAGAATGCATTATTTTTAGAATGACAGAAGGTAGTTTGGAATTAAATGTGTATCAAAATAATCTATTTGATTACGGCTTAATAATAGGAAAAAAGCTAATCTTAAAATTCTGGAAAAATGCTCCTATACCAACATTAAATATGTGGATTTCAACTATGTTTGAAACACTACATCTGGGAGATATGAGACTCCGCCTGGCAGGAAAATCAGATTGTTTTTTATCAGACGTGGTCTGCATTCATAGAATTGCTACAAAGATAGGGTGCAAGCATACCTTGGGTCTTGGTAAGGGGGGATGAAAAACTATCGAGTTGGTAGATTCCTTTTGCGTGATATATATAATATGGTAACTGGCTTTTTTTTCCTCTCTTTTTTTCTCTCTCTTTTTTCTTTTTCGTTTCTAGGGTCTATCTCTTAATTCCCTTCTCTAATTCTTTGACCAAGTGTTTTTTTTTCCCCTTTGGCACGCTCTTTCACTTTCACAACTCTTCACCTACTTTACTCTCTTTCTATTCTTTTTTCTTAAAAGCCATAAAATTATGGGGTACAATGATTGTAACAATATATATGTGATGTACACTGATGTATTTACCTCTATTAAAAAAATTATTTAAAAAAATTTTATTTTTTAACTTAAAAAAAAACAGGAATTTGATTGGTAAATTAGGCAATTTATCAGTCTATATAAGCAAGATGGCTCTAAGGGAGCAGCAGTGAGGGAGCGGCCTTGTGAGAAAAGTGTGAGTCTTTGGCTCGAGAGTCTTCAGCGAGGAGGCTGAGGGGAGGAGGCCACACATAAAGCTTGAGAGGACGGAGTGTGGTGAAACATAGAAACATAGAAACATAGAAATTAGGTGCCGGAGTAGGCCATTCAGCCCTTCGAGCCTGCACCGCCATTCAATATGATCATGGCTGATCATCCAACTCAGTATCCCGTACCTGCCTTCTCTCCATACCCTCTGATCCCCTTAGCCACAAGGGCCACATCCAACTCACTCTTAAATATAGCCAATGAACTGGCCTCAACTACCCTCTGTGGCAGAGAGTTCCAGAGACTCACCACTCTCTGTGTGAAAAAAGTCTTTCTCATCTCGGTCTTAAAGGATTTCCCCCTTATCCTTAAGCTGTGACCCCTTGTCCTGGACTTCCCCAACATCGGGAACAATCTTCCTGCATCTAGCCTGTCCAACCCCTTAAAAATTTTGTAAGTTTCTATAAGATCCCCTCTCAATCTCCTAAATTCCAGAGAGTATAAACCGAGTCTATCCAGTCTTTCTTCATAAGACAGTCCTGACATCCCAGGAATCAGTCTGGTGAACCTTCTCTGCACTCCCTCTATGGCAATAATGTCCTTCCTCAGATTTGGAGACCAAAACTGTACGCAATACTCCAGGTGTGGTCTCACCAAGACCCTGTACAACTGAAGTAGAACCTCCCTGCTCCTGTACTCAAATCCTTTTGCTATGAAAGCTAACATACCATTCGCTTTTTTCACTGCCTGCTGCACCTGCATGCCTACTTTCAATGACTGGTGTACCATGACACCCAGGTCTCGCTGCATCTCCCCTTTTCCTAATCGGCCACCATTTAAACAATAGTGAACACATGTTGGGGCAGATGAGACAGTGAGGCTTGCAAAATGTGGGAGCCCAGGGACACAGTTGGAGCCTCTGGCTGCTACAACTGTGGCAAGTGCGTCCAGCTTCAGCTCCTAAAGGACCGTGTTGGGGCACTGGAGAAGCAGCTGGATGACCTCAGGGCCATCCGGGAAAACGAGAGTTTCCTGGACAGGACCTACAGTGACCTACAGTGAGGTAGTAACGCTGAGGATACGGGAAGAACCAAGGTGTGTGACGGAGAGACAGGGTGGAAATCGTGGAGTGTAAAAGACTCAGGTGGCTGTGCCTAATGAAAACAGGCACGCCCTCTTGGGAACTGTCCGGAGAGACGATGTTTCCAGTCCGAGCGGCGGACACGTCGGTGGCTCCAATCCTAGAGATGGGACTCGACCGGCGTCGGGCAGAGCCCTAGTCATGGGTGACTCCATTGTCCAAGGAATGGTCAGGATATTCTGTGGCGGCAGACGAGATGCGAGGATGGTCTTTTGCCTCCCTGGTGCCAGGGTTCAGATGTCAAGAGCCGAATTCTGAACATTCGAGAGAGAGAGAAAGAGAAGAGAGAGAGTGAACAGCCGGCAGTAGTAATGCACGTAGGCACAAATGACATCGGGAAGAAGAGGAAGGAGGTTCTCCAAATTGAGTTCAGAGAGTTGGGAAGAAGACTGAAAAGTAGGACTTCCAGGGTGGTTATATCTGGATTGTTTCCAGCACCTCGTGTGAGGACAGGAACAGGGAGATAGGGGATCTGAATGTGTGGCTGAGGGGCTGGAACAGGGAGTAAGGATTTAGATTTATAGACCACTGGGATCTCTTCTGGGGTAGGGGTGACCTGTACAAAAGGGACGGGTTACACCTTAACTGGAGGGGGACCGACATTCTGGCAGGCAGGTTTGCTAGGGCTACACGTGTGGGTTTAAACTAAATAGTGGGGGGGAGGGATTGACAAATTGGGAGTATAAAGATGGAGTTGAAGGGGAAATGGCTACAGGAAAAATTACAAAAGATTCTCAAATTAATGGGAAGGAAAACTCGAGAATGGACAACAGAGTAAGGTTAGGGCCAATTGCGAGGGGTGAGAGGTCAAAGCGCTGTATATGAATGCGTGAAGTATAAGGAATAAAGTGGACGAGCTTGAAGCTCAGTTAGAAACTGGCAAGTATGATGTTGTGGGAATTACTGAGACATGGCTGCAAGAGGGCCAGGGCTGGGAACTGAATATTCAAGGGTATACCTCGTATCAAAAAGACAGAAAGGGCAGAGGGGGTGGGGTTGCCCTGTTGGTGAGGAATGAAATTCAGTCCCTTGCAAGGGGTGACATTGAAACGGGAGATGTGGAGTCAGTATGGATAGAACTAAGGAATTGCAAGGGTAAAAAGACCCTAATGGGACTAATCTACAGGCCCCCAAACAGTAACCTGGACATAGGGTGCAAGTTGAATCAGGAGTTAGAATTGGCATGTAGCAAAAGTAATGCTGTGGTTGTTATGGGAGATTTCAACATGCAAGTAGAGTGGAAAAATCAGGTTGGTACTGGACCCCAATAAAGGGACTTTGTAAAGTGCCTTCGTGATGAATTCTTAGAACAGCTTGTATTGGAGCCTACCAGGGAGAAGGCAATTCTGGATTTAGTGTCATGTAATGAACTGGATTTGATAAAGGACCTCGAGGTTAAAGAGCCATTAGGAGGCAGTGACCATAACATGGTCAGGTTTAATCTACAATTGGAGAGGCAGAAGGGTAGATCGGAGGTGTCAGTGTTGCAGTTGAATAAAGGGGACTATGGGGCCATGAGGGAGGAGCTGGCCAAAGTTGACTGGAAAGATACACTAGCAGGGATGACAGTGGAACAAAAATGGCAGGTGTTTCTAGGAATAATACAGAAGGTGAAGGATCAGTTCATTCCTAGGAGGAAGAAAGATTCCAAGGGGAGAAAGGGGCGACCATGGCTGACAAGGGACGTCAGGGACAGTATAAAAGTTAAAGCGAAGAAGTACAACGTAGCAAAGATGAGCGGGAAGCAAGAGGATTGGGTAATGTTTAAAGAACAACAGAAGATAACTAAAAAGACAATACGGGGAGAAAAGATGAGGTACGAAGGTAAGCTAGCCAAGAATATAAAGCAGGATAGTAAAAGCTTCTTTAGGTATGTGAAGAGGAAAAAATTAGTTAAGACCAAAGTTGGACACTTGAAGACCGAAAAAGGTGAATTTATTATGGGGAACAAGGAAATGGCATATGAGTTGAACAGGTACTTTGGATCTGTCTTCACTAAGGAGGACACAAACAATCTTCCTGATATAGTAGTGGCCAGAGGATCTGGGGTGACAGAGGAACTGAAGGAAATCCACATTAGGCAGGAAATGGTGTTGGATAGACTGATGGGACTGAAGACTGATAAATCCCCAAGGCCTGATGGTCTGCATCCCAGGGTACTTAAGGAAGTGGCTCTAGAAATCGTAATTTTCCAATGTTTGATAGACTCAAGATCATTTCCTGTGGATTGGAGGGTAGCTAATGTTATCCCACTTTTTAAGAAAGGCCGGAGAGAGAAAATGGAATTATAGACCAGTTAGCCTGACATCGGTGGTGGGGAAGATGCTGGAGTCAATTATAAAAGATGAGATTGCCGAACATTTGGATAGCAGTAACAGGATCGGTCCGAGTCAGCATGGATTTACAAAGGGGAAATTATGCTTGACTAATCTAGAATATTTTGAAGATGTAACTAGGAAAATGGACAAGGAAAATCCAGTGGATGTAGTGTACCTGGACTTTATTTTTTAGGTCCCACATAGGAGATTAGTGGGCAAAATTAGGGCACATGGTATTGGGGGTAGAGTGCTGACATGGATAGAGAAGTGGTTGGCAGACAGGAAACAAAGAGTAGGGATTAACAGGTCCCTTTTAGAATGGCAGGCAGTGACTAGTGGGGTACCGCAAGGCTCGGTGCTGGGACCGCAGCTATTTACAATATACATCAATGATTTGGATGAAAGGATTCAAAGTAACATTAGTAAATTTGCAGATGACACAAAGCTGGGTGGCAGTGTGAACTGTGAGGAGGATGCTATGAGAATGCAGGGTGACTTGGACAGGTTGGGGGAGTGGGCAGATGCATGGCACATGAAGTTTAATGCGGATAAATGTGAGGTTATCCACTTTGGTAGCAAAAACAGGAAGGCAGATTACTATCTAAATGGCGTCAAGTTGGGAAAAGGGGAAGTACAACGGGATCTGGGGGTCCTTTTACATCAGTCTATGAAAGTAAACATGCAGGTACAGCAGGCAGTGAAGAAAGCGAATGGCATGTTGGCCTTTATAACAAGAGGAATTGAATATAGGAGCAACGAGGTCCTTCTGCAGTTGTACAGAGCCCTAGTGAGACCACACCTGGAGTATTGTGTGCAGTTTTGGTCCCCTAATTTGAGGAAGGACATTCTTGCTATTGAGGGAGTGCAGCGTAGGTTTACAAGGTTAATTCCCGGGATGGCGGGACTGTCATATGCTGAGAGAAGCTGGGCTTGTGCACTCTGGTAGAAGGATGAGAGGATATCTCATTGAAACATATAAGATTGTTAAGGGGCTAGAGGCAGGAAACATGTTCCCGATGTTGGGAGAGTGCAGCACCAGGGGCCACAGTTTAAGAATAAGGCGTAAGCCATTTAGAACGGAGACAAGGAAACACTGTTTCTCACACAGAGTGGTGAGTCTAAGGAATTCTCTGCCTCAGAGGGCGGTGGAGGCAGGTTCTCCGATGCTTTCAAGAGAGAGCTTGATAGGGCTCTTAAAAAATAGCCGAGTTGGGTTATGGGGAGAAGGCAGGAACGGGGTACTGATTGGGGATGATCAGCCATGATCACATTGAATGGCAGTGCTGGCTCGAAGGGCCGAATGGCCTACTCCTGCACCTATTGCCTATCGTCTATTGTATGAAAAGCCTTGGGATTTTTTTAAATTCACTCGCCATTAATATTTCACTGCCCCTTTTGCCCCTTCTAATTGCCTACATTTCTTTCAAAGTCAAAGTCAATTTACCCGAAGGTGCAGTGAAATGAATTTGCCAGCAGCGATACACTTAAAAAGAACACACAATACACAATAAAATTTAACACAAACATCCACCACAGCATTCTTCACTGTGGTGGAAGGCAACAAAGTTCAGCCAGTCCTCCTCCTTGTTCACCCATGTTCGGGGCCTTAAACCCTCTGTAGTCGCCGCTACGGACGGCCCGATGTAAAGGCCCTCTTGTCGGGATGATTGTAACTCCGACGTCGGGATGGACAAACACATTCCGTGGCTTGGAGGTCGAGAATCGGCACTTTCCTACCGGAGACTGATGCTTCAGGATGTTACAGGCCACAGGCCGGCGGTCGGAGCTCTTCTCCGGCGATCCCCGGCAAGGGATCCCAGGCTCCGGATGGTAAGTCCACGCCACGCCCGCGGCTAGAAAATCCGCAGACCACAGCCCCATGATGCCAAAGTCACCAGACCAGCATTCGGAGCACTCCTCTCTGGTGACCCCCGGCAAGGGTTCGCCCGCTCCGCGATGGAAAGTCCACGCAGCGCCTGCTGCTGAAGCTCAGGGCCCGACTCCAGGATAGGCCGCTACAATCGATGCTGTTAGGCCACGAGGGAGGCGACATGGAAAAAGGCGCCTCTCCGTGGAGGAGGCGACCGAAAATAGTTCCCCCCCTTTCCCCTCCCCACCACCCCACACACAAGACATACCGAGAGACATCCAAACCAACACTAGACACACCAAAAAAAACAAAAAAAGTAGAAATAACGAACACGCTGCTGGCAGGGCAGCCGCCTCGCAGCGCCCCCACCGACCTCTTTCCTGCTCGCTTTATGTTTTTCAAAGGCCCTGTCGGATTTCCTTTTTCTAAACCTTACATAGGCTTCCTATTTTTCTTTTTGACCAAATTTACAACCTCTTTGGTCATCCAAGGTTCCCTTATCTTGCCATCCTTATCCTTCCTCCTTAGTGGAACATGCCAGTCCTGAGCTCTAATCAGCTGGCCTTTAAATGCCTCCCACATGTCACTTGCGGTCTTACCCAATAACAGCTGCCCCAAATTACTCTTCCTAGCTCCTGCCTAATAACGCTGTAATCTGCTTTACCCCAATTCAATACAATATCTAAGGTCCAAACTTATACTTATTAATATCTCTCTTAAAACTTCTGAAGTTGTGATCACTGTTCCAAAAATACTCTTCCACTGAAACACCGGTCACCTAGCCAGGTTCATTTCCCAGTACAAGATGGCGGTGACAAAGCAGATTGACGAAGAGAGGTGATGAAGGAGATTGATGAAGGTAGGGCAGTGGGTGTATTTTAGAAAGGCTTTTATGAGATAAGTCTCTCATTATAGGCTGATCCAGATGATACACAGGGTTCATGATGATTTGGCCGTACAGATTCAGAACTGGCTTATTCACAGTAGACTGAGAATAGTCGTGGAAGGTAAATGTTCCGTCCGGAGGTCTGTGACCAGTGGAGTTCCACAGGGATCTGTGCTGGGGTGTTTTGCTGTTTGCGATATACATAAATGATCTCGATGTAAATGTAGATGGCTTGGTGAATAAGTTTCTAACGACACTAAAATTGGCGGAGTTACGGACAGTGAGGAATGCTCACTGTAGATACAGTGGGATTTTACTTCGGAGTCGCGTGAGTGACTACGTGAAGAAGAACCTCATCCAGCCGCACGCGCGTCATTATGTCAGACGCATGGCGCAGCGACGGTTGGAGTAGCAGAGCTCCTCCAGCGGTAAGTTTAAAAAAAACCTCGAGGTAAGTGCTAAACTTAGTTTGTAGGTTGCTTTCTGTATGTACGCTTGGGTTTTACAGCGCCAGTCCTAAAATTCAGAAAGCTACGAAGGTGAAGGGGAGGCGACCCGCTAGCAAAAGTTTGGAAGACCGCGGGAGTGCGGGTAGCGGGTGCCCGCCTAGCTCACCGATATCATCGTTAACAGGGGGGTTAACGACTGCAGACGCGTTGCCTGTGAGCAGCGTCGCAGCGCCGGTGGGGCATAAGGCCACTTCGAAGTCCGCTAGGCCCATTGACTACGAGTCGGGCCAGGAGGAGCCACCTCCGCAAGGGGAGACCGTTTCTAAACTGCTCAATGAAATCGAGGTCCTGTTTGAGAGGATACTCCCAAAGGATGCACTCCGGGAGTACGAGTGGTGTCCACGCCGGGCTGATGGAGAGCCTGTGCCAGCAGAGCCTGTAGTAGGGCTGCTTGATCGCTCCCTCATGTAGGAGGAGAGCTTGACTGGTCAGGGGTATACTGACGCCGAACCAGTGGGTGAACACCCAGGGGGTGAAGGGCATGAGGTTACAATACCTGATTTGGTTGCAAAATCTGCCATTCCCGCGGACGCAGGAGAGCCGTTGGGGCAGCAGTTGTCCATGAGCATAAATTATTTGATCTCCCATCAGCTCCAAGAGTTAGTATTGGATGACTAATCTGCTATTTGGGGAGGACCTCGCAAAGCAAGTTAAAGAACTTGATGATGAGGCAAAAAACTGTGGGGTTAATAAAAGTGCCGACGAGCAGCAAAATGGGTCGGAGGTAATTCCCCTATTGACGGGGTGCAATGACTGGGGCTGGTGAAGGGACGAGCCGTTCATTCCCGAACAGATGAAGCTGGCACCCTGCCACAGCCACACGGGGAAGGATGAATTTTCCCACGAGGAACAGGGGGCAACAAGTGCAGGTCAGTGGTTTTGCTCCTGATAGAATCAAATTATGTGGGAAAGATGTTCAAGTTGGGGGCAGGTTACACTTGTACACAAAAGAATGGCAGGAGGTAACATCAGATCAGTTTGTGCTGTGCAGTATAGAAGGGTTTTGAATTGAATTCTATCCAAATTTGTGTCCACCCACTCAGCATGTTCCAAGTCGGACACTCATGTTCTCACATGAAGAGAATATGCAGATACAGGCAGAACTTGAGGTATTGTGCAGTAAAGGGGTGATTGAGAAGTCGGTTCGTCAACTCCACCAGTTTGTGTCAAATATATTTCCTAGGTCTAAAAAGGATGGGGGATGTAGAATCATTCTGGACCTGACGAGCCTTAACCCTTTTGTACAGTATAGACACTTCAAAATGGAGACTTTTCTGACGGCTAAACAGCTGATTTCCAAAGGGTATTTCATGGCAAGCATAGATCTTAAAGATGCATATTACTCAGTATCTGTTCATTGCGATGATAGGAGATATTTGAAGTTTAGCTGGATGAGTCAGTTATGGCAATTCAAAGCACAGCCTAATGGATTAACCTCAGCGCCTAGATTATTTACCAAATTGTTAAAACCAGTTCTAGGGCTACTCCGAGCTCAGGGTCATGTTGTAATGGCCTATTTAGATGATATATTAAATGTAGGAAAGACTCGGGATGCAGCTGAATCATCTGTTTCAGTTGTTAAACTCACATTTGAGCAATTGGGGTTCATCATTCATGCAGATAAATCCAAATTAACACCAGTCAAAATTATTGATTACTTGGGCTTCACCATTAACTCAGATCACCTGTTAGTGACTCTGCCCAGTGATAAAAAGGCAGCAGTTAGTTGAAGGTTGTATCAAGCTGGGTGAACAGCGATCTTCAATTAGACAGGTGGCCAGTTTGATTGGTAAGTTGGTGGTTGGTTTTCCAGCTGTGCTGTTTGGACCTCTGCATTATCAATAATTACAACGAGCAAAAGAACAGGCACTGAGGACACATGCAGGTCATTTTGACAGGCCCATGGGGTTACCAGCTGAAGCCATTTCAGAAATACAATGGTGGATCACAAATGTCTCAAGTATTTCCAGGGACTTTTTGGTTGAGCCACCTTCCATAGTCTTACTGACTGATGTTCGTGCTCTAGGTTGGGGTGCTATGTCTTCCAGTTGTGGAGGCAGATGGAATAGGGATGAGACATCCCTTCTGCAATTGCGAGGGATCAATTATTAGAGCTTTTGGGAACCTTTTAAGGGCTTAAACCTTATTGCTCTACCAAGAGTCACTTGCATGTGCAGGTTCAAATTGACAACACTACAGCAGTGGCATATGTTAATCACATGGGTGGAGTTAAGTCGGAATCTTGTGACAGATTGGCTAATCATATCTGGAGCTGGTGCACTGACAAAAACATTTGGCTTTCAGCAATCTACTTACCAGGTAGATTCAACATAGTGGCAGACACAAGGTCACGCCAATTCAATGACAACATAGAATGGATGTTGAATCAGGACATATTTAATGATGTTGTTGCTCGATATGGAATGCCAGATATTGATTTGTTTGCATCTAGACTAAACCACCAGTTGCCTAAATACGTCTCATGGGAACCAGATTCTGGGGCAGCAGCGGTCGATGCATTCTCGCTGCATTGGGGTGGAATGTTTTTATATGCATTTCCTCCATTCTGTCTCATCAGTCGATGCCTGCAAAAAATCAAGCAGGACTCCGCTTCAGGAGTATTGGTAGTGCCAGACTGGCCTACTCAGCCATGGTTCCCTCTCGTTATGCAATGGTTATTCAGCCTCATATGATTGTTCCCAAACATAAAAACCTACTGGTGAACCCGGTAACTGGCGATCAACATCCTTTACATGATCGTATTGATCTGTTAATTTGCAGATTCTAAGAAGGCCATACCTGGGGAGAGGACTGTCCGATCGCACCGTGGATGTTATCACATCGGCCTGGAGGGATAGTACCCAGAAGCAGTACATCTCCTCGATAAGAAAGTGGGAGGTGTTCTGCTTACGGCAGAATATTTCATATCAAACTGCAGGCATCCCAGACGTCTTGTCAACACTCTATTCGATCATAAGTTAAGCTATAATGCGATCAATATAGCCAGAAGTGCTCTGTCCTCATATTTACCCATGGAATCAGAATTACATTCCGTGGGGACACATTCTCTAGTTTTTAGATTTATGAAGGGAGTTTTTAATTCCAATCCTCCTAGGCCCAGGTATTCGGTTATCTGGAATGTAAGCGAGGTTCTTATGCTCCTTCGTAAGTGGACTCCTGTCACAGCCCTGTCTTTGCCCAAACTCACCATGAAGGTAGTCATGCTTATGGCATTGGTTTCAGCCCAACGTGTGCAGACATTACAGAAGCTGAGACTAGATATGATGGATGTATCGGCAGATGCCATTACTTTTTATATCTATGATTTGCTCAAGCAGAGTAGAATAGGGGTGACAGGGTGTAAGATTATCTTTTCGGCATACCCCACGGATTCCCGCCTGTGTGTAGTGTCATGTTTGTTATATTACATTGAGGCTACCAGAACCCTAAGAGGAGAGGAATCAGCATTATTTATTAGCCACAAAAAAAACGCATAGAAAGGTTTTGGTTCAAACTATTCGGTTCAAGGTGGCTAAAGCAGGTGCTGGTTTACGCTGGGATTGACACTGACAAATTTAAATCTCATTCCACCAGGGCGGCATCAACTTCAGCGGCCAGGGCGATGGACGTCCCTATAGACCATATCCTCGCGGCCGCAGGATGGTCCAGTGAACTGATGTTCCAAAAATGTTATCATAAGCCAATTGCCATATCGGGGGTATTTGCCGATTCTGTTTTAAGTTCAGTTTTATAGTTTCCCCTGGGATAGAAGGGGTTACTATTGTTTCTTTATAAATAAACTGTTAATTTGTTTCAAGCAATGTTATGTTTGATGCATTATTGATTAATTTCTTATTGTGCGTCAATCAATGCAGGGAATCGCCGGGATTTGAATCTGCGGTATGAAATCACAGAGCTTTGAAATCTTCACGTGTTAACTCACGTGACTCCGAAGTAAAATAGTAAGATTAAATGAGAACTTACCAGTTTGAAGTTTGATCGTTACTTTATGAGGAGTTACGTTGAGGAACTACGTGCCCTCCGCTTCCAGCCCTCATAAACGTCATCTGGTAGTTCTAGTCTTCTCTCATCTTACTATTATACTTCAGTCACTATTACCTGTGATTTCACACCGCTGTGCTGATTGAAGATTGACGCGCTTGAAGATTGACGCGCGTGCTGCTGGACGGGGTTCTTCGTCACGTAGTCCCTCATCGTAACTCCTCATAAAATAACGATCAAACTGCAAACTGGTAAGTTCTCGTTTAATCTTACTATTCTAGATCAGTTAGAGAAATGGCAGATGGAGTTTAATCCAATCAAGTGTGAGGTGTTGCACTTTGGGAGAATGAATGTAAGGGGAATGTATACAGTTAATGGCAGGAACCTTAACAGCATTGATGTATTGCAACACAAGTAGGTTGGGTTGTAAAAAAGGCATTTTTTCCCCGCATGGTTTCCCCATCTCTCTGTGTCATCTGGTGAAAGCATTTGTTTTCATCACATGATGCCTCATCAAAGCAGCAACAGCCTTAGCATAATCCACTTTACATCCTGTCTCTGGAAGGGGTTTGAAAGACTCAAAATTGAAGTTCCAGCACTGTGCAATAGCAATACGCTCTGTCGTGTGAGCTGCACCAGCAATGCCCCATCGACAAACAGTCCCAGGCTGTCTGCGGAGACATCAAATTCCTCTGACCATGCCTTCCAAAGTGCACGCACTACACTCACTTCCCCACGCGATTGGTATCAATCCTCCAATTCCAGCTACTTCAACTGCACCAAACACCATGTCTGTCTCAAAAGTTGAATGACACAATTCCTAATTCATCCTTGTCGCCAATGTCAGATTTTTGCTTTGATCCGATAAATATTTAACGTACTGAAAACAAATGTGTTGTCTTTCATTCGTCATTTTCTTATTTCCCCCGAACATGTGCTACCTGACCATTTTGTGACCTTTGTGACTGAATGCAACATGCAATGCATTACTGTTGGTTATTATGTCGAGTCCCAGTCACTATTGGCTTGTCCAAGGGCTGACACAGAATCATAAGGTCATAAACGATAGGAGTAGAATTAGGCCATTCGGCCCATCAAGTCTATGCCATTCAATCATGGCTGATCTATCTCTCCCTCCTAACCCCATTCTCCTGCCTTCTCCCCATAAACCCTGACACCTGTACTAATTAAGAATCTATCTGTCTCTGCCTTAAATATAGCCACTGACTTGGCCTCCACAGCCTTTTGTGGCAAAGAATTCCACAGATTTGCCACCGACTAAATGCATTTCTCCTCATCTCCTTCCTAATTCTGAGACTGACCTCTAGTCCTAGACTCTCCCACTAGTGGAAACATCCTCTCCACATCCACTCTATTCCAAGCCTTTCGCTATTCTGTATGTTTCAATGAGGTCCCCCTCACTCTTCTAAACTCCAGCGAGTACAGATCCAGTAGAGGCCCAAACCTGGCTCTACAAGAGCTCACACTGCAGCCCCTTGCTTTACAAATATTTGCACAGCACCGCAGCCTTGCACCTCTGATCTGCAAAGACTCACACTGCACTGCTTTTTTTGCAAAAACTCATGGTGCATCCTTGCTCAACGAAGACACACACTGCATCCCAGACTGCAAAACCTCACACTGCACCACGGCTTGGCAATGACTCACACGCTACGTATGTTCTCCAAGGACACACATTTTAGTCTGGCTCTGCAAAGCCTCACTATGACTCACTACATCCCTGGTCTGCAAGGATTGGCATAACAACCCTGCAAAGGCTCACACTGTCATGCTGCTCTGAACTTAAACTGCACCTCTGCTCTATAAGGACTCACAATGTCACCCAGCTCTGATGAGCCACTTGCTACATTTCTCACCCTCCATGAGGAATGTCTCGAACATCTACTGATGCTCTACAGAAGGTATTCCGACAGGATGCATTTATCTCAGCCTGGTGTGGCAACTGCTCTGCTCCAGATCACCTAAACTAGCAGGGAGTGGTGAACACAGTCCAGCCCATCACAGACTTGTCACCTTCTTCCATCCCATCAATCTTCACAGTGCTTTGCATCAGGAAGGCTGGAGGTCTTGTCAAGGATGCTACCACCCTGGTCATTTCCTTTTCTCTCTGTTACCTCTTCTACCCACAAGAGATTGACTTATAGAACAGTTTATTTCCCATTGCTACCAGACTCCTGGATCAATCACCTTTTACAAAGAATCAACTATACCCCTGCATTGCAAGGACTCGTGCTACATCCCTGCTCCACAACGGCAGGCAATGCATCTCTGTCTCTATTCTGCAGACAATGTGTCTCCATACCGCAGCCTCAGACTCAGAGTTGCTGCCTTGCAGTGCCAGGGATCCGATTTCGAACCTGTCTACGGGTGCCTTCTGTACGGAGTTTGTACGTTCTCCCCGTGACCTTGTGGGTTTTCCCCAGGTGCTCTGGTTTCCTCCCACACTCCAAAGACGTGCAGTTTGTAGGTTCATTCGTTTTGATAAAGATTGTAAATTGTCCCTAGTGTGTGTAGGATAACGCTAGTGTATGGAGATCGTTGGTCGGCACGTGCTCGGTGGGCTGAGTGGGCCCGTTTCTGCGCTGTATCTCCAAACAAAACTAAATCTGAGCAAGGATTCATCCTGCAGCTCTGCTATGAAAAGGAGCAAATACATACATGCCCTACAAAGACATGAATTTCAAATGCAGTTCTGCACGGAATAACACTGATGGTCGCATCTTATAGCCTCTGCTCTACAAAGACTCCAAATCCAGCCCTGCAACCCACATGAGCAAGGCGCCCCATAGTCACACTGCCTACTACTCTGCAGAGACTCACAACAATTCTCTGCTCAGCTTTGGCAAACACTGTATCACTGTTCTGCAAGGATTGTATTACAGTCCCTCTCTGCAAGTAAAACATTACTGTCTCTGCTCTGCAAGCATAGTATTACAGCTCCTCTACAGTAAGAGCAAAACTATCCCTCTGCAAAAACAGCATTACAGTCCCTCTCTGCAAAGACACACACTGCACTGCTGCTCTGCACAAACTTAACAGTACCTCTTCTCTCCAAAGACGAGCACTGCAGTCCCTACTCTGATTAACTCCAACTATGCCGCTTTTTTCTGCAAACACTTGAACTTCTCCTGGGCTCAGCAATGATTCACAGTTCACGTGTGTCTGCAAGGACTCAGTGCCGCATCTTCACTCGGCAGGGCTGGGCACTGCTCCCTATTCTGCAAAGATTCACATTGCACCTCTGGTCTGCAAGGACAATACAGCTCCTGCCAAGCATACAAAGACTGCACCACCTGCAAGGATGCAAGGATGGGGTTAAGAATCAGAGAATCCGTGCTGTAATTGTTATATGGTTATATGGTTATATGAACAGAGATAGCGAGAGAACAGTTCTGTCAGAATAAGCAAAGAACAGCCTTCAATCTATTTCTATTGTACATAGACACCAGCCTCAAAGTCTTCTATTGATACGACAGGCAAACTCAGAGAAATTACCAGCACAGACCAGATCGCTGTTTGTTACAGACACAGCTACACAACGTAAATAACTTAAATAGGAATGTAGGTAGTCTGTGTAGGTAGGAAGAAGGGTCTTGACCCGAAACATCACCCATTCCTTTTCTCCAAAGATGCTGCCTGACCCACTGAGTTACTACAGCATTTTCTGTCTATCTTCTATATAGGGGTCTGATTAATAAGTTGCAGACAACATGGAAATCGGTGGAGTCACAGGCAATGAGAAAGGTTGTCTAAGAATACAATGGGACACAGATCAGCTGGAAAAGTGGGTGGAATGTGGCAGGTGGAACATATTCCAGACAAATATTAGGTAATGCACTTTGGGAATTCAAATTTTGAAATGACATATGGAGTTACTGGCAGGGAGTTTAGGAGCATTGACGTATAGAGAAACCTTGGGATGCAAGTCCATAGCTCAATGATGGGTTAGTGAAGAACGCATTTGGTAGGTTTGCCTTCACACACCAAGACATTAAGTATAAGAGCTAAGATGTCATAATGCAGCTGTACAAAATATTGGTTGGAACACACCTCCTTCCTGTAATGTCACCGCTATACTACAGGACTACAGGAAGGACATGGTAGCAAAAGAGAGAGCGCAGAGATTCAAGAATATTGTAAAAGGATTCAACAAGATCATTCATGGCTGGCTGATCCATAGGATTATGTCCACAGCTCCCTGAAAGTGGCAACACAAATAGATAGAGTAGTAAAGAAGACATGCCTTCATCAGTTGGGGACTGAGTGCAAGAGTCTGGAAGTCATGTTGCAGATTTATTAAGTTTTGGTAAAGCTGCATTTGGAGTTTTGTGTGCAGTTCTGATCGCCACATTATAGAAATGATGCGGAAACTTAGGAGAGCATGCAGAATGAAGGTAGACACAAAATGCTGGAGTAACCCAATGGGACAGGCAGCATCTCTGGAGAAAAGGAATGGGTGACATTTCGGGCTGAGACGCTTCTTTAGACTGAGAGTCGGGAGTGGGCGGGACAGAGATAGAATGTAGTCAGAGACAGTAAGACTGGTGGGAGAACTGGGAAGGGATGGAAAGAGAGGGAAAGCAAGGGCTATTTGAAGTTAGAGAAAATGTTCATACCGCTGGGGTGTAAACTATCCTAGCGAAATATGAGGTGCTGTTCCTCCAATTTGCGCTGAGCCTCACTCTGACAATGGAGAAGGCCCAGTACAGAAAGGTCAGATTGGGAATGGGAGGGGTAGTTAAAGCGCTGAACAACCAGGATGCTTATCATTTATCAGAAAGATGTCTGCATGTCTCTAAGGAGAAGTTGGACAAACTTGGATTGTTTCCTCTGGCACGGCAGAGGCTAAAGGGAGACATAATCAAGGTTTATAAAATTATGAGAGACACAGATAGGGTACACAATCAGTATCTTTCTTCTAGGGTGTGAACAGGGGAGTTATGATGTCCGGAAAAATTGGCCAAGATTCGGCGATCGACTCGAATGTCTCCGAATTAACGTGACGTTGTCCTTTCATGTCGACCAGCAGGGAGTGCGCCCGGAGGAAGTCAGCGCCCAGCAACGGTTATGAGAAGTCGGCAATGCTAAAGGTCCACTTGAAGCAACAGGAGTTGAGCGGGATCATGCGGACCCCGAATGTTCTGATGTTGCTGCTGTTGACGGCGGACAGGGGAGGCCCTTTCTTTAAGGAACGGGTGTCGATGCTCGGGGAGGCAAAACAACGAGAAAACGCTGCCCTGAATGACGATCCTAGATGTTTTTGGCTGGCCGCCGTTGTCACTACCGACAGCCGGCCGAGGCGTTTCCTGGATGCATGCAGGGTGGTCGGCATCAGTGGGCCTCGGAGCCCCACCTTTGGCGGTAGTAGCACCACTTGTCCTTTCTGGCGCCGTTCGTGGCCGACGTGACTGCCATTTCTTCCGTTGAGGCTGGGACCACACGTATGACCAGCCAAGGCACAGCCGCCACCCGACTGTTGGTGGCTCCATCCTGCCGTACGGCCCACCACAGCCCGTCAACACAGGCTGCCAGCCGTTGCGGGTCGGCGAAATCGTCATCCACGAGGAACAGGCGGATGTCCTTGGGCATCTTCTCGAGGAAGAGTTGTTTGAAAAGGAGGCAGGTCTTGTGTCCATCCATCAGGGCGAGCATTTTGTTCATGAGCTCGGACGGCTTGTGGTCACCTAGGCCACCCATGTGCAGGAGTCTGGCCCCCCTCTCGCGGCGGCTGAGACAGAAAGTGCGCAAGAGGAGCGTCTTGATCCCTTTGTACTTGTTGTCGGCTGGTGGCTGGCGTAGGTAATGGATGAGGAGCCCAGCGGCTTCCTGGTCCAGCGCAAAGACCACGCAGAGGTACTTGGTGGGGTCGGTAGTTATGTGTAGGTATGTTACAAAACTTACCTTCAGCGGCGCTGCAGTTCTGTCACTGGCCGTGTGCGCGACTTTGGTGCCTTTGAGGGGGGGCCGGGGTTAAAATGCGGTTTTCCATTGCCTTCCGGAGTTGTATTTTCTTGGAGTGCAAGCTTTTACTGGAGATGCGTTCCGACTGCCGGTAAGTGAATTTTTTTTTTTTAATCGCCCGACTATTTCAGCGCTGGAGTAAAATAAAATTAGCTTCTAATGCCGTGAACGCCGACAACGGGGACGGATTTTACGTAGGGGACACGTAAAGGAAAGCTATTTATTTTTTCATATAAACTTGCTTGTTTAGATGACCTTAATCAACATTTCATGTTGCGAAACGGTGATTTATTCCCCATACGAACCGGCAGTATTTTTCCTGCCGATATGGGGTTTAAATTCACCGCAACGATTCCAATCCATCGCGTTCCATAAAATCCCACTCACAAGCTGATTTAAATGGCCATTAATTTACAGGCATTAAACACTAAATTCCTTCAATTTGGCCTATAAATTCATAACAATGAGATTTAAAAATCATGTTATTTTGTGAATTCTTGTGTGAATGTTATTTTGGCACTTCGGCTTTTTAAAAAATGTTATTATTTTCTTAAGAAATGGATAGATGTTTAGATCTAGTAATTGAATTTTGTAATTAGCTACAATTGGGTTACTAATTATATGCTTTAATTTCAGGCCATCCAAGTAAGATTGTTTCATATTTGTTTCAGAATGCTTCAATCTATAATAACTGAAAATTTATTTCAGTTCTCTTAATTTTTAAGAAAGTTATGGGCTTTTGACTGTCCTCGATCACAGCTTTTGTGTTAAGTCAATGGAAAAGCGATAGGGAATATGAAAGTGAATTAGGTGTCAAATTAAACTTCTTTTATGCTTTATGTGATGGGATAAACTGCAGACTTAATTTTTTAAATCTCAAAATGTTGTAACATTGCTATTGTGGATAGCATCCACGAATTACAAACATTGATGGATGTGGAACTGGGCTTCGGCCTGTATAAACCATACTTTGGGCTGTGATGTCCAGAAGTTGGGCAGCTCGAGTGAAACTGGGTGCTGCTCATCTGCGTTGTCTCCTCCAGGCATGATGATGAGATCCCTAAAAGGCCGTTTGGGGTCGTCGGGGTCCCACCCGATCCAGGGGTCGCCCATTGAATCGTCTCTCACTCGCCCGAACTCGTCAGGCGATTTTTAGGCGGGTCGAGGCCCACAGGTTACCTGACTGGATCTGATTGGTTGTGGGCCCCGCTCCCGGTGGATCTGATTGGTTGCCGACCCCGCTCAGGGTGGATCTGATTGGTTGCCGACCACGCTCAGGATGGATCTGATTGGTTGCCGACCCCGCTCAGGGTGGATTTGATTGGTTGCCGGCCCCGCTCCCGGTGGATTTGATTGGTTGCCGACCCCGCTCCCGGTGGATCTGATTGGTTGCCGGCCCTGCTCCGGATAGATCTGATTGGTTTCCAGCCCCGCTCCGGATGAATCTAATTGGTTGCCGGCCCCACTCCCGGTGGATCTGATTGGTTGTTAAAGAAGTAATTGCAGATGCTGGAAACTCAGCGGGTGCAGCAGCATCTATGGAGCGAAGGAAATAGGCAACGTTTCGGGCCGAGACCCTTCTTCAGACGTAACAGTCTGAAACGTTGTCTATCTCCTTCGCTCCATAGATGCTGCCGGACCTGATTGGTTGTCGGCCCCGCTCCGGGGGGATCTGATTGGTTGTCGGCCCCGCTCCGGGTGGATCTGATTGGTTGTCGGCCCCGCTCCTGGGGGATCTGATTGGTTCCCGGCCTTCCGTGCTTCCATTGGTTGTTTCGCTCCGGATTGAGCGGCGGGCCGTGATTGGTCGGGGCCGGGCGGCTGCGGGCCGTGATTGGCCGCCACGTCGTCGGTATCGTTCTCACCAATTGGCTGTTGCCGGGCGCAGCAGCGCGGCGGGCCGTGATTGGTCGCCACGCGGTCCGTATCACTCTCACCCATTGGCTGTTGCCGGGCGCGGCAGCTCGGCGGGCCGTGATTGGGCCGCGGTCGCGGTGCCGGCAGACAGGCGCCGCCATGACCTACATCCCCAGCTGGGAGGAGTTCGTCCGGGCGGCCGAGAAGCTCTGCCTCACCGACCTGATGAAGGTAGAGCGGGGCCGCGGGTTGTGGTCGTGACCCCCCTCCCCGGTAATCCCCATCACCTCTCCCCACCTCCACCATCGCCATCACTGCCCCATATCAGCTCCCCTCACTCCCACATCCGCACCATCACTGCCTCTCCACCACCCCATTCCTCGCCCCTCTCCACCCTCTCTCCCTCCCCATCCATCCCTCACCCCTACCCAACCTCTCCTCCCCCTCCCCAAAACTGCCCTCTCCACCCACCCTCCCCATCCATCCCTCACCCCTACCCAACCTCCCCTCCCCCTCCCCAACACTGCCCCTCTCCACCCACCTCATTCCTCCCTATCACTGCCCCTCATTAGCTCATTCCACCACCTCCCCATCACTTCCACTCCTCATCACCTCTCCCACCCCCTCATCTCCTCCCTCCCTATCACTGCCCCTCATTAGCTCATTCCACCACCTCCCCATCACTTCCACTCCTCATCACCTCTCCCACCCCCTCATCTCCTCCCTCCCTATCACTGCCCCTCATTAGCTCATTCCACCACCTCCCCATCACTTCCACTCCTCATCACCTCTCCCACTCCCTCATCTCCTCCCTCCCTATCACTGCCCCTCATTAGCTCATTCCCCCACCTCCCCATCACTTTCACTCCTCATCACCTCTCCCACCCCCCTCATCTCCTCCCTCCCTATCACTGCCCCTCATTAGCTCATTCCACCACCTCCCCATCACTTCCACTCCTCATCACCTCTCCCACCCCCTCATCTCCTCCCTCCGTATCACTGCCCCTCATCAGCTCTTCCGCTCCCCACCATCACTGCCCCAACCCCATCAGCTCTCCCATCCCCTCCGACCTCATCCCCTGATAGTCCCTATCACTGCCCCTCATCAGCTCACCCACCCCCCCACCCTCACCCCCATCCGCTCCCCTCACCCCCACCTACCCTCCCCACCATCACTGCCCCGTTCCCCAATAATCCCCATCACTGCCCCTCATCAGCTCTCCCCCCTGATCTTCACCCACATCACTGTTCCTCATCACCCCTCTCCCTCGCCCATCCGCTCCCCACCATCATTACCCCAACCTCATCACCTTTCCCACCCCACATTTCTTCCCACCTGCTGTCCCTCATCCCCATCACGTCCCCTCCTCTTCACTGTCTGTCTACGCCCGATCAATACCCCTGGGCCTCGCTAATCTCCCCATTCGTAGACTGCTTACCCATATCATCTTCTCCCCTGACCACTCTGTAACACCCATCTCCACACCCTCATCTCATCCACATTGTCTCTCATTCTCACCACTCCATCCCTTGCATCACTACCTCCTTCACCACTATAGCACTTCCAGCCACAAAATCTTCAGCATTGCCTACTCCCTATCATTTGCCAACCCATTCCCATCACCCTCTAATCCCCACCATCTTCTCTTCCCTTTCCCAAGTTCTGACTGATCCTGCCCCTTCCACCCCCCACCCTGGACAGACAAGTCCTCTCCCTGGTGTTGGCAGTGCCCCTGGGTCCTCTCCTAGTAAACCTCCCTCCCCGGGGTATGGCTGGCTGACTCAGTTTGTCCTTGTTCTCGGCAGGTGCGGGTGGTCATCAAGTACCGACACTGTGCAGGCCTTCTGTCCATGAAAGTGACCAACGATGTGGTGGTGAGTCTTGCTTGGGCCGTGACTGCACTCAAGCTGGGAGCCTGGGGACAGGGCAGCTGATTGGGCTCAGTGACCACAGTTTGGGAAGAGGTGGCAGTGCAGTGTACTGCTGTCCTTCTCTCCCACTTGTACAATATACTGCTCTTTTCAGTAATGAGAGTTTACCAATTAATGCGAATACCACACTAAACAATACTAACAGACAAAATCTTACATGTGTGTGGACATGCTAAACAATGCTATATTATTACAGTCACTCTCTCTCCAGTGTGGCACAGACAAGGTTAATCTCCCACCAGTTACTGCAGTGCAAGAGCGGGGGGAGAAATTAGTCGGGTGGGGAAAAGTCGTCAAGTTTATTCGTCACATAAGCATACGGGATGTGCAGTGAAATGAAAAGTGGCAATGCTTGCGGGTTGTGCAAAAAAACTACAAAACAGAATGGAACAGAATCAGTATTTACATATTTGTGGGAGAGAAAAAGAAAAGAAAAAACAGCAAATTGGTACAGTAAGTTAGTCCCTGGTGAGATAGGATTTTACAGTCCTAATGGCCTCTGGGAAGAAACTCCTGCTCATCCTCTCCGCTTTTACAGCATGGCAACGGAGGTGTTTGCCTGACCGTAGCAGCTGGAACAGTCTGTTGCTGGGGTGGAAGGGATCCCCCATGATCTTGTTGGCTCTGGATCTGCACCTTCTGATGCACAGGTCCTGCAGCGGGGCGAGTGCAGTTCCCATAGTGCGTTCGGCAGAACGCACTACTCTCTGCAGAGCCTTCTTGTCCTGGGCAGAGCAGTTCCCAAACCAGATTGTGATGTTTCCGGACAAGATGCTGTCCACAGCCGCTGAGTAGAAGCACTGGAGGATCCTCAGAGACACTCTGAATTTCCTCAATTGCCTGAGGTGGTAAAGGCGTTGCCTTGCCGTACTCATCAGTGCGGCAGCGTGTGATGTCCATGTCAGATCCTCTGAGATCTGGACTCCCAGGTATTTAAAGCAGCTCACTCTATCCACAGTATCCCCATTTATCTTCAGTGGTGTGTACGTCCTCGGATGTTGTGCCCTCCAAAAGTCCACGATCAGCTCCTTAGTTTTTTTGGACATTCAAGCGGAGGCTGTTGTCCTGACACCAGAGTGCCAGATCAGGAGGCTCTACTCCTCCAGCTGTATCTGACAAGAGCTGACGATGTGTCTCGAGGCAAGTGAAGAGGCGGCGAGAATAATTTTGTTGGTAATTGATATGAATGCTGGATCCTAGGGTGGGAAGAGTACCCGATAAATTAATTGGGCGGTTAGGGGAGAGTGCTTACCCTGGGGGCAGGGCTGACGTAGAAAACTCTGGCACGGGTGGGGTGGAATAGGGACTCGGATGATGCACCTCAGAGAGTAGGTGGGCTGTGCAGGACTAAGGAATGATGTGCAATACTAGTGAGGGAGTTGAGTTTCATGATATCTGTTTTTCCCACCTCTAGTGCCTACAGTACAAGACAGACCAAGCTCAAGATGTCAAGAAATTTGAGAAGTTCCAGAACCAGTTGATGCGCCTGATGGTTTCCCGGGAATGCCGGAGCAATCTGATGGAAATGGAGTAAAGCCAAGGGTGCGCTGCTGGGTCCCTTGGTTGGAAGGAGCAGGAAAGACTTTCCGTATGTGCTGTGTTTTGGAGAGAGGTGGTTGTGGGGTGTGGGCTGAGAGGCGTAGGAACTTCGGGGGACTGAGTCGGTGGGCGGCTCCATGAGGGAGGAGGCTGCATTTCCCGGGACAGGGAATGCCTCTCCTGCTGCTGGGCTGATGGATGACAGTGTCTCCACTGACTGGCCCGAGATGACGTGACCCCGAACTTCCCAGTGGTGACATGTCTACATTCACAGTCACTCCTTCTCCTTGAATATTCTGCAGGTTTTCTTCCTGTGGGGAGATTGTCAGAAACCTTGTATAGAAATCGGATATGGAAATAAATTTAACTTGGCAGAATCCACCTTGTCTGTCTTCACATCCTTGCCCTATCCTGTCAACCAACGCCTGAGCCCTGGTGGACACTGGGTTGTGACACACCCTCCCTGTGGCTGGTTCTGCCTGAGTGCCTCCTGTTATAGTCACAGTCTTACAACAGGGAAATAGGCCCTTCAGCTCAACTCATCCATTTACTGCATTTGACCCATGTCAAATGTCTTTTCAATGTTAATATGCTATTTTAAAGAGTGCAGAGAATATTTACGAGGATGTGACCAATACCTGAGGGCCTGAGCTATAGGGAGAGGTTGGGCAGGCTATGACTTTATTCCTTGAAGCGCAGGATACTGAAGAGTGATATTTTAGAGGTGTATGTAATAATTGAGGGGAATAGATAGGGTGAATGCACAAAGTCTTACCCAGAGTAGGGGAATCGAAAACAAGAGGACGTTGTTTTAAAGTAGGAGGGGAAAGATTTTACAATAACCTGAGGGGCAACTTTTTTGCACATAAGGTGGTGGGTGTATGGAAAGAGCTGCCAGAGTAGGTAGTTGAGGCAGGTACTATAACGACATTTAAAAGACATTTGGACAGGTACGCGGTTCGGAAAGGTTTGGGCCAAAAGCAGGTAGGTGGGACTAGTGTATGAGGATCTTGATCGGCATGGACAAGTTGGGCCAAAGGGCCTGTTTCCATGCTGTATGGCTCTAACTCTTCTATCTCAACTACTTCCTCTGCCAGCTCATTCCATACACCCACCACCCTTTCTATGAAAAAAAAAGTTGCCCCTCAGGTTCCTATTAAGTATTTCTCCTCGCACTTTAAAACAATGCCCTCTAGTTCTTGATATCCCCAGTCCTGGGAAAAAGATTTGGTACATTCACCTTGTCTATTGCCCTTATGATTTTATTGCAGCTCGGAAAAATCACCCCTCATTCTTCTTTGTTGCAAGAAATAAAGTCCTAACCTGCCCAACCTCTCCCAATAGCTCAGGCATTCAAGTCCGAGCAACATCCCTGTAAATATTTTCTGAACTCTTTTCAGCTTAATGGCATGAGGACCAAAACTGACACACAATACTCCAAGTGTGGCCTTGCCAATGTCTTGTACAATTGCCACATAATGACCCAACTTGCTCACTGCACTGATTGATGTAGTCCAGTGATCCAAAAGTCACCTACACCACCCTATCTGCCTGTGACACCATTTTTAGGGAACTATGTGCTTATACTCCTGGGTCCCTCTATTCTACAACACTCCCCAGGAACTTACCATTCACTGTAAAGTTCCTACACTGGTTTGACTTCCCAAAATTCAATACCTCATCGTAACTGGATTATATTGCATTTGATATTTTTAGGCCTACATAACCAGCTGACCAAGATTCCACTGTAATTCTTGATAACCTTCACTATCCACAATATCACCTATTTTAGTGCCATATACAAACTGGACCCAGCACCGATCCTTGAGGTATTGCAGTCTCCAGATGTTCTTCCCCTACTACCCTCTGCTTTCATCAAGCCAATTATGTAAACAGGGATGTACTGCTGAAGCTTTATAAGGCACTGGTCAGACCATATTAGAAGCATAGTGATCAGTTTTGGGCCCCGTATCTGAGGAAGGATGTGCTGGCGTTGGAGATGGTCCAGAGGAGGTTTACAAGAATGATCCCAGGAATGAGTGAGTAACATATGATGAGCGTTTGACGACACTGGGCCTGTACACGTTGGAGTTTAGAATGAGGGGAGACCTCGTTGGAACTTAGAGAAAGTGGAGAGGATGTTTCCACTAATGGGAGAGTCCAGGACCAGTGGCCATAGTCTCAGAATAAAAAGACGTTACTTTGGAAGGGAGATGAGGAATTTCTTTAGTCAGAGAGTGGTGAATCTATGGAATTAATTGCCACATGAGGTTGTGAAGGATATTTTAAAGGCGGAGATTGACAGATTCTTGATTAGTACGGGTGTCAGTTGTTATGGGGGGGAAGGCAGGAGATTGGGGTTGAGAGAGAAAGATAGATTACCTATAATTGAATGGCAGAGTAGACTTGATGGGCCAAATGGCCTAATTCAACTAGAACTTATGAACATTTATCCAATTAGATCGTTCTCGCTGGATCCCATGCAATCTAACCTATGCAAATGTTTGTGAAGTCCTTGTGAAGCCCATATACGGTTAAAGTCTTGCTCTAATCAATGTCTTGGTTACCTTAAAATAAACTCAATAAAATTCATGATATGATCTCCCTTTCGCAAAACCATGTTGACTATCCTAAATCAACCCGTCTGTCCAAATGTACGTATATCTTGTCCCTTAGAATCCTCTGCAGTAAAGTTCCTACCAGCACCAAGCTTACTAGTCTGTAGTTCCATGATTTTGTTTGCAGCCCTTCTTGAATAAAGACATATAAGTTGCCCTCCCATCTTCTGGCGCCTCGCCATTGGCTAACTTTGATGCATATATGTTATCGATGGCAACCACAATTTCATCCCCTGCTTCCCACAGTGTTCTTGGACATACCTGATCAGCATCTGCTGCTCGTTCCTACATGAAAGTATTTTGTGGTACCTTGGGGCATGTGATAATAAAGAAACTATTGACCATCGACCCACTGAGTATTCCACCGGACTGTATGTTTTTCCCCCTCAGCATCCCAGCATTGCTCTCCTGTGTGTCCACCTTCACCACGACAAGGACGGGTTAGCAGAGGATCCGAGATGTCCTAATGTTACTGGGTAGGAAAGAAATGCAGATGCTGGTTTACACCCAAGACAGACCACTAAAATGCTGGAATAACTCAGTGGGGCAGGTAGCATCTCTGAAGAGAAGAAATGGGTGACGTTTCGGGTCGAGACTTCAGTTTGAAGTAACTGAAAAGGGGTCTCGACCCGAAACGTCACCCATTGATTGCTTCTCTCCAAAGACGCTGCCAGTCCTTGTGTTAACGAAGAAACTGCAGATGCTGGAGAATCGAGGGTTACACAAAATGCTGGAGAAACTCAGCGGGTGCAGCAGCATCTAAGGAGCCAGTCCTTGCTGCGTTACTCCATCCAACCTTTTGTGCCTATGCCTTGAAATGTGACTGGGTCTGAGTCCTCCCGGCTGCTGCTGCTGCTGCTGCTGCAGGGTTTTTCCCCGGGACTACAACTCCCATGACCCCTCGCTGCGCCGGGCAGTCTGCTGAGCGAAGATCTGCCGGAGCGTGTCTGCCGCCGAGGAGCCGCCGCCGTCCCGTGGGTGAGTGAGTGAGTGGATGGGTGCAGGCGGAGACACAGGCAGCGTCCGCGGAGTTGCCCTGGCCTGGGGACAACAGGGTTGCTGCGGGCCGTGCATTTGATTTATGTCTGCCCGGTGCTGCAGCCAGGCGCGGGTCAAGTCTAAGTTGCACAGTTGTCCGGCTGCAGCCTGCGTCTGGTTTCGGATTCCGTGGGAAAACTCGAAAGCCGCAGATTTTGCCTCTGTGTGGGTGGGGTGACTGCACCGTCCCGTCAGCAAACCGCCCCCCCTCCCCTGAAATAAATCTCTATCTCCAACGAAAAACAAATAGTTGCTGCCTCCGCTCGGTTTGTTGTTGTATACAACTGATCGTTGTTGTTGTTGTGAACAAAGTCCACTCTGCACCCTGTCTCGGCCTCTTAAGCCTCTGCGCCGCAATTGCTGCAACCTGTCCTGGTTGGTGTACGCACACAATTTCCACAGCAATTGCTGCCTGACCGGCTGAACTCCTCCAACAATTCCAGCATCCTCTGTCTCTGGTTTCTCATCTGCTTGCATGAGGTGCGGTGACCACAACTGACTTCCCTTACACCGGCTGGGACCCTCACAATCGTCCAAGCCTCGATGCTGCGGCCCTAGCACCACTGTTTTCCCTTTCCCCGCAACATAATATAATAATAATAATAACTTTATTACGGACTCAAGGTCCAAAATGCATTGCATCTCAAATATCATAAATATATATAAAATCATGGTAAATCACACATAAAAACATCATAATTTATATATTTAAAAAAAAACCCCACAATACTTAAGTTAAAAATCCAGAGTAAAAAATGATCAATGTCGTACAACGAGACAACAATACCAGTGTCTCCATAAAGAGTTTTTGCCTCTATATTTGTTTACAATCTCCTTTAGGGCATATATGCATAAATCAGTGCCATGTTTAGCTTTAAAGCCAAACTGTTTATCTGTGGAGTTAACAAACTCATGTATTCTATCCAGCAGAACTCTTTCTAATACTTTTGACAATATGCTGGCTAAAGCTATGGGCCTGTAATTATTTAAACTGCCTATTTTACCCGCTTTGTCCTTAATAACCGGCACTAACAGGACAGAGAACATTGAGTCTGGTAACATGCCATGAATCATAAAGCCAGTAAAACAAATAGCTAGGAGAGGAGCTATCCTCATACTCGCGTACTTAAGATGTTCAGCAGAGATATGATCCAAGCCACTTGCTTTGTTGTAGGACAGTTTGTTCATGGCATGATACACCTCATGTGACATAATCACCATCGAGTCATTACTCTCAATATTGTCCACCCTATACAAGTCACCTTGGACACAGTTGAATAAAGTGCTATAATGTTGTCGCCATAACTCCGCGATATTAGCCGTTCCGGAGATTCCATCTGCAGTACATGGTAGAGATGTTTTGCAACTGCTAAGAGCTCTCACTTCCTTCCAAAAATCTGTAGCATTGTTACTTAGCAGCTTCTTAGCCATGGAATCAGCCCTCAACAGTGGACGGAGCATTCAGGTTAGGCAGTGGATCACTTGCACCTTCTCCAACCTGTGTCCGTTGTTCAAGATGTGGACTTCTATACATCGACGAGAACAAACGCAGACTGGGTGATCGTTTCACGGAACACCTTCGCTCAGCCTGATCTCCCGGTTGTCGGACGCTTTAATTCTCCTTCCCATTCCTACACAGACCTTTATGTCCTCGGTCTCCTCCAATGTCAGAGTGAGGCTAAACGCAAATTGGAGGAACAGCATTTCGATGTGTAGGAAAGAGCTGCAGATGCTGGTTTAAATGGAAGGTAGGTACAAAATGCTGGAGTAACTCAGCGGGACAGCATCTCTGGAGAGAAAGAATGGGTGATGTTTCGCGTCGAGACCCTTCTTCAGATTGATGTCAGGGGAGGGGGCGGGACAGAGATAGAATGTAGTTGGAGACGTTTAAGAAAGAACTGCAGATGCTACAAAAATCGAAGGTAGATAAAAATGCTGGAGAAACTCAGCGGGCGAGGCAGTAAGACTGGTGGGAGAACTGGGAAGGGGGAGGGGATGGAGAGAGAAAGCAAGGGCTATTTGAAGTTAGAGAAGTCAATACCGCTGGGGTGTAAGCTACCCAAGCAAAATATGAGGTGCTGTTCAATTTGCACTGGGCCTCACTCTGACAACGGAGGAGGCCCAGGACAGAGAGGTCAGATTGGGAATGGGAGGGGGAGTTAAAGTGTTGTGCAACCGGGAGATCAGGTAGGTTAAGGCGGACTGAGCGGAGGTGTTCAGCAAAACGATCGCCGAGTCTGTGCTTGGTCTTGCCGATGTACAGAAGTTGACACCTGGAACAGCGGATGCAGCAGGTGAGGTTGGAGGAGGTGCAAGTGAACCTCTGCCTCACCTGAAAAGACTGTCGGGGACATTGGATGGAGTCGAGGGGGGAGGTAAAGGGACAGGTGTTGCATCTCCTGTGGTTGAAGGAGAATGTACCTGGGGAGGGGGTGGTTTGGATGGGAGGGGACGAGTTGACCAGGGAGATGCGGAGTGAACGGTCTCTGTGGAAAGCAGAAGGGGGTGGAGATGGGAAAATGTGGCCAGTAGTGGGATCCCGTTGGAGGTGGTGAAAGTGTTGGAAGGTTATATGCCGTATGCGACGGCTGATGGGGTAGAAGGTGAAGACAAGGGGGACTCTGTCCTTGTTACGAATGGGGGGAGGGGGAGTAGAGCTGTGGGATATCGAGGGGACCCTAGTGAGAGCCTCATCTATAATGGAAGAGGGGAACCCCTGTTTCCTAAAGAATGAGGACATCTCCGATGATCTAGAATGGAAAACCTCATCCTGGGCACAGATGCGGCGTAGACAGAGGAATTGGGAATAGGGATAGTCTTTAGGAGGAATTGATACTAGGGAGGAGGTAGCATCTTGTATTTCACTTGGGCAGCTTACCGCCCAGTGGTATGAATATCATTTTCTCTTACTTCAGGTAGCACCAGCATGCCCTCTCTATTCTTCCTCCACTCAAGTCGCACTAGCTTCTCATTTTCAATGGCCTGTTTCCTTTATCATCATTATTTTTTTTGCATATCTTTCATTCATTGTTCTTTATCTCTCCACATCACCATCTATATCTCTTGTTTCCCTTATCCCTAACCAGTCTGAAGAAGGGTCTCGACCTGAAAAGTCACCCATTCCTTCTCTTCAGAGATGCTGCGAGTCCCGCTGAGTTACTCCAGCTTTTTGTGTCTATCTCTAATGCGCCTGTTCCGTTTGCTCTCGCCCATCCACCATTCACTCATGGCTGATCCACCATTCACTCATGGCTGATCTATCTTTCCCTTTCGACCCCATTCTCTTGCCTTTTCCCCATAACCCCCGACACCCGCACTGATCAAGACTTTTGTCCACCAGGGGCGCCGTACGATGGCAGCCTCTGACTACAGTCTGTCTGTTTTTTCGTCTTTTTGTTATTTTTAGTCTGTTTAAAAGTATGTTTTTTGGAGGTTTTTTAGTCTTTTTATGTGGGGAGGGTAAGGAGGAAACCGTTTATCAGTCACTTCCTGGTCGAGGATGCGACTATTTTCCGAGTCGCGTCTTCGGGCCCCCCCCCCCCCCCGCGGCCTACCATCTGGATTGGCACGGCCTTTCCTGCTGGAGACCGGCCAGAGCTTCTGCAGCGGGGTCGCATGGATTACCATCGCGGAGCGGGCGATGCCTTACTGGAGATGGCCGTGTTGAAGCTCCAGAGTGTTGGGCCTGTTGCTCAACATCGAGGAGCTGTGGTTGTGGAGCTTCTAGCCATGGGCAGCGCTGACTTTAACATCGCGGAGCCTGGGACCCTATGCCGAGGGCCGCCAGTGTTGAATCTCCGCCCAGCTCGGCCTGCAAACTTTTGGAGCCCATTCGGAAACACCAAGCCGCTGAGAATGTTCTCTGTTCCGACGTCGGAGTTCCGATCATCCCGGCGAGAGGGCCTGAACATCGGGCCGCCTTAACGGTGGATGCGGAGGGCTCAAAAGGACCCGACCACGGATGAACATGGAGGAAGGTGACTGAACTTTATTGCCTTCCCTCACAATGGGAAACGTTGATTCCGCTGTGTGGGGATGTTCATGTTAAATTCTATCGTGTGTTGTGTTCTTTTTATTCATATGGCTGTGTGGTAACTCAAATCTCACTGTACCAATTGGTGCATGTGACATTAAATGTAAACTTGAAACTTGATCTTTGCAAGTTAGAACTACAGGTGACGTCTGTACGGAGTTTAGACGTTCCACCCATGACCGCGTGGATTTCCTCCGAGATCTTCGGTTTTCTCCCACATTCCAAAGACATACACATTTGTAGGTTAATTGGCTTGGTACAAGTGTAAAATTGTCCCTTGTGTGTGTAGGGTAACGTTAATGTGCGGGGATCGCTGGCCGGCGCGGACTTGGTGGGCCGAAGGGCTTGTTTCCGCGCTGTATCTCTAAACTAAACTAGGCAGGTTGCACCAGAACTGGAGGGGGACCAATATCCTGGCGGGCATGTTTGCGAGTGGCGCTCGGGTGGAATGAAACTAGATTAGACAGGGGATAGAGTCCAATGCTGCAGAGAGGGATGTGAGAGACTGGATGTCAACAAGGAAGTCAATGACAGCAAGTTCAGTGGATAGGACAGACGGAGACACAGCAGGGAGCCAGGAAAGACGGTTGGATTTTTCGGATTTATTTCAATGCTATGGTTTGACAGGTAAGGAGGATGAACTCAGGACGTGGATAGGTACGTGCGATTGCGACATTATAGCCATTATGGAAAGCTGGCTACGGAAGGGTCAGGACTGGTATTTAATGCTCCAGAGTACAGATGTGAAAGGCAAGGCAGAGGTGTGGGTGAAAGAGGAAGGAGCTTTGCTTTATTGATTAAGGATTTTCAGCAGTATATTCCGAGTTGACTATATTGAAGGATTGTCCAATAGGTAGAGATGAGTAATGAAAGGGAGATGACCACAAATATTCAATGGGAAATAGAAATACAAATATGCCAGGAGATTGGGACAGCTGCAATAATAATAGGGCTGTCATATTAGGAGATTTTAACTTTCTCAATATAGAAGGGACTGTCATAGTGCCAAGGACTTAGATGGGGTGGAGTCTCAGGTGTATTCAGGACAGTTTCCTCAGGCAACATGTAGAGGGAAAAGCTTATCCTACTCTTAGGGAATTGGACAGGGCAGGTGTCTGAAGTGTTAATACGGAAGCACTTTGGGCCCAGTGACCACTGTTCTATGAACTTTAAACAGCCTATTGGTGTTTGTCATTTATGTCATCAATTTAGACGAGAATGTACGAGGCATGATTAGTAAATTTGGAGATGACACTAAATTAGGTGGTATCATAGATGGATATTAAGAATTATAGCAGATCTAGCTGGGCAATACGGCTGAGGAATGGCTAATGGAGTTTAATTCAGATAAGTGTGAGGTGTTGCATTTTTGGAAGTGAAAACAGAGTAGGATCTTCATGGTGTAAGGTAGGGCCCTAGGGTGTTGTAGAGCAGAGGGATTGAGGAGTACAAGTACACAGTTCCATGAAAGTGGTGCCATGGTTGGCTGGGTGGTGAAGAATGTTTTTGGAACACCATCAGTCAGGCCATTGAGTATAGAAGTTGGAAGCCTATTAAAGTCGATAGAAGTCAATTGAGGTCCATTCACTCTTCGTCGGTTTCTCTTTGTGCCATCCTTTCCTGACTTGGAAACTTCTTGGGAGTGCAATTTGTTGCGGCCTTGTCTGTCTCGGGGTTCTCCAGTTTCCTCCCACATCCAAAGGACATGCAGGTTAAATGGTCACCTAAATTCTCCCTAACGTCCAAATAAGTGGAATAGACCGGGGAGGAGTTGATAGGAATGTGGGCAAAATAAATGGGCTGGGACAGGATTAGCGTAAATGGTTGTTTGATGGCCAGTGTGGGCTCCGTGTTTCTATGCTGAGCTCTCTGATTTACCTTGGCCAATTCATCACTAATATATATCTTTCTTATTCAGCTTTATTATGTCTTGAACTTAATGACATCACTCACAAACTCAATTTATAATCTCATCACAAAGGCAAAACTGTGACATCCAAGATTCCTGAATATTTCTTACTGTTGTGATACAAACCAGGCTTCCCTCACTAACTAGTACTTTGACTGCCTCCTCCTTAGATCCAACTCTCCAAGATGTTGCTCATTATCTTCACCCTGGCAGTGGGAGCTCTCCTTTATTATGTGTTTATGCGCAAGAACCCCCAGAGCATCCCGGAGGGAGACGGCTGGTGGGGCGAAGAGGATCGTCGGGCTTCGGAGGTGGACGATGAACTGATTGAGCCCTTCAAAATTGAAATGTCGGAGCAAATGATCCAGGTAATTATCGCAAACCAAACCAAACCAGTACCGAAACCAGTAACAGACTGGAGCCAACAACAGACCAGGCACTCATAGCCACTTGCAACAAACCTGTTAACGTTACAGGCGTAAAAAGGGCGGCACGGCGGCGCAGCAGTCGAGTTGTAGCCTTACAACGCCGAACACCCGGGTTCGATCCTGGCCACAGGTGCTGTCTGTACCAGTTTGCACTTTCTCCCTGTGACCGCATGGGTTTTCTCTGGGTGCGCTGATTTCCTCCCACACTCAAAGACGTGCAGGTTTGTAGGTCAATTGGCTTCTGTAAAGTGTCACTAGTGTGTAGGATAACGTGTAGGTGACCGCTGGTCAGCGCGGACTCAGTGTGTCGAAGGGCCTGTTTCCACGCTGTGTCTCTAAACTCTAAATAAGAACTTGAATGTTGATGCCATCCCGCATTAGCCATCAGTGCAGATAACAAACCGCTTGTGATTGTGAAACGGGTGATAGTCGTTGGTGATGTGCAGAACCTCATTCGTCATCTGAGGCATTGGAGTACCTTCCTGGCTGCAGCTTCAGTGTGGTTAGACCTGGTGATGTGGACCAAGAACAATTGTTGCTGATATTTATACCTAGGAATTTGAAGACCTCGACCACTTCAGAACCATTGACACACACAGGGTCGTATATTTGAAGCCGCTGCCTGAAATCGATGATCAGATCCTTCGTTTTGCTGGCATCGACGGACAGATTGCAGTTTTAACACTCTGTCACCAAGCTCTCTATCTGCATCCTGTACGTTTCGTCATTGCTTCAAGGTAGCCCTGAAGAAAGATAAGACTGGTCCTCAGGATAGACCCTTAAACAGCGGGAAGAAGGTTTTTGATCATGTAGAATCATAGGGTGATACAGTGTGGAAACAGGCCCTTTGACTCAACTTGCCAACACCGGCCAACATGTCCCACTCCCAGCTACACTAGTCCCACCTGCCCGTGTTTGGTCCAAATCCCTCCAAACAGGTCCTATCCATGTACCTATCTAACTGCTTCTTAAATGTTGGGATAGTCCCAGCCTCAATTACCTCCTCTGGCAGCATGTTCCATACATCCACCACCCTTTGTGTGAAAAAGTTACCCCTCAGGTTCCTATTAAATCGTTAACCTATGTCCTCTGATCTTCAAATCACCTACTCTGGGCAAGAGACTCTGTGCTTCTACCCGATCTATTCCTCTCATTCCTGTAAGGCAGGACCTGGCTGAAGTAGATTGGGAGCATCTGACATGGGTGAGGCTTTGAAAAGCAGATGGTAGAAGTTCAGAATGAGCATAACCCTGTAAAGGAAAGAGGCAAAGATGATAAGTTTAAGAATGCTGATTAATGAAGAATATTGAAGATTTGATCAGGAAAAGTAAAGCAGCTGTATTGGAAATTGGACTTTTATAGGGGACGACACGTGGACCGTTGGGTCCCCGTTGTCACGCCTCCCCTAACTGCGCACGCGTAGATACCGGGCCCGGCAATCTAACTCTCTTGAAAACATCCAGTGAATTGTCCTCCACTGCCTGTGGCAGAGAATTCCACAGATTCACAACAATGTGTGAAAAAGTTTTTCCTCGTCGCAGTCCTAAATGGCCTACCCCTTATTCTTAAACTGTGACCCCTAGTTCTGGACTCCCCCAACATCGGGAACATTTTTCCTGCATCTACCCTGTCCAATCCTCTGAGAATTTTATATGTTTCTATTCCCATCCTTCTAAATTCCAGCGAATAAAAGCCCAGTCGACCCATTCTTTCAACAAATGTCAGTCCCACCATCCCAGGCATTAACCTGGTGAACCCACGCTGCACTCCCTCAATAGCAATAATCTGGAAACCCAAATCGCACACAATACTCCAGGCAGGGCTGCCAACATCGGGTGAGAGTTGGTAGTGAGAAATTGAGAGACCAAGCCTGAGGGAGCGTAGCAACCGAGGGGCTGGAGGGGGGCTTTTGCATTTTTCAGCTTGAAATTGTGCAATCTGGTGCATACTGTAGCAAGACTTTTAACTTACACTTGAATGCAATATTTATGCTTTAAATTGGATTAGCTATTGAGGTTAGGCTAAATTACATTCCTAATTACATTCCACAGTAGATCCAGGCTCTGATCAACAGGTGCAGCACATGAATGATCTTAGTGTATTCATGTGTGGAAATCAGATTATAATCAAGCATTTGCCCATGTTGACCAACCTGGGTCTCACTGAACACCTGGTACTACTCCTGACCCTGACTCCAGTTGCATACCTTCTATCATTCCTGACCCTGAGTCCAGCCTTACACCTGGCCCCCTATTCTACCCTGATCATAGCTACTCTTACCTGCCTAGGTTCCCAATGCTGAACACTCCCATTGTCCCAGCTTTGGCTGCACACCTGGTACTATTCCAGACCTTGACTCTGGATGCACACTTGGCCTTGCTCCTAGCCCCTCTGCACTGACAATATATTTGGCCTACACATAAAGCCCCATATCTGTCACCCTAGACTTAACCTATTACTTTCAAGTCCACAGGTGCTTATCTAATGCGGTAATCTTTTATGAGGCACTTCACGGACCAAATTGTGTATAACAAAGCGACAGAGCGTGAGAAATTCTGTGATCAGCGTGAGAGTGTGCGAATTAGGCGAAATGCGTGAGTCTCATGCTCAATGTGTGAGAGTTGGTAGTTCTGCTCCAGGTGCGGTCTCACCAGGGCCCGGTACAACTGCAGTAGGACCTCCCTGCTCCTAAACTCAAATCCTCTCGCAATGAAGACCAACATGCCATTAGCTTTCTTCACTGCCTGCTGTACTTGCATGCTTAATTTCAGTGACTGATGTGCAAGCCTTTCTCCTAATCTGACACCATTCAGATCATAATCTGCCTTCCTGTTCTTGCCACCTCACATTTATCCACATTATACTGCATCTGCCATGCTTCTGCCCATTCACCCAACCTACCCAAGTCACCCTACATCCTCATAGCATCCTCCTCGCAGCTCACACAGCCACCCAGCTTTGTGTCATCCGCAAACTTAGAGATGTTACATTTAATTCCCTTGTCTAAATCATTAATATGTATTGTAAACAACTGGGGTCCCAGCACCAAGCCTTGTGGCACCTCACTAGTCACTGCCTGCCACTCTGAAAAGGACCCGTTAATTCCTAATCTTTGCTTCCTGCCTGCCAACCAGTTCTCTATCCATGTCAATACCCTACCCTCAATACCATGTGCTCTAATTTTGGACACTAATCTCTTGACAAAGGCTTTTTGAAAGTCCAGATACACCTCATCCACTGGCTCTCCCTTATCCATTCTACTTGTTACATCCTCAAAAGATTCCAAAAGATTAGTCAAGCAGGATTTCCCCTTCATAAATCCATGCTGACTTTGACCGATCCTGTCACTGCTTTCCAAATGGACTGCTATTACATCTTTAATAATCCGACTCAAGCATCTTCCCCACTACCGATGTAAGGCTAACTGGTCTATAATTCCCTGTTTTCTCTCTCCCTCCTTTCTTAAAAAGTGGAGCTGCATTGGACTTTACCTGTCTTTATCTTGCACTAAACATTATTCCATTTATCCTGTGTCTGTACAGTGTACACTGTGGACAGTTTAATTGTAATCATGTATATATAGTCCTTCTCCTGACTGGATAGTACACATCTTTACTGTACCTTAGTATTTGTGACAATAAACTAAACTAAAATAAAGTAAATGATTAAGGTGAAAGAAGAAAACTTCACACAGATGGTATGGCTTATTATTATTTTCGCATGTACCGAGATACTGTGTAAAATTCTTTACATGCCATCTAGTCAAATCATACTATGCATGAGAGCAATTAAGCTACATACAAGTATAACAGGTAGTGCAAATAAAATAATAATCAGAGTGCAGTATATAGTGTTGCATTATTGGGTGTTGCAGTATTATAGCAGAGAAAGTGTAGATAGGGCCAAAGAGCAAAGGCTGCATTGAGGTAGGATGGGAGATCGGGGCTACACTATTGACTATGAAGAATCCATTCAGTGGTTGAATAACATGTGGGAAGAAGCTCTTCTTGAATCTGG
The DNA here is from genome assembly GCA_035221665.1 of Okamejei kenojei. Lineage (NCBI taxonomy): Eukaryota > Metazoa > Chordata > Chondrichthyes > Rajiformes > Rajidae > Okamejei > Okamejei kenojei. The sequence continues at coordinate 116,287,433 of CM069135.1, read as the reverse complement.
TGGTCTGTGCTTTCAAGCTTTTATAGCTTCTGTCTGATGGGAATTGGTAGTAGAGGGAATGACCGGGTTAAAAATGGTCCTTGATTGTGTTAGTTGCTTTCCTGAAACATTGTGCAGTGTAGAGGGAGTTGATGGTGGGGAGGCTGGTCTGTGTAATGGATTGGGCCACATCTACTTCTCTACAGTTTCTTTGGCCTTTGGACAAAGCTGTTCCCAAACCAAACTGTGATACATCTCAATTGGATGCTGCTCATGTTGGTAGGTCAGTGGAGATATGGCAAATTTCCTTTGTCTTGTGTGTTTGCGTGGGTTAACCAGGTCCTATCGATGTTGTTTCATTGGCTACAGGACCTGCACAGTCGTTTGGACAACACCCGCTTCACTCCGTCACTGGAGGGCAGCAGCTTTCACTACGGTTTTAACTCCACCTACCTAAGGAAGCTGGTGGCCTACTGGAGAAATGAACTATGATTGGCAGAAGCAGGTGGAGCACCTAAACACTTTCCCACATTTCAGAACCAAAATCGAAGGTGGGTCAGTCTGACTGCAACTAGGAGTGACGTCTTGGCCAGGGCTGTGGATGTGGGGTGGCGGTTCCAGTGTAGAGTAGGATTACAAAGTATTTTTGATGGGCAGAGTGGCCTCCTCTTTTGGAGTGACGAAGGTTGGACCATCAGGGGAAGCAGCTCGTTGTGTTTGAATGTGCCCGGGGCCGGCTAAACAAGGTCAATTGTGGCTCACAGTTGGAAGCCATGCTGTTCAGGCCTTTGTTGCAGGCTTGTTCACGTTGCAGGTTGTTTATGGGTAAGTGGAAGGCATGGGAGTGCTGGAGGGAGGGCAGAGGAGATTCCCCGGGGTTTTGCCTGGATATGAAGACTTTATTTACGGAGAGGCTGGATAGGCTGGGCTTGTATTCCCTGGAGCGTAGGAGGCCTAGGGATGACCCGACGGAGGTACAGGTCCACCAACAATGTTCCGGCACCCATGGTTCCCGAGCCGTTTTGTCAGAGAGAAGTCGAACGGTCCGCCTAGTCCGGCAGGGAGCCGAGGTACCGGCCTGCAAAGTCGACCTCGGAAGTCTGGTACGGGAACGGATCTGCCAGCTCCGGCCGGACTGGAGTTCCGGAAACTCGGCCGCAGGGGGAGAAATTCCACCTGCCGATCGGCTGCAGAAATCTCGATGAGGTTGAGATCGGCTGCCTCGCCCAACCTAGGTGCCACATTTTCAGGGGAAGGGGAATCTCAAATGTGCTCTGGTATATGTGTCCGGATTAAAAGAGGTGCCGGACCACCAGCTGCCGGAAAATCGGTGGTGGACCTGTATATATAGTTATAAGAAGTCTGGATAGGGTCTCCGTGTGGTGGCTGTCTGTGCACCAGCCTCCCCACGTTAAACAAAATCACGCACAGGCATCCTCCATGAGAGGAGAGTCATACTCGTTTCAAGTGACTGCCGATGATGATGATGATGATGACTGGGAAGGTAGTTCAAGTTGCCATTACATCAAGGATGTGGAGGTTTTGGAGGGGTTTACCAATTTACTGCCTAGATTAGCGGGTGTTGGTCATAAAGAGAGATTGGACAAACCTGGATGGTTTTCTCTGAAACATAAGAGGTTGAGGGGAGATCTGTGTTCAAAAGACATTTAGACAGACAGTTGAAAAGGCATGGTATAGAGAATACCAACTAACAACAGGCAAATGGGACACTACAAAAATCAAAGATAGACACAAAATGCTGGAGTATTCTTCAGACTGAAGAAGGATCTCGACCCGAAACGTCACCCATTCCTTCTCTCCAGACATGCGGCCTGTCCCGCTGAGTTACTCCAGCATTTTGTGTCCACTTTCAATGTAAACCAGAATCTTAGTTTCTTCCTTCCTACAAAGATCGACATGGATGTGGAGGGGTTGAGGGCCCGTTTCTGTGCTGTACTCTGACCTCTCACCCCTCACCCCTGGCTCGACCTCCCAGGAATCCAGGTGCACTTTATCCACGTGAAACCGGGAGTGCGGGCGGCGCGGCCACTGATGATGATCCATGGCTGGCCTGGATCCTTCTACGAGTTCTACAAGGTGATCGCACAGCTGACCGAGCCCGGGGCCCCGCTCGGGGGTTTCGAGGTGGTCTGTCCCTCCATCCCTGGCTATGGCTTCTCCGAGGCACCGCGCAGACCAGGTGAGGCCCCCTAAGGGGGAGAGAACCCGGGGGGCGGACTGGGGACTGACCCAAGGGGGACGGGTGTAGTTTTGAGTGTCGCCAGCCGGGTGTTGGTGGGTGTTCTTGGTCGGGTGTAGCTGTGGGTGGCACGAACTCACGTGTAGTGCAGCTGTTCCTGGTCAGGGTGTAGTTCCGGGGATAGTTCTGGGGTTAGTTTTGGCTGTTCCCGGTGGGGTGTAGTTTCAGATGTTCCTGGTCGGGGTGTGGTGTAGTGTGTGGTGTAGTTTCAGGTGTGGTTTCAGGGTGGAAGATTTCAACTTTCGACTAATGCAATCAACTCGACGTGCACAAACGGAAGCTCAAATAGAACAAGTTGTCCTACAACTTTAGGCTGTGCACGCCACACGAAAGAAGAAGAAGGCGTAGTTTCGGATGTTCCCGGTCGGGGTGTAGTTACGGGTGGGGTGTAGTCGAGCTGTCCCTGGTCGGGGTGTAGTTACGGGTGGGGTGTAGTCGAGCTGTTCCTGGTCGGGGTGTAGTTACGGGTGGGGTGTAGTCGAGCTGTTCCTGGTCGGGGTGTGGTTCGGCTGTTCCTGGTGGGGTGTAGTTCGGGCGTAGTCGGGGCTGTTCCTGGTCGGGGTATAGTTTGGCTGTTGCCGGTGGGGGCAGTTCCGAGTGTAGTTTCGGCTGTTCCCGGAGGGGTGTAGTTCGGCTGTTCCCGGTGCTGTCACGCGGTCTGTTGTTGGCAGGCTTCAACTCGCTGGCGGCCGCCCGTGTTTTCCACAAGCTGATGCGGCGACTGGGCTTGGAGCGCTACTACGTCCACGGCGGTGATTGGGGAGGGCTCATCGCCACCAACATGGCCCAGATGAAGCCAGAGTAGGTTGGGCGAGTTGCGGGGGAGCCGGGCCAGGAGGGAACGGGAACGGTCTGGTGGGTTGTCTGCTGGTGAGGAAAAGGGGGAGCCTGGTGCAGAGTGGGGAGGGAGCGTCTGCAATGGGTGGGTCGAGATGACACCCCCACCCCTCAGTGCCCCCCTGACTCCTCAGTGCCCCCAACCCGTCCGTTCCACACCCCCAGACCCCTCAGTTCCACACCCCCAGACCCCTCAGTTCACCCTATTCCCAACCTCCCCTACCCCTCCTCACCCCGGTTTTCGCCCTATCCTGGCCTCCGCCCCAACTCTCCGCCCTCTTTCCCCCCCCCCCGGGACCACCCCCCATGTTCATTCTGCCCGCATCTCCCCACAGGAACGTGAAAGGAATCCACTTGAACTTCTTCCCGGTCTCCAGGCTGGGGTTGCAGCTTCTCCCCTCGGTGATCCTGGGACCGTACCTGCCTTCCTTGGTGGGATTCACTCGGACCGATGTGGAGCGGATGTTCCCCTTCATGAAGAAGAACATCTACATGTTGCTGAGAGAGTCCGGCTACATGCACATCCAGGGAACTAAGCCAGACACTGTTGGTAAATGGACGGCCGGGACCCCAGAGGCACAATGCCACGGCAAACTGGGCTCTAATCCTGGGGTCTGGGGGATTTATATACAGAATAAGGTCATAAGGTCATGGATAGACATAAAAAGCTGGAGTAACTCAGCGGGACAGGCAGCATCTCTGGGGAGAAGGAATGGATGACGTTTTGGGACGAGACCCTTCTTCAGACTTTTCTGCATAAGTGATAGGAGTAGAATTAGGCCATTCGGCCCGCCATTCAATCATAGCTGAACTATCTCTCCCTCCAAATCCCATTCTCCTGCCTTCTCTCCATAGCCCCTGACTCCAGCACTAATCAAGAATCTATCTATCTCTGCCTTAAAAAATATCCACTGACTTGGCCTCCGCAGCCTTCTGTGGCAAAGAATTCCACAGATTCACCATCCTCTGACTAAATACATTTCTCCTCATCTCCTTCCTAAAGGAACATCTTTTAAATCTGAGGCTATGACCTCTAGTCCTGGACTCTCCCACAAGCAGAAACAGCCTCTCCACATCCACTCCATCCAAGCCTTTGACTATTAACTGAACCCGAGGGCACGTTGTAGCCTGGAATTTAATCCAGCGGTTTAAGGAGTTTGTATGTTCACAAGTTATAGGAGTAGAATTAGGCCATTTGGCCCATCGAGTCCAAGCCACCATCCAGTCATGGCTGATCTCTGCCTCCTAATCCCATTTTCCTGCCTTCTCTCCATAGCCCTTGACACCCGTTCTAATCAAGAATCTGTCTATCTCTGCCTATAAAAATATCCACTGACTTGGTCTCCACAGCCCTGGTATGTAAAGAACGAGATAACTAGGGGATGGGTTACAGACAGGCATGCAACCTAGGTATGGTACATGGAATAACAGATACCCAGAGGTCATTTAGTGGCTGGGGATTGGATTTAAGGGAATGGATGGTTTATTACAGAACCCCAGGATTGGAGTTCTGGCAGGCATCGTATCCAGGGGTTCAAGAGATGAATATATCGACTGAAGATGACGCAAAAAACTGGAGTAACTCAGCGGGACAGGCAGCATCTCTGGAGGGAAGGAATGGGTGGCGTTTCGGGTCGAGACCCTTCTTCTGGAGGAACTTGGAGGGCTAGCAGCAGCTGTGAAGATAGAGAGTTGGTGGATGTTTCCTGTCAAGACCCTATATCAGAACCACATGACCAGATCTTTAACCTGGTCTCTGCCTCCACAGATGCTGCTCGACCCACTTGGGTCCACCTGCAGTTTGAGTTTAGATCCAGATTCTGCAGCCTCCCGTGTGCCTCCAACTCCTGCTGTGAGTCTAGGAAAGTGGTCGGTAACCTTGTTCTGTATAGGGGCCAGGACCCATGTCTGTGAGCGGATGGTGGGCCACATCTATCGCCATAGTTAATAAATGGAGATGATAATAATACATACTAACTAAACTGTGACATATCTATATATTTAAGCAATATTTTTAAGGAAAGAAATCAAATATTGTTATTACTATAACAGTATAACTAATGTAAGAATCATCATAAATCTATTTAAAGATAGCGGAGTCAGGGGATATGGGGAGAAGGCAGGAACGGGGTACTGATTGGGGATGATCAGCCATGATCACATTGAATGACAGTGCTGGCTCAAAGGGCCGAATGGCCTCCTCCTGCATCTATTGTCTATTGTCTATGAGCATTTTACCAGTTTTTGCTAAAGGTAACGTGAAAGTACAGTCACCTCATAATATTTCTGGACTCGATCTATCGCCTTTTCATGTCCTTCCTAGAGCTTCACTGCCCTGTATCACGACTGTAAACCCCGCTGTAATTAGCCGTTAAGCGGAAGGAAGGGAGGGTCTTGAGAGAGAGTCGCTAGTTGACGGAAGTCCTCAGAAAAAAAAATGCCACTGCAGGCCGGATTGGCTCATAGGTTGCCGACCCCTTGTCTAGGAGATGCAATGGGATTGATGGACATTGGGCCATGTTTTCGGGATTCTGTTCAGCGGGGTTCGGCATTACACTGTCAGCCACAACCTGACTGTGTCTCTGCTTTGCAGGCTCCGCACTCAATGACTCTCCTGTGGGACTGGCTGCCTACATCCTGGAGAAGTTTTCCAGCTGGACCAGCCTGGGTTTCCAGGACCTGGAAGATGGCGGATTGGACAGGTGGGAGATCCCAGTGTTTGCGGTTCTTTTATTGCCTCTGTGTTGGGACCCTGGAGTAAAACTTCATACTTCAGTCACAGGGAGGTGCAAGACAGCCCCTCCATTGCCAGGCGATGCCGGAGGGCTGGTCTGGGGGAAAGCATCGTCACCAGTGACTGAGAACGTGAACTGAAAAGAGAAAACTGAGCAGGTCAGGCAGCGTCCGTGGAGAGAGAGGAACAATTACTTGTTTCAAGTCAAAGACCATCTGGCAGAATTGGGAAGGAGAGGAACGGTTAATTGAAAGCTTCAGAGAGGATGGGGATAAGTTGAATGTTGTTACTTTGTTTATGAAGGAAAGTAGAGATGAAACATGAAATTACTGTCCAGTGAGTCCCACGTCAGTGGTAGGGAAGCTGTTGGAGAAGATTCTTTGGGATAGGATTTACTCGCATTTGTAAGACGCACGTGATCAATATCCTTACATATTGATGTGCCTATCTAAAAGCCTCTCAAATTCCTCTATCGTATTTGAGCTAATTAGGGACAGTCGTCGTGACTTTATAAGCGGCAGGACATGTCGAGTGAACTTGTGGAGGTGACAAAGGTGGTGGATGAGGGTAGGGCGGTGGATGTTGTCTACATAGATTTGGAAAGGCATTTAATAAAAGTCCCTCGTAGTGGGATGATCCAGATGATTAAGATGCATGGGATTTTATAGAAACATAAAATTCTTAAAGGATTGGACAGGCTAGATGCAGGAATAAATGTTGGGGGGCTCCAGAAACAGGGGTCACAGTTTAAAAATAAGGGGTAGGCCATTTAGGACTGAGATGAGGAAACATTTTTTCACCCAGAGTTGTGAATCTGTGGAATTCCTGCCACAGAAGGTGGTGGAGGCCAATTCACTGGATGTGTTCAAGAAAGAGTTAGATTTAGCTCTTAGGGCTAAAAAAATCAAGGGATATGGGGAAAAAGCAGGAATGGGGTACTGATTTTAGATGATCAGCCATGATCATATTGAATGGCGGTGCTGGCTCGAAGTGCCGAATGGCCTCCTCCTGCACCTATTTTTCTATGTTTCTATTGCCCCAACTGAGCCCATCCGAGAACTGCCCTGATGATTCAGATCAACAAATAAATATCAATAAATCAATAAATAATCAATAATACAATAAATGGTTGGCCCCAAGCCCTGGTGATCTAGCTGGAAGGTTTGCCAGGTCAGAGGGTGAGCTGAGCTGAGAAGCTCCTTTTCTGAGATGTGCAAGGTGATACTTCTCCTGTGATTTAGTTTAGTTTAGTTTAGAGATACAGCGCAGAAACAGGCCCTTCAGCCCACCGAGCCCGCACCGACCAGCGATCCCCGCACATTAACACTATCCTGCACACACTTGGGTCAATTTTACATATACACCGAGCCAATACATGTACGTCTTTGGAGTGTGGGAGGAAACCGAAGATCTCAGAAACGTACGAACTCCACACAGACAGCACCCGTAGTCGGGATCAAACCCGGGAACGAACTGCAAATGCTGAACGGCAGCAGCTCTATCGCTACGCCATCGTGCAGCCCATGGTGGTGATGGTGAGAGAATGAATGAGACCAGAGAGGGCGACACTGCAGAGACAGGGATCAGAACTGCTCAATGCCCCCAGCAGGGAAGCAGCAAAGGTGCAGGTGGCTGACCTTTATTCTCTTGTCCTTTGACTTCTCATCTCTTTCCAATGCAGGAAGTTCTCTCTGGACGAGCTGCTGACCAACGTGATGATCTACTGGGTGACGGGTTCCATCACCTCCTCGATGAGGATGTACAAGGAGAACCTTGGGGTGAACCCGATGAGCAGGATTGATGCCAAGTGAGTGGAGCTGGAACAGAGGGTGGGCGATGGGCTGTTGCCGAGGCCATCTTCCCCAGGGGCCCCACAGTGCGATCTCTCCCTGTGTGTTGGTCCCAGTTGGTTCATGGCTCAGCGTCTCAGACACGCGGTAAACACCAAGAACAACGTTGTTGAGCAAGGGAAGCCGCAGTTCAGGAGGCCAGTTCTTGCCCAAATGGGGACACCATCCATACCTGGGATTGGGAAGCACTGTTGGACAATTGATTCCACAGTTGGTGGAGATTGCACCAGATGCCAAGGGGGGCCGACCGACTCCCTCAACTTCTTCAGCAACACATGGTCGCCCTGGAAATCCACTCCTTGAGGGTAATAATCGAAGTTCCTTCCTCTGCCCCAAGGGAGATGCGCTTGCCAGGGTCAATGGAGCGCAAGAGAGTGGACACCTCTTGAAATAGCTGTGTCTATATCTCGAAATGAAGGAACTGCAGATGCTGGTTAAAACCGAAGATGGACACAACAAGCTGGAGTAAGTCAGTGGGTCATACAGCATCTTGGGGAAAAAAGGAATAGTTTACGTTTCGGGTCAAGAAGGGTCAGAAGAAGGGTCTTGACCCGAGATGTCAGCTGTTCCTTTTCTCCAGAGATGCTGTCTGACCCGCTGAGTTATTCCAGCATTTCGTGTCGTTCTCGTGTCTGGGCATACGGCACGCCACCCAGGCGAGGTGGAGCCAGTGGCCCTGCATCTTCAAGACCTCTGGCTGGAAAGTTGGGGCCAGCAAAATAGCCATCCCACTCAAAGTGGAGCTGAGGTGACTGCTCGGCGAGAGAGCTCCTCCTGATGTCCGATCCGGTGAGACAGGCCGCTCAGACGGAGCCTCACTGTGTCTAATCTGTGTGGCCACTAGCCTGTGTGTTTATGGGGCAAGTGTAGAAGAAACTTCAGTTCTGATACATGCTGTCCCTGTCCAGCGACTGGGTGAGATTTGGCAACTTCAGCAGTTGTTGATTTTTGACCTGAGTTGATCTGACCACTACCATTCCAGATCCTCTCACCAATGTAAACACTGACCTTTTTGTTATCTCAGGCCCAACAGCCTCTGCTTGCACCTGCTGTGCAGAACATGCTTCGCACTTTCACTTGCTGATCTCCTTCTTAAACATGGCCTTCATTTTAAGATCCTCGTCCCTGCTTTCCAACTCCTCTGCGGCACTGCCTGGCACCCGCTCCCATCTCTGTTCGCTCCCACAGCTGCCTGAATTCTCTGCTGACCAACAAGAGACCCCGATCTGAATATCTCCATTGCTGCTGGCTCTGCAGTAATTCCAAAGCACTGGAATTTCTGCTTTGTAGCTTTCTGTCTCCCTGCTTCTCTCCATCTTCTTTGAAGACACTTCAGCAACCCCACCTCTGGGCCGGCTTTGACACAAGCTCATTGATTGACGATGTAAAACTGCCTTTGCCAATTCTCTTGTCAGGACGTTTTGCAGTTAGATGGCTACCTAGAAACAGAGCTCGTTCTTTTTGCATCGTTCGATCAACCGAGAAGTTTGTTGGCTGCAACCTCCCCCCCCCCCTCCCCCCCCCCCCCCCCCCCCCCTCCCCAAATCAATGAACTGTACACTGCAAGGGCCAGGAAGGGAGCGGGTAAGATCATCTCAGACCCCTCTCACCCTGACCGCAAACTCTTTGAGGCACTTTCCTCTGGAAGGCGACTCCGGACTGTCAAAGCCACCACAGCCAGACATATCTATTCAATAACTAAAAATCTGTAGCCTCCTTGTGTGATATTTTATTTCATTCTTTACATGTTTAAATTATAATGTTTTATTTTTAATTGTCTACTGTATCGTGTTGTTTCTTGCGAGGAAAGCACAAAGGCAAATTCCTTGTATGTATACATACAGTACTTGGCTAATAAAATGTATTGAATTCAATACACGTGGAAACAGGCCCTTCGACCCAACTTGCCCATGCCAACCAACACACTCCATCTACACTAGTCCTACCTGCCTGTGTTTGGCCCATATCCCTCTTAAACCTATCCTACCCATGTACCTATCTAAATGTTTTTTTTATAGTTGTGATAGTATCTGATCAATTATGATCAGCCATGATTGGATGGCGAAGTGGATGTGATGGGCCTGATGGCCTAATTCTGCTCCTATGACTTATGAACATGAACTACTTCCTCGGGCAACTCGTTTCATAAACCTTCCACGCTCTGTTAAAAAAAGATTTCCCCTTGGGTTCCTATTAAATCTTCCCCCCCACGTTAAACCTATGTCCTCCCCGGTTCTCGTTTCTGAGGGTTGTGACGAGGCAACACCTTGATATGCTTCCCCTCTGAACCTCACAGTGCTAGTGGTCTTTCTCCCTCTTCCTTCTCTTGCTTCCAGGGTTGGAGTCCATGTCCCGGCGGGATTGGCTGCCTTTCCCAATGAGCTGATGCACGTGCCCCTGGCCTGGGCGAAGCAGAAGTACAAGAGGATCGTGTCCTACTCCTACATGTCGCGGGGAGGTCACTTCGCTGCCTTCGAGGAGCCTCAGATGATCGTCGACGATCTTGTGCGCTTCGTCCAATGCGTGGAGAAGAGCGGCTGAGATCCCGGTGTGATAGGTTCTCGGCCATACTGGGGAACATCCCGGCTGGGCTCACGGCTTGGATTACGACCTCCCTTCCCCTTCAGGACAGTAGTCACTTGCGGCTCACCTGGGCACGTTGGAGCCTGTTGGCTTGAGTAGTAATGGTGGACTCTTTCCTGTCGACGCGCTTCCAACTACAGTCGGAGGCTGTAGTACTTCACTGTTAAGCTGATAAATAAAACATAAACATTCCTCACCAATACCGCCTTTTTGCATTTTTCCCAATTTCCTCTTCACCCATTTCCTCTGCAATGTATTTATTCATTCACTTTCTAAGACCTGGGTATCGCTGGCATTGACAGCCCATCTTTCATACCATTGAGAATAAGGCCACATTTTAACGATACCACCACCCTTGGAGTGAAGGTGCTCCCACCATGCTAGTGAGGAGGGAGTTTTGAGGAAAGACCAGAGATATTCCCAGTCGGGGCGATGCGTGACTTGGAGGGGAATCTGCTGGTGGTGGCGATCTGCTGCCCCTACTCCCCTTATCTGTCTTGATAGGAGAATCTGTGGGTGTGGAAAATGCCTGGGCTGGTAACAGCAGTGCATTTTGTACCTGGTACACACTGGCATCACTCCAAGCCAGGCGAAGAGGAGAATGGGTGGTGAGGAAGGTGAATGGGCCTTGGGTAAGCGACCTATTTTATCCCAGATTGTGTTGAATGACTTGAGAATTGTTGGAACTGCTCACATCTATGGAGAATATTCCATCACCAGGGGTGCTGCATATATGGGGTGCCACCACCACGATTGGCAGCCTCGCCAACAGTCTGTCTGTTTTTTCTTCTTTTTGTTAATTTTAGTGTGTTTTACAAGTTTATGTAAATGTTCTCCGTTTTGTTTTATGTGGGGGAGGGAGTGTCGGTAAGAGACTGAAATATTTTTTTCAGTCTCTTACCTTGCCAGAGATGCAATGTTTTCCGGGTGGTATCCCCAGTCGCTCTGCGGCCTAACATCGATGGAGCTGGAGGCCTGCTCGCACTGACTTTGAGCCCCACCGCAGAGCGTGGACTTAAAATCGGAGCCGATCCCTTGCCTGGGATCGCTCCAACTGCGGCCTGCGGACTTTACCATCGAGAGCCCGCACTCGGGAGAGGCTGTCGGGAGCTCCAGACGACTCAGAGGCTCAACCAGACCCTGATCGCCGGTGCGGGGGAGCTGACATCCCCCCGACGCAGGAACCGATCGCTCTGATGCGGAGGGCCCAAACGCCGCCGGCTACGGGAATCAAGATCGTCCCGTCACCGGAGGGCTCGAGCCCACTACCGCAGGAGAACAAAGAAGGGAAGAGATTGGACTTTTTTTTGCCTTCCATCACCAGAGGAATGTGGAGGAGTCACTGTGGTGGATGTTTATGTTCAAATGTATTTTGTGTGTTCTGTTGCATTTTATTTGCTTGACTGACTTGGCAAATGAAATTCCTCGCATGTTGCAAAACATACATGACTAATAAAGTATTATTGTGATTGTGATCACACGACTGATTTACACCTTGTGGATGGTGTAGAGACTTTAGGGTATCAGGAGGCAAGTCATTCAGTGCAGGATCCCCAGCCTCTGGAGGCAACTTGGTGGCGCATCCGTAGAGTTGCCATATCCCCGGGTTTGATCCTGACCGTAGGGTGCTGCAGGAGCTACTTGAAAGTAGAGAAATCAATGTTCCTTCCAGCACCTCGAGTCTATCTTGGGTGTAAACCAGCATTCCTTCCCACTCAGTCTCACCCTGGTGTTTACCTCAGGATTGCGGCTTCTGCAGGAAACGCCCCCGCGCCGCACTGCGGCTGCGCTGCTGCTGCTGCCCTTCTCAACATGGCGGCGGGGGCGGCCGGCGGTATGGAGCGCGCATGCGTGGCCGGCGGGTCGCCTGGTCCGTCCGGTAAACCGGTTTTCCGGGTCCGTCCGGTAAACCGGTCCGGGTCCTGCAGGCGAGGCAAGGGCCCCGAGCAAGGGCCCATCGCATTGTGACCGGCAGACGGGCCCGGGACCAGGTATGAAGTAATTATATACGTATAATATATACACGCATATATATATATACATACATACACTTATACCGGGGTGGGGGAACAAGGAGCGGGAACCACGGTACTTATATACACATACTCATATACTTATGCCAAATACAGGGACTGGGGTTGGGGACAGGGGCAGGGGGTAAGGGACAGGGGAACAGGGACCTGGCTGGAGCAACAGGGGCCGGGGTGGGGGGACAGGATGGAGACCGAAGAGCCTGCAGCTGGATCTTTGCCCATGGACCGTACTACGTCTTTTTCGTCGAGTGATCTATCTTGCCTGCTATAGGATCTGTGATGGAGACTGGGGGCAGGTGGGGTAGGGACCAGGACCAGGACCAGGGCTGGGGCCAGGCCGAGGAGGTGTGGGAAGGGTGGGAGGCCGGGGGGAGACTGAAGGGAAGGGGAACTTCCCGGTGTGGGAATACTAATATGCTAGGGCAGTTTAACAGTTTGAGATCAGCATCCACCTCTTTCTTGATCTCAAACTGCCCTTGTATGTTAGTATTCCCCACACTGATCTCACTGTCCTACATGTCCTTCTCGGTACCTCGCTAACATCGTCTGTCTTGAAGCATTAATTTTCTCCTTTAGTTTTGAGCGATCCTGCCTTCTCACCGGTTGCCCTCTTGTTTACGTGTACTTGTCAAAAGCCCCAAAATGCTTTCCTGCTTAAACTCCAGTCACCTGACCAGGCTCTTTTTGCCAATACAACGTCCAGTATAGTCCTCCTTCTGGTAGGAATAGCCACACACTGTTCCAAGAAACCCTGTTGGACACACCAAACACATTTTGCTCCATCTACAGGTATGCCTCTTGCACGAAGGAAGTCCAAATCACTGACTATGACATCCTGTGATTTCACATCTTTCCATAATCTGTCTCCGTTTACCTTGATCGACCTATGGGCTGCTGGGAGACCTGTAAAATGATCCCATTATTGTGATTGCACATTTTTTATTCCTGTTCTCTCCCTATATTACTCCACCGGATGTAATATCCAGTTTGTCCTCGATGCAGCTGTGACATTCTCCCTGATGAGTAATGCAACTCCCCCATCTCTTTTACCCCCCTCAATTGAACCGGAAACATCTGAAATTTGGAATGTTTAGCTGCTAGTCATGTCCCTCTCCGACCCAAGTTTCTGTAATGGCCACAACATGCACTGATCCAGGCTCTAAGTTCTTCTGCCTCACCCATAACACCCCTTGCATCGATATGTATATACATCAGGTCATCGGCCTCACATTAACCTGTCTCTGCCTATTCTTTCTGTCAGACTCACGGGCCTAACCTCTACCTTCCTGTCGAGCCCTCCGCCTGCTACTCTGGTTCCCACCCCTCTGCCGCGGTAGTTTAAACCTTTCTGAATAGCACGTGCGAACTTCCCTGCGAGGATCCCGGTGTCCCTCCCGAGGTGTCGCAAATCATCCGTGGGCTGTCCTCTGATTTTCGGACGTCTCCAGTTGCAGGCAGAGGGCTGTCGGTGAGAACACGCTGTGAGCATGAAGAACAAAAGCCCCATGATAGATGCACGACTGAAGCACCGAGTGAAACAGGTATCTAGTGAAACAGGATCGTTCCTGGCCGTGGGTCATGAAGGGTCAACAGATCCTGCGCTGATCGATCCTCTGAGCATAATATGATCGTATTCCATATTCCGTTTGAAGGTGAACGCCTCACGGTGGCGCATCGGTAGAGTTGCTGCCTCACAGCACCAGAGACCCGGGTTCGATCCTGACTACGGGTGCCATCTTTACGGAGTTTGCACGTTCTCCCTGTGACCGCTTGGGTTTTCCTCGGGTGTTCCAGTTTCCTCCCACACCCTAAAGATGAGCAGGTTGCAGGTCAAATGGCTGCGGTAAAAATTGTAAATTGTCCCCAGTGTGTAGGATAGTGCTGGTTTATGGGGATGACTGGTCAGCGTGGCCTCGCTGGGTCTTAAGTTCCCACGCTGTATCTCTAAACTAAACTAAACCTCAAGATCACGCCACTGTCTTCAATTTAAATGATGGCAATTATAATTACATGGAGTTGCAGTTATTTAAGGTGAACTGGGAAAGAAGTTGAGACATGTCAGTAGATGAACAGTGGCACATATTCAAATCGTTGATCCATAACAATAAAACAAAGTGCTGGAGAAACTCACCGGGTCAGGCAGCATCCAGGAAGGAAAATGGACAGACAATGTCAATTGTATTTTTTCCCCACAGGTGGTGCTAATCCCACGAGGTTCTTCCAGCACTCTTTTTTGCTCAAGATTTCAGCAGCTGCAGCCTCTTGAGCCTCCAGCTAATACACGACATTCAGCACAAATTTATCAAAGTTAGAAAAGAGGGGTTGCGTGAGAAAGAGGCAAAATCAGTGGTTAACAATGAAGGTTAAGGATAATGTTAAATTGAAAACTCGGGCAGTTTATGTGGGATTGGGTCATTTTTAACTCGTAACAAGGGAGAAAATAGATGCTGAGAGAAAACTTCATGTGACATCAAAACAAACTCATTAAGTTTTTATGGATATAGAAATAGGAAGAAGGTAGCTAACATAGGCCAGGAAACGCCAGCCAATAAGGCTGGTGAATTAATAATGGGAAAAACGGCATCTGCAAATATTCCTAAAATAATAGATGCATTAATTTGGGTGAAGGGTGTGGGATCACAGGGTGCGTGTCGTGTGGGGTTGCAGGGAGCGTGGGTTATGGAGAGGGGGTGGGGTCACGGGTCATGGGAGGGGCGCAGGACCCCAGGGGGATTGTGGGGTTATGGGATGGGTCGTGGGTCATGGAAGGGTGTGGGGTCATGGAAGGGTGCGGGGTCGTGGGTCATGGAAAGGGTGCGGGGTCGTGGGTCATGGAAGGGTGCGGGATCGTGGGTCATGGGATAGGTGCGGGGTTGTGGGTCATGGAAAGGGGTGCGGGGTCGTGGGTCATGGAAGGGTGCGGGATCGTGGGTCATGGGATAGGTGCGGGGTTGTAGGTCATGGAAAGGGTTCGGGGTCATGGGTCATGGGAAGGGTGTGGGGTCGTGGGAGGGTGCAGGGGATATGTGGGGTCATGGGAAGGGTGTGGGGTCATGGGAAGGGTGTGGGCCGCTGGCCGTAGGGTGGGTGTGAGGTTGCGGAAACGGTGTCAAGTTGAGAGAGTCGGTGTAATGTTTGTTGTGTCTCACCTGACCCCTCTGACCTATTGCAGTACCTCAGCAACAGCAGCAGTCAGTATGTGGACCTCGCGATTCTGGCCTGTGACCTCCAGCGACAATACAGGTGAGCTCCACCTCGGGTCAGAGTTCGTTCAGCTTCCCTTTCCTGGATGAGCCTTACTTTCTCAAAGCAACCTTGACAAATTGTTTGCCATGTTTAGATGTTGCATGTAGAGGAGTAGATTGGCTGAAGCAGGTCGTTGTGTTTTTGGACTGTCAGTGGCCTTTGGTAAAGTGCGACATGAGGCTATTAAACATTCTGAGTGTGAACAATCTTGGTGTCTTTCTAGCAGTTTTCTTGGTCTGACACAGGGCCAGCAAGTTTACGTTGTGAACATAAATGTCCATAGAGTCATCCACATGGAAACAGGCCCTTTGGCCCACCTTGTCCATGCCAATCAAGATGCCTCATCTGTACTCGTCCCATCTAATCGAGTTTGGCCCTTATCACTCTAAACCTTTCCTATCCATGTACCTGTCCAAATATCTTTTAAATGTTGTTATAGTACCTGCTTCAACCTTCTCTGGCAGCTCGTTCCATATTCCCACCAGTCTCTGTGGAAAATGTTACTCCTCAGGTTCCTATTAAATCTTTCCCCTCTTGTCTTGACTGACAAACCAGATCAATTTTCCAAAATATGGTCTCTTTTTATTGAATTTCTTCAACAATATAATGGTTGAACACAAACTCAAAACCGACGCTAGGGTTGGGTGAGCGGGCGCATGGAAGGGCAGTGGGACATATCTCCGTTTCTTTCACTGCTTCGTTAGTTCTGGGGTTTTCCTTTTTTATTTTTTATTTTCTTCTTTCTTTCCCTTTTTTCCCTTTTTCCTTTTTTCCGATCTAATTATTAGTCTATAAAATGTTAAAATGGAAGCAATACGAAAATTGTATAACTGTTATGTCGATTAGTTTCTCTTTGTACAATTGCTTCTAATAAAAATAAATATTTAAAAAAAAAAAAAAAAAAAAATCGTTCCCCTCTCATCTTAAACCCATGTCCTCCAGTACTTGATTCCCCATGACTCTAGGTAAAAGATTGTACATTTACCCTGTATGATCTTATACACCTCGATAAGATCAACCCTCAGCCTGCTGTATTCCAAGGGATAAAATCCTAGTCTGCCCAACCTCTTCCTATAGCTCAGTGCCTGACGTCCTGGCAACATCCTCGTAAATCTTCTCTGCACCCTTTCCAGCTTAACATTTATCCTGTAGTGTAGGGCAACCAAAACAGAACACAATCCTCCAAATGCGGCTGCACAAACGTCTTGCACTACTGTAACATGACATCCCAACCATTATTTGTTATGAGTTTATATCCTTAAGTTGTATGGTATTTGCTGTGCCTTTAGAAGGATGAGAGGGAATCTTATTGAAACATACAAGATTATTAAGGGATTGGACACGCTAGAGGCAGGGAACATGTTCCCGATGTTGGGGGAGTCCAGAACCAGGGGCCACAGTTTAAGAATAAGGGGTGGGCCATTTAGAACGGAAAAAAACTTTTTCACCCAGAGAGTTGTGTATCTGTGGAATTCTCTGCCTCAGAGGGCAGTGGAGGCCAATTCTCTGGATACCTTCAAGAGTTAGATAGAACTCTTAAAGAGAGCGGGGTCAAGAGATATGGGGAGAAGGCAGGAACAGGGTACTGATTGTGGATGATCAGCCATGATCACGTTGAATGGCGGTGCTGGCGCGAAGGGCCAAATGGCCTACTCCTGCACCTATTGTCTATTGTCTATTAATTGTATGTTCCACCCTCCATTCAGACTGGAGGGTGGAAGGTTAAAGTTATTTCCTATTTCCACCATTCCCTTCTGAGGAAGGGTCTCAACCTGGAAATGTCACCTACCCACGTTCTCCGGAGATGGTGCCTGAGTCACTGAGTTACTCCAGCACCTCGTGTCCTTCCCTCCATTATCTGGCTCCATCTGCCTTCTCCTTCTTCGCTCCTTATCTATCTCTGCCCTTCACCTTCAAACCTTCAATTTGTTTGTGCTCTGGATTACAGCATCTGCAGTCACTTGTCTCCTGATGCAGCTGTTGGCCAGAACAGATTTACGAGGATTTACGAGGATTTCAGAAAAGATTTACGAGGATGTTGCCAGGACTAGAGGGTGTGAGCAATAGGGAGAGGTTGAGTAGGCTGGGTCTCAATACCTTGGAGTGCTGGAAGATCAGGGGAGATCTTATAGAGGTGTATAAAATCATGAGAGGAATAGATCAGGTAGAGTCTTTTACCCAGAATCGAGGACCAGAGGACATAGATTCAAGGTGAAGGTGAAAAGATTTAATTGGAATCAGAGGGGTAACTTTTTCACACAAAGGATGGTGGGTGTATGGAACAAGCTGCCAGAGGAGGTAGTTGAGGCTGGGACTATCCCATGTTTAAGAAACAGTTGGACAGGTGCATGATAGGACAGGTTTGGAGGGTTATGGACCAAGCGCAGGCAGGTGGGACTAGTGTGGCTGGGACATTGTTGGCCGGTGTGGGCAAGTTGGGCCGAAGGGCCTGTTTCCACACTGTATCACTCTATGACTTTAAGGTTTGCTTTGGGATCTGATCGGGCAGTCCCTTAATTGCTCAGCACCGTGAAGCAGCAGCTGCAGTAATGTCGGGAAGAATATGCCGTGTGGGAGCGGATCTCCATTTATAACACGGGATTCAACGGGAAATGGGATTCAGCCTTACGGAAAGTCGCAACCTTTATAAACTAAGGTACGAAATGTGGAGGAAGGAAGGAGAGAGTTTGGCTCGGTGTAAATGTCTCCTCTTCCCCTTCACAGCACGGACTACGGCCGCAGGAAGAAGAATGCCTTCCGGATGCAGGTGGAGAAGGGTGAGTCAGACATCCTTGGTCGGAAGAAGGGCCCCGACCTGAAATGTCACCTATCCATCTTCTCCAGGGATGCTGCCTGACCCGCTGAGTCATTCCAGCACTTTATGTCCTTTTGTGTATTAACCAGCATCTGCAGTTCTTTGTTTCTACCCTTCGTCCTAGCTTGGTGCAGGGTCACATTGCCGTGGGGGGGGGGGGGGGGGTGCTGGGTATGGTGGGTCTGAGTGGAGGATGGAGGGGCTGCACTGGGTGTCAGAACAGCAGCCTAGTGAGGTGATGTACAGAGCAATGCTGGTGTCCAAGTCCATAACTCCTTGATAGTGGCAACACAAGCAGAGTGGAAAATAAAGCATGTGGAACACGTCCTATCATTGGTCGGGGCTTTGACTATAGGAGTCAGGCAGTCACAAAGTAGCTTCATAAGACTTTTTGGCCTCATATCAATGAAAGTAAGCATGCAGGTAGAGCAGGCAGTGAAGAAAACGAATGGCATGTTGGCCTTCATAACAAGAGGAATTGAGTATAGAAGCAAAGAGGTCCTCCTGCAGTTGTACAGGGCCCTAGTGAGACCACACCTGGAGTATTGTGTGCAGTTTTGATCTCCAAATTTGAGGAAGGACATTCTTGCTATTGAGGGAGTGCAGCGTAGGTTCACAAGGTTAATTCCCTGGATGGAAGGACTGTCATATGATGGTAGAATGGAGCGTCTGGGCTTGTATACTCTGGAATTTAGAAGGATGAGAGGGGATCTAATTGAAAGATATAAGATTGTTAAGGGCTTGGACACGCTAGATGCAGGAAACATGTTCCCGATGTTGGGGGAGTCCAGAACTAGGGGCCACAGTTTACGAATAAGGGGTAAGCAATTTAGAACAGAGATGAGGAAAAACATTTTCACCCAGAGAGTTGTGAGTCTGTGGAATTCTCTGCCTCAGTAGGCAGTGGAGGCTAATTATCTGGATGCTTTCAAGAGAGAGTTAGATAGAGTTCTTAAAGATAACGGTCAGGGGATATGGGGAGAAGGCAGGAACGGGGTACTGACTGTGGATAATCAGCCATAATCACATTGAATGGCGGTGCTGGCGTGAAGGGCCGAATGGCCTACTCCTGCACCTATTGTCTATTATTGTCTATTGGTTAGGCTACATTTGGAGTATTGCGTGCAGTTCTAGTCACTGCAATGCCGGAAGGATGTGGAGGCTTTGGAAAAGGTGCAGAGAAGTTTTACCGGAATAATGCCAGGATTAGAAGGAATTAGCTACAAGGAGAGTTAGATGGACTTGGATTAGTTTCTCTGGAATGCCAGAGGTTGAGGGGAGAGTTGATGAAGTGTATAACATTGTGAGAGACATAGATAGAGTAAACATTCAAAACCTTTTTTCAGCTGGATGAAAATATTAAATACTAGAGGGCATTGCTAGAGGTGCGGGGTAAGATGTTTTTATGCAGAGTGGTGGGTGGCTGAACGCACTGTCGGGTGGTGGTGGAGGCTGATGCAACAGTGGCATTTAAGACATACCTCCTCAAGGTATGTCTACTTTGAAGAAGTTCTCCTCCTCTCTCCGACGAGAGTTCAGCGACATCGGCCGTTCCTTCTCTCCAGAGATGCTGCCTGTCTCGCTGATGCTGCCTACTCCAGCTTTTTGTGTCTGCCGTGGCATTTAAGAGGCTTTTGGAAGGGCATCTGGATATGCAGGGAATGGAAGGATATGGATCATGTGTAGGCAGATGAGAGGACAGCTCGCTTGGACAGCACTTATTGTTACTTATTATAAGACTGGCTGTCTTATCTGGACAGCTCGCTTGGCACGGACTTAGTTCCTGCATTGTGGTGATCTGTGTTGTGTGTGAGAGGGGAATGAAGCTCATGCAGGAGGTCGTGGTTCCGTGGCGGGAGGGGACGGGGGAGCTGGTGGGGAGGATGTCGTGGGGTCCGGAGTTGTCTGGGGGGTTTGAGTGTGAGGAGGGCGAGTTCTGCTGGAGTGCAAGAGGCTGCCTCGCTAGGTACTGCTGCACGTTGGTTCTGGGTCTCCGTCTCCCCTGCCTGAGGAGGTGCGAGCCACTGAGTCGCAAAGGAGGCCGTTCGGCCCCACTGCCCCAGTGCCGGCCCACGAGCTCGCCAGCCTGATCCCACATCCCGGCACCAGGAGCGACCCCATGCCAGTCATGGCTCCAATCTCCACCACCACGCTCCTGAACGACACCATTCACAGGGTGAACCTCTCATCCCGCTTATTACATGAAACCCCTCTGTTTTTCTGCCCTCTATTGAGGGGAAACTCTGATTCTGCCAGTTTCATGCAGCTCAATGAGGTCTCTCTTCAACTTCAAATGGCCCTCGCTCACCCACCTTTCACTATGAGACAATGTTCTGTTCCTTGACAGCATCCACATCGGGCTGCTCTGCTCCCACTCCTCGCCAGTCACATCCACTCCTTTACGGTGCCCAGGGCTGTAGGCGATGCTCGCCCAGTGGGCCGACTGGTGTTGTACACAGTCCCAGCGTAACCTCTCCGTCCTAACATTCTGTGCTTTGGCTAATAACCTTTTCAAACTCGAGCCGAGTTGTCTTGCCACCTGGGTGGGTCACCAAGGCCCACAGCTACCCGCTCCTTAAAAAATTGCAGAAAATTGTGGATGCAGCCCAGACCATCGCACAAACCAACCTCCCTTCCACTGACTCAACTTACTGTACACCTCGCGCTGCCTCAGCAAGGCCAGCAGCATAATCAAGGACGAGTCGCACCCTGGCCACTGCCTCTTCTCACCCCCCCCACCCCCCCATAGGGCAAAACGTATAGAAGTGTGAAAACTCACACCTCCAGATTCAGGGACAGTTTCTTCCCAGCTGTTATCAGGCAACCAAAACATCCTTCCACAACCAGAGAGCAGTGCTGAACTACTATCTAGCTTTTTGATGACCCTCGGACTATCTTTGATCGGACTTTGCTGGCTTAACCTTGCACTAAACGTTATCCCCTTATCATATATCTATTCACTGTAAATGGCTCGATTGTAATCAATGTATTGGCTTTCTGCTGACTGGATAGCACGCAGCAAAAGCTTTTCACTGTACCTCGGTACCCGTGACAGTCAACTAATCGGCCACCTGTCCTGTCTCCGCAGTGTACCGACTGATCAGCAGTGAGGTTCTGGATTTTGAGGAGGAACATCTGGCCAAGCGAGCACGTCCCAGCTGTGACGAAGACGGGTAGGGAACTGCACCTCTGCCGAGATGTGTGGATTGCCAGATGTTGATAGCTGTGGTATATGTCTAAACGCTGCCATCGTGTTCGCCATGGTGCATCCCTGTGGGATCTGATGTCCCTGGCAGTCGTTTATTTGGTTTAGTTTATAGAGATACAGCATGGAAACAGGCCCTTCAGCCCACCGACCAGCGATCACCCCGTACATGAGCACGGGTATCCCACACACACTAGGGACAATTTACATTTACACCAAGCCAATTAACCTACAAACCTGTACGTCTTTGGAGCGTGAGAGGAAACAGAAGGTTTTGGAGAAAACTCGCGCAGATCACAGGGGGAACGTGTAAACACCGTACAGACAGCACCCATCGCCGGGATGGAACCTGGGTCTCTGGCGCTGCACTCGCTGCAAGGCCAGTGGCGGACTGGCCAGGGTGTCAGCTTGCCCGATGGCAAGTGGCAACCAATATTTTTAGACCCAGTCCGCCACTGTGCGAGGCAGCAACTCTACCGCTGCGCCACTGTGCCGCCCTTGTTGCGTTAGAGTCATCTGACAGCGTTCAGCATGTCTGTTTTATCAGATCAATCGGCCAAGCACCTGCTGTTGCCTGATCTCAAACAGCGGGCACAGGAAACGTACTCATCCTCTACTCTCCAACCATCCCCAGCTGGCACCGACGATGCATCCTGTTCACACAAACCAGCTCCCCTCGGGCAGTGGGAATGTCCGCATCCTGTACACCCAAACTGTCTCCTAACAGGCACTGGGATCGTTGCCAACTTCTGCACCCAATCCATCCTCCACGGTCACTGGGAACGTTCTCATCCCGCACTCCCAGACGAACACCAACAGGCACTGGGAACGTTGCCAACTTCTGCACCCAAACACACCCTCCACAGTCTCTGGGAACGTTCTCATCCCGTACGTCCAGATCAGCCCTTGACAGATGTTGTCATCCTGTGCCTCAAACTACCTGCCAACAGGCACCAACATGTCATGTGTAGGAGTGAACTGCAGATGCTGGTTTAAACCGAAGATAGACACAAAAAGCTGGTGTAACTCTTTTTTTCCCTTCTTAAATAGGAGTTTTTATTCAATTAAATGCAAATACAGAGTAATAAACAAAATCAATCTGCCATTGGCAGTTTACAAACACCAATCAAACAGTTATCAGATTAAAATGGTGTCAACCTTATCTACAAAACCCTCGACCTCCCCTTTCCCCCCCCCCCCCCACCCCTGTGGCAACCAGTGTTCACAGAACTGTGCCTGACCCTGGGAGTGTGTGATGGGGTGGTGTGGAGGGAGCTTCGCATATAACTTTCAATTATAGTTTTTTAATTTTTCTTTTTCTTGTAATTAATTAATTGATTGATTATATATGCAAATACTTTTATTTAGAAAACAAAAACAAACATACAAAAGGGTAACACGCCACAGATGTGGCAGGCGGCTGGCGAGTCCGTGAACCGGCTCAAGCACCTGTTACAGGCCACAGCTCTGTGCAACACTCTCCACCCCAGGTCCCCGATGTAAAGACCTGGGCCTGTGTGCGCTAGGGCAATGGGGAGGGAGCTTTACTCTGTGTCTGACCCAAGCCGTGCCTTTGTGTTTGATTTGCTGATGTTCATTGCCGATTTTCATTCCACAGCGCAGAGCTAATCACAGTGTTCTCAGACAGCGAGGACTTTCCTGAATATCCCGTAAGTGGAGTTGGTTTCTTACTGCGA
The DNA here is from genome assembly GCA_035221665.1 of Okamejei kenojei. Lineage (NCBI taxonomy): Eukaryota > Metazoa > Chordata > Chondrichthyes > Rajiformes > Rajidae > Okamejei > Okamejei kenojei. The sequence goes on along the minus strand of CM069135.1, from coordinate 116,264,194 downwards.
TCACGTGGGCACGTGGGGCATCAGCTCTGTGTGAGAGGGGAATGAAGCTCATGGGGGTGGGGGGGGGGGGGGGAGGGCAGGAGGAGGGGTATGGGTGGGGGTGAGAGGGTGGGGATGGTGTGAGGTTGGGTGGGTTGATGGGGCGGAGGTTGTGGGGAGGGGGGGGTGGGAGGGGGTGAGAAGGTGAATTGGGGGGATGATGTGAGGTTGGGTGGGTGGGGTGATGGGGTGGAGGGGGGGTGTGAGAAGGCGATTTGGGGGTGTGGAGAAGGGGTGGGGGGAGTGATGGAGGGTGGGGGGTTTAGAGCTTGGGGGGATGAGGGGGTGGGGGTGAGTGAGGCGTGTGTGCCGGTCACCACCCAGAACCTGTGCTCTCTCCCTCCACAGCCGACCAACCTCATGAACTCTTCACTGCTGAGTCTTTACCGGAGAGCTGAGCCGGAGGTCATCCCCGGGGTGGGGGGGAGAGTGTCGGTGGGCTCCAACACCCCACGAATGGCCACCCCGCCCGTGGCCGGGGGTTCGGCGAGGTCCCTGGGAGCCGTGGAGGCCTCACCGGGCGGCTGGTTCATTGACCGTACACCAGGGAACGCTCTCACCGACGAGGACGCTGCACCCAGCTCGCAGGTAGTGTCAGTGTCCCGGAGATCAGGCTGGGGGCAAACTGTGGCGTACCTGCCCCCCCTCCCACTGCCCCCCCTCCCACTGCCCCCCCTCCCACTGCCCCTCCTCCCACTGCCCCTCCTCCCACTGCCCCCCCCACTGCCCCCTCCCACTGCCCCCCCCACTCCCACTGCCCCCTCCCCCTGCCCCCCTCCACTGCCCCCCTTCCACTCTGCCCCCCCTGCCCCCCCTTCCACTGCCCCCCTCCTGCCCCCCCTCACTGACCCCTCCCACTGCTCCCCTCCTGCTGCCCCCCACCCACTGACCCCTCCCACTGCCCCCCCTCCTGCTGCCCCCCCCTTCCATTGCCCCCCTCCTGCTGCCCCCCCCCCTCCCACTGACCCCTCCCACTGCTCCCTCCCCTCCTGCTACCCCCCTCCTGCTACCCCCCTCCCACTGCCTCCTTCCCACTGCCCTCCCCTCCTGCTGCCCCCCCCACTGTCCCCCCTCGCACTGTCCCCCTCCCACTGCCCCCCCCACTGCCCCCCCCACCCGCTGCTCCCCCCTCCCACTGCCCCCCCTCCTGCTGCCCCTCCCCATCCACTGCCCCCCCTCCCACTGCCCCCCCCCTCCCACTGCCCCCCCCCTCCCACTGCACCCCCCCCACTGCCACAGGAGGACCTCAATGAGACTTACCGAATAGTGAAAGGCCTGGATAGAGTGGACTCAGAGAGGATGTTTCCACGAGTCAGAGAGTCTAGGACCAGTGGGCACAAGTTCAGAATAAAAGGTCATACCTTTAGAAAGGTGATGAAGATTCATTTCTTTAGTCAGGGGTTGGTGAATCTGTGCGATTCATTGCCTCGGGCGGCTGTGGAGGTCGCCAATTGGTATTTTTAAAGCGGAGATTGACAGGTTCTTGATTAGTTTGGGTGTCAAAGGTTATGGGGAGAGGAATGGGGTTTAGAGGGAAAGATAGTTCGGCCGTGATTGAATGGGGGCGTAGAATTGATGGGCCAAATGGCCTCATTCTGCTCCTATCACTTGTGACCTAAAGAAACGTAGGACAGGTGTTTGTCACACAGAGGGTGGTGGGTGCGTGGAACGTGCTGCCAGAGGTGGTGGTGGAGGCAGGTGTGATGGTGGTGTTTGTGAGGCTTTGAGATTGGCACGTGGACACGCAGGGAATGGAGGGACAGGGATCACGTGCAGGCAGATGTGCAGTTTACATTGGCATCATGGCGGGCACCAGGCACGTGCCGTCAGGGTAGGCAAGGTAGTCAGTGCCTACCATGAATAAAATTATAAAATGGTCATTATTAAATATAAATAGTAAAGGTACGGGGGAATTATGCTTACCTAAGAGATCGGACTCTTAGGGAGGCGTAATTCTCCCGTGCCTTTCATCCGCAGTACATTTAAAACATAGAAACATAGAAAATAGGTGCAGGAGTAGGCCATTTGGCCCTCCGAGCCTGCACCGCCATTCAATATGATCATGGCTGATCATCCAACTCAGTATCCCGTACCTGCCTTCTCTCCATACCCCCTGATACCCTCTAGCCACAAGGTCCACATCTAACTCCCTCTTAAATATAGTCAAAGAACTGACCTTCTGTGGCAGAGAATTCCAGAGACTCACCACTCTGTGTGAAAAATGAGAAGTATGTGCTACTCAGGTGCCGTCGATGCTGCTTCAAGCCACCAGTGGCAACGGTCTATAAAGGCAGCTGAAATTCTGCCTCTACACCGTGGACTGCGTGCATGTTTCTTTTAAAAGCCGACTGACAGCTCACCGGGGAGAGAACAATCTGCGCGTGGGCGGTTTTCAAGATTTTTAGAAGCCGACTGACCAAAGATACTGACTGCCTGCCCTGACTAATTACTCACGGCACGTGCCTGGCGGACACAGACCTGGTGGACAGAAAGGCCTGTTCCTTCCCCCCCCCCCCCCCCCCGGTCTCTCCCCCATCCCTGCCTGTCCGCTCTGGGGTGGGCTGCCTGGATTCCCGCGATCCCGTCACACGCTCTGTGACCCCTGCCCCCTGCCTCCCAAATCCCACACCAAACTGCCTCCCCCCCCTCGTCACGATGTTCCCACCCCCTCCCCGCCAACCCTCCATCTGCGGTGGGGGGGGGTAAACACTGTGACGGGGGGAGGCAGTTTGGTATAAATGGTGAGTGGTGATTCAGCACAGCAATAGTTGTGAATCGGTGCAGTGTCATAGAGTTATTGATTCATAAGAGCCATACAGCATGGAAATGGGCCCTTTTGTCCAGCTTGCCCATGCCAACCTAGATGCCTCACCTACATTAGTTTCACCTGACTGCGCTTGGCCCATATCCCTCTACACTTTTCCTATTCATAGACCTGTAGAAATGTCTCTTAAATGTTGTTTTAGTACCTGCCTCAACTACCTCCTCATTCCACATACCCACCACCCAAAAGTTGCCCCTCAGGTCCCTATTAAATTTTCGGCCTCTCACCAACTCTGGGTAAAAGACTCTGCATTCACCCTATCCATTCCTCTCATGATCTTATACTCCTCTATAAGATCACCCCTCATCCTCCTGCGCTGCAAGGAATGTACAGACACTCCCCAACTTATAAAATAGGCAACTTACATAAATGTGCACTTACATAGACAATTCTGTACTCAGTCCCTCGTGCAATCAAGACAGTTTGTAAATTCCACAACACTGAACGATCACTCAAGGAAACATAGAAAAATAGGTGCAGGAATAGGCCATTCAGCCCTTTGGGTCATTCAATATGATCATGGGTGCTCATCTAAAATCAGTACCCCGTTCCTGCTTTTTCCCCATATCCCTTAATTTCTTTAGCCCGAAGAGCTAAATCTAACTCTCTTGGAAACTGAAAACTTGAAGGCCGTGTCTGTGGTGCTGAAGCCTCTGCTTTGTTGCAGCGAGTGGACAGGTCTGGGCTGGAGGCGGAGCCGAGGAAGAGGAGGGGTGGGCGGAGGAGCCGGCACCGGGGGCTGGATACTGCTGGGCCCGCGGACAGGGCTATCGAGGGCTCCCTGCTGGAGAGGGCAGGTCAGTGTTCACCGCCTCCTCCCCCACCATCAGCACACGTGCCCTGTTCACGCCGACCTCCGGAAACCAACGCCCTCGCACTCACGTGTTCACCCCCACACCCCGGGTAGACCCTGCCCCCCTCGCCCCCCCCATCGCCCCCCATCGCCACATGCAAGAGGAAAGAATTCAGCAGGACCTTGGCAGCATTGATGTGCAGAGGCAGCTCCCTGAAAGCTGCAGTGCAAGAAGTAGATCAGTCTGAAGAAGAGTCTCGACCTGAAACGTCGCCCATTCCTTCTCTCCAGAGATGCTGCCTGTCCCGCTGAGTTACTCCAGCATTTTGTGTCTAGCACAAGTAGTTAGTTTGGTTCAGTTGAGTTTATTGCCACGGGTATCAGTGAGAAGCTTTTGTTGCGTGCTAACCAGTCAGTAGATTAACCGTGCGTACAGTCGAGCCATTCACAGTGCAGACACAGGGTAGAGTGGTAAAGATGCGTGTGAGATACAGCACGGAAACAGGCCCTTCGGCCCACTGAGTCCGCACCGACCAGCAATCGCCCCGTACACTATCCCGCACACTGGGGACAATTTACCAAATAACCAAAGCCAATTGACCTGCAAACCTGCACGTCTTTGGAGTGTGTGAGGAAACCGGGGCACCCAGAGGAAGCCCACATGGTCACGGGGAGAACGTACAAACTCCATACAGACAGCACCCGTAGTCGGGATCGAACACGGGTCTCCGGCGCTGCGAGGCTCTACCATTGCGTCACCGTGCTGGCGTTATGGTTTGCTTGCCTGCATTAGTCGGCACAATGAGTGTGAGAGTTCGGCAGTCCGCTTGCAGCTTTGTGGGACCGAGTTACCACAGATACCGTCTGTCTTCATCTTCTCACTGTCTCCCGTGCGGGGCTTGCCCATTCCCCGTTGATCCGTCTAATTCACTTTTCTATTGTCAGCTTCGAAGCGGAGCTTTGTGATCCAGTACTCGTCCCTGAAGTTTGAGGATGTTGGTGGCAGCGACAAGACCCTGAAGGTGAGGAGGGTATTGTTGGTGTCAGGCAGACTGGCGAATGATTCACTCTTCCCACCCCCTATACCCCACCCAGCCCCTGACCCCATTCTCTGCCCCCTGACCCCATTATCTGCCCCATGACCCCACTCTCTAACCTCTGACCCCATTCTCTAACCCGTGACCCCATTCTCCCTTCCTGACCCCATTCTCTACCCCCTGACCCCATTCTCCACCCCCTGACCCCATTCTCCCTTCCTGACCCCATTCTCTAACGCCTGACCCCATTATCTAACCCGTGACCCAGCACCTCTCCCCACCCGGTGCCTATCCCACTCCTTCCCCAACTCCTCTCTCCATTGTGGGTCAGTGGGAGATGTTTTGGTGGGACGGGACGGTGGGAGTGGCGGAGAGAGGGGGAGATGGTGAGGGTGGGAGACAGTACGAACGGCGATTGTGGGGGGCAGGGGGAACGTGGGGGTGTAACAGGGTTACGGTGGTGCGGGGCAGGATGCCGTGGTGGTGAATCGGAAGGGTGGGGGAAACGTGGAGGCGGAGACAAGGCTAACAGAGCAGGGGGGAGGGGCGGCGGGGAAGAGATGACGGGGTGGGGAGAGTCATAGAGTCATGCAGTGATGCAGTGTGGAAACAGGCCCTTCGGCCCAACTCGCCCACACCGGCCAATAATGTCCCAGCTACACTAGTCCCACCGGCCCGCGTCTGGTCCATATCCCTCCAAACCTGTCCTAGCCATGTACCTGTCCAACTGTTTCTTAAACGGTGGGACAATCCCAGCCTCAACTACCTCCTCTGGCAGTTCATTCCATACACCCACCGTGTATGAAACTTTGTGTGAAAAAGTTACCCCTCAAATTCCTATTAAATCTTTTCCCCTTCACCTTGAACCTATGTCCTCTGGTCCTCGATTCCCCTACTCTGGGCAAGAGACTCTGTGCATCGATCCCGGTCTATTCCTCTCATGATTTTGTATATGTTAGTGGGGTGTGGTAGTGTGGGGGAGGCTGCGTGATGATGACCCCGTCTCCTCTCCGCAGGACGTGTGCTGGCTCCTGGTTCATCTGCGGCACCCGGAGGTTTACGAGCAGCTGGGAGTGCACCCGCCCCGTGGCTTCCTGCTGCACGGGCCGCCGGGCTGCGGCAAGACTCTGCTGGCACAGGCCATCGCTGGGGTAGGTGGCCCGTGGGGGGGGGGGCACAATGGTGGCGGCATCGGGAGGGCTGTCACCCCGGGAATGGCCGTCCCCCTGCCTGAGTAAGTGCAGGTTGGACCCCTGCCCACCGCAGGACCTGCAGCTTCCCCTGCTGAAGGTGGCGACCACAGAGGTGGGGGCGGGGGCGCATGTGTCCCACAGGAGAGTGTGTGTGTGTCTGTGTGTGAAGCCCAAGAGCGTGTGAGCATGTGGGCAGGTATGTATATATGTGTGCGGGCTAGGGTGTACATGCAGAGTGTGTGTACATGCATGGGCCAGGCATGTGTGTGTGTGTGTGTGTGTACGTACAGAGGTGTGTGTGTGTACGTGAATGGGCCAGGATGTGTGTGCGCGCTTGTACGCAAGGCCCAAGGGCGTGTTTGTGTGTATTTGCATGAGTCTATGTGTGTGCGTGTGTGTGGATTTATCAGCATGTTTGTGTGTGTACAGTCTGTACAGGCCAGGTGTGCGACTGAGTGTGTAGTGTGAGTGTGTGTGTGCACGGACAGTTTAAGCGTATGTGCGTGCGAGAGTGTGTGCAATCGCTTGCCCGGATCTCACTCTCTCTCTCTGACCCCCCTCCCCGCTCTCACCCCCTCCCCTCCCCACTCTCACCCCCTCCCCTCCTCAGGAGCTGCAGTTTCCCCTGCTGAAGGTGGCGGCCACAGAGCTGGTGTCCGGAGTCTCCGGAGAGTCCGAGCAGAAGCTGCGGGGCCTGTTTGAAGAGGCCGTGGTGAGGAGGGGGCCGGGACAGTGTGGGGGTGAGGGGGGGGGTCTGTGGTAAGGGTCTCGCTGCGGGGGTTGTATGTGTTTGGAGGGGTGGGGTTGGGGGAAGGAGGGGGTTTTATTCGGGAGGAGGCGGGGGTCCGGGGTCTGGTGGCAGCTGGGAGGGGTGTTGGTCCAGTGGGAGGGGGGCACTCGACCTGGTTGAGTGGTGGTGGTCTTGTTGAGTGTTGGGGGTGGGGGGTTTGGGTCCGGGGGCGTGGAGGTGAGTGAGGGGCTGAGTGTTGGGAGGTGTGCGGAGGGAGGGAGGGAGGGTCCCGACCTGTTGGGAGTGAGAGGGGGTGGGACAGGGGACTCCCCTCTCCCCGTCACCGCTATCTCAACCCATGCCCTCCCTCTCTCTCTCCCCCGTGAACCGCCTCCCCATGTGTGTGTGTGTGTGTCCCACAGCTCCAGGCTCCCTGCGTTGTGTTCATCGACGAGATTGACGCCATCTGCCCCAAGCGCGAGGTTGCCTCCAAGGACATGGAGCGCCGCATCGTGGCCCAGCTGCTCGCCTGCCTGGATGGTCAGTCAGCGGGGAGACCCCCTCCTCGTCACCCCCCTCGCTTCCCGGAGATTTTTGTCAGTCTCCCTAATGGTCGAAAGTGGTTTCTGTTTTAAAAATTTGTAATTTTTTAGTCGAAGCCGGTTGCGATGTTAGTTGAAGGTGGTTGCCAGAGGAGAAAAACCTCCGGGAACTGCATGGAAACCTTGGGGGGGGGGGGGGGGAGTGCGCAAAGTCTCCAGAGGTTTCTGTTCAGGTTTCCTAAGTGGGACAGGGGCATAACAGCCTATGCAGCACCAGAGACCAGAGTTTGATCCCGACTACGGGCGCTGTCTGTACGGAGTTTGTACGTTCTCCCCTTGACCTGCGTGGGTTTTCTCCGAGATCTTTGGTTTCCTCCCACACTCCAAAGACGTACAGGGTTGTAGGCTGAATTGGCTTGGTATAAATGTAAAAATAGTGTAACTAGGATGGTGTTAGTGTGCGGGGATCGCTGGTCGGTGCAGACCCGGTGGGCTGAAGGGCCTGTTTCTGCGCTGTATCTCTAAACTAAACTAAACTCCCCTGAGGGTGGGGTGGGACGGGGTCGCGGGGGCAGGGTCGCGGGGTGGGGCGAGGGGTCGCGGGGCGATCGGTCAGGGTCACGGGGCGGTGCGGGTGCTTTGATGGGTTTAGGGCCACAGGGCTCATGCACCAGCCCACCTTCACCCCTCTGATTACAGACCTGAACACCCTGGCCGTCTCCAAGCCGGTCGTGGTCATCGGAGCCACCAACAGGCCCGACTCGCTGGACCCTGCCCTGCGCCGAGCCGGCCGCTTCGACCGCGAGATCTGCCTCGGCATTCCCAGCCAGGACGCCCGCCAACAGTGAGTCCCAGCCCCGCACGGCCCGGCCCCGGGGTAGGCATGGGTCCCATCTGACCTTCCCGCGCCCGTGCCATCCGTGGCTCTGACCATCCCCACTCCCCCCTCCTCCTCCTCCTCCCCCTCCTCCCTCCCATCCACCTCTCCCTCCTCCATCCCATCCCCCTCCCTACTGCCCCCCCCTCTTCTCCCTCCACCCTCCCCACTCCCCTCTTCACCTCCCTCTCCTGTCCTTCCTCTTCCTCCCCCTCCCCCTCCACCCTCCGTCCCCCTTCACCTCCCTCCTCCCTCCCATCCACTTCTCCCTCCTCCATCCCATCTCCCTCCCTCCTCCATCCTCCTCCTCCCTCCCCTCTCCCTCCACCCTCCACCCTCCCCACTCCCCTCTTCACCTCCACTTCCACCTCCCCCACCCCACCCCACCCCACTGCCCCCCCCTTACTTCCCCCTCCCCCACTCCAATCCATGTCTGACCTTTCCCATCGGTGCCTCTGCTCTGAGCGCTGGTTATCCTCAGTGGAGATGGGTCAGGGGTCAGAGGCAGGCCCACGCTGGGGTTTGGGGTTTGGGGGTGTGTTGGTGCCGTGTTCCCCCGCCCTGACCGTCACTTTGTGACTCCCTGCCTCCCGCCAGGATCCTGCGTACACTGTGCCGGAAGCTGAGACTGCCGGAGACGTTTGACTTTGAGGAGCTGGCGCGGCTGACCCCGGGCTACGTGGGCGCTGACCTAATGGCCCTGTGCCGCCAGGCGGCCATGAGCGCCGTCACCCGCATCCTGCTCCGGCGGCAGGAGGAGTGCCTGCCACCGGGACCCTCCGGAGAGCCCGGCCCGGCACCGCAGCTGGACACCGACCAGGTGAGGACCATCGCTCGGCAACATCCCGTCACACACTACCGGGGTCACAGAGTGAAGAACCCTCAACACCGCCCCTCACGCACCCCCAGGGTCACAGAGTGAAGCCGCCTCTGCACCGACCCCTCACACACCCCCAGGGTCACAGAGTGACGTACCCTTAACACCGACCCTCACACCCTCAATATGATCATCGCTGATCATCTCCAATCAGTACCCCGTTTCTGCCTTCTCCCCATATCCCCTGACTCCTATATCTTTAAGAGCCCTATCTAACTCTCTTGAAAGTATCCAGAGAACCTGCCTCCACCGCCCTCTGAGGCAGAGAATTCCACAGACTCACCACACTCTGTGAGAAAAAGTGTTTCCTCGTCTCCGTTCTAAATGGCTTACTCCTTATTCTTAAACTGTGGCCCCTGGTTCTGGACTCCCCCAACATCGGGAGCATGTTTCCTGCCTCTAGCGTGTCCAAACCCTTAACAATCTTATATGTTTCAATGAGATACCCTCTCATCCTTCTAAACTCCAGAGTGTACAAGCCCAGCTGCTCCAATCTCTCAGCATATGACAGCCCCGCCATCCCGGGAATTAACCTTGTAAACCTACGCTGCACTCCCTCAATAGCAAGAATGTCCTTCCTCAAATTAGGACAAACGCACAAACTCCGTACAGGCAGCACCCGTAGTTGGGATCGAACCCAGTTCTCCGGCGCTGCATTCTAAGGGCAACTCTAAGAGTGAAGCTGTCTCTGCACCGTCCCATCACAATTTCTTGGACGGACAGGGTGAAGCTCCCTCTACTCCGTCCCTCACACACTCCAGGAGTTACAGAGTGAAGCTCTCTCAACGTTGTTCCGTCACACCTCCAGGCTTAGAGTGAAGCTCTACCTGCACCGTCCCACCACACGCACAAATTGGGCCCAGAATTGGTTTGGGAACAGGAGGAGGAGGGCGAGGGGGATGGTAGTAGGTTGCATTTGTGGTTGGAAGCCTGCGACCAGCGATGTGCCGCAGGGATTGATGCTGGGACGCATGTTTATTCTCCACATAAATAATTGGGTTTTGAGTGTGAATGTAAAGGTATGATTGGTAAGTTTTACGCATGCTACGGGAAGGGTGTAGTTTAGTTTAGTTTAGAGATACAGCATGGAAACAGCCCCTTCGGCCCAGCGACCATCCGCAACCAGCGATCCCCGCACATTAACACTATCCACACCCACTAGGCACAAAGTTTACATTTACCAAGCCAATCAACCTACAAACCTGTACGTCTTTGGAGTGTGGGAGGGAACCGAAGATCTCGGAGAAAACCCCTGCACGTCACGGGGAGAACGTACAGACAGCACCCGTAGTTGGGATCGAACCCGGGTCTCCGGCGCTGCGTTCGCTGCAAGGCAGCAACTCTACCGCAGCGCCACCGTGACCGCCCCGTCGAGGAAAGAAGGGAGGGGACGTATTTTTGATGAGGGCGAACATTACAGCACAACCTCCAGGAGGGGGAGCATCTGGAGAGACTACATGGGTGGAACTGAGCAATGAGAAGGGGTTGTGCAGGAGCCAAAGACACACAACATGCTGGAGTAACTCAGCGGGACAGGCAGCATCTCTGGAGAGAAGGAATGGGCGACGTTTCAGGTCGAGACCCTTCTTCAGACTGAGAGGCAGGGGAGAAGGAGAGACACAGAGATACGGAGGGGTAAGGTGTGTAAACGAGACATCAAAGGGGATGCAGTGCAAGGAAAATATAGAATAGATCATTGTTAGCTAGAAGAAGGTAAGAACAAAGCATGTATAAAATGTAATAGGGACAGTCAGACTGGTCGGAGAACTGGGAAGGGGGAGGGATGGAGGGAGAGGGAAAGCAAGGGTTATTTGAAGTTGGAGAAATCATATTCATGCCGCTGGGATGTAAGCTGCCCAAGCGAAACATGAGGTGCTGTTCCTCCAATTTGTGTTGGGCCTCACTCTGTCAGTGGAGGAGGCCCAGGACAGAAAGGTCAGTGTGGGAATGTGAGGAGGTGTTAAAGTGTTTAGCACCGAGAAATCAGGTAGGTTTTGGGGGACTGCTCAGTCTGCCTGGCCCTTTCTTACCTCTATGTCTCGTCCTCCCCTGACTCTCAGTCTGAAGAAGGGTCTCGACCTGAAACGTCACCCATTCCTTCTCTCCAGAGCTGCTGCCTGTCCCGCTGAGGGTTACACAAAAAGCTGGAGAAACTCAGCGGGTGCAGCAGCATCTAAGGAGCGAAGGAGCCTGTCCCGCTGAGTTACTCCAGCATTTTGTGTCTATTATCTTCAATGAGAACGGGTTGGTCACTTTGGTGGGAATGTGCTGTGGGTCCCCAATAGTTGGTGGGAATTAGAGTGAGATTTTCTCCATCGATATGTAGATGTGCTGACTAGGGCAAAATGTATATGTGCTCAGGGGCAAAACCCGACCTCCTGTTGGGAAGTGAGACTGGGCAGGTGGCAGAAGTGCAGCGCCACACTTTGGAACGCCAGTTTGTTTAGTTTTAGAGAGACAGCGCGGAAACAGGCCCTTCCGCCCATCGAGTCCGCACCGACCAGCGATCCCCGCACATTAACACAAGCCTACACACATGAGGGACAATTTGCACTAATATCAAGTGTACAAACTCAAGCCAATTAACCTACAAACCTCTATGTCTTTGGAGTGTGGGAGGAGACCGAGGATCTCGGAGAAAACCCATGCGGTCACGGGGAGAAGGTACAAACTCCGTACAGACGGCACCTGTAGTTGGGATCCCTGGGTCTCTGGCACTGCAAGCTCTACCGCTGCACCACCGTTTAAAATTAGTTAAAAAATAATTATGGAAAAGGGCAGATTGGATCCAAACGTTGACATCCTAAATTGAGGCAAGGCCAATTTTCATAGTCTTAGACAGGAACGTCCTAAAGATGGGCGGGGGTTTGTGGATAAAGGGATGTCTGGTAAGATGGAGGTTTTTAAACATGAGACAGGGAGAGTTCTGGGCCAGAATGTTCTTGTAGGAATGAAGGGCAGTGAGGAAAGGCTGGGAGGGATTGGGGCTGGCACAGATAAGTGCAACCAGTTAGCTAGGCATCTCGGCCAGCATGGCCACTTTGGGCCGAAGGGCCTGCTTCCATGCTGCATGACTATGACAGTAACATTTGCGGTGTTGTTAGTTGTGAGGGACCTTGGAGTGCAAGCTCAAGGATTGTTGATGGTGGCAACACAGGTGAATGTGTTGAAAAAGGATTGTGAAATACCAGCCTTCACTAGCTGGGGCACAGATTAGAAGAGCTGAGTATCTTTATAAATCATTAGAATAGAATACTTTGTCACATGTGACAAGTCACAGTGAAATTTTTTGCTTGCATACTATTGCCAAAGTATGCAAATATTCGTCCATAAAGGACGCTTACAAAGTTACAAATTCCCACCCCCCCGCGCCAGGTCCCCCTTTGCTCTTCCTCCGCTCACCCACCCCCCCACACCAGTCCCCGTTGTCCATTGCTCGCCCCCCCCCCTCATGGTGGTCCCCCCACGCCGGGCCCTCCTTTGTTCCTCCCCCGGCAGCGGCGTCCTCACTTCCACGTGTCGGTCCTCGTCCGTCAGTCGGCGCCATCAACGACCGCCGCACCGGCATCTCCACTAATGTTCACGGGCCCTCTCCGGACGCCTCCGTGGTGCTGGACAAGTCCCGGCCGTGGGCTCCGGCCGCAGGCTCTGCAGGCCCAGGGGCCGTTGGCCGCGGGCTTCGTCGACCTGTGAGGCTCCAACTCCGACCCTCGAGGCCTGGGCTCCAAATGGGAGGCTCCATCTCCGACTCGCAAGGTTCTGGGCCACGAGGCATCGGGCTGGCGGCTCCTCTCGACGAGAGTGCTGTGCACAGTTCTGGTCGTGTGGAAGGATGATTGAGTGGGAGGGGGTGCAAAGGGGATGGACCAGGATACTGTCTGGAATGGAGCATTCCAGCTGTGGGGAGAAACCGGAGAGGCTGGGTCCCTGGTGCCGAGGCTGAACCTGATGGAGGTGTGCAATGTTATGAGGGACACAATAGAGTGGAGAGTCAGCAACGTGATAAATCATAGAGGCCACAGGTTTTGGGTAAGGGGCAAGGTGTTTAGAGGAGAGGAATTTTCCACGTGTTGGTAAGTTGGAATCTGAACCTACACCTGGCGGGATGGTGGAAGCTGAACATTTTAATGGCAAGTTAAAAAAACATCCAGGTCAGTACTTGTATCACCAATGAATAAATTGAATGAATGAATGAATACATCTTATTAGCCAAGTATGTACACATACAAGGAATTTGCCTTGGTGCTTTGCTCCCAAGTAACAACACGATATACAGTAGACAATTAATAATAAAACATTATAATTTAAACGTGTGAAGAATGAAATAAAATACCAGAGCACAAGGAGGCTACAGACTTTTGGCTGTTGAGTCTGTCTGGCTGTGGTGGCTTTGACAGTCGCCTTCCAGAGGGAAATGCTTCAAAGAGTTTGTGCCCTGGGTGAGAGGGGTCAGAGACAAGAGGTTATGGGGTGAAGGCAGGAGAATGTGGTTCGGAGGGAGAGGTAGATCAGCCATGATTGAATGGCGAACTAGACTTGTTGGGCTGAATGGCCTAATTCTACTCCTATTCCTACTGACTTTAAGACTGCAAATCCAGTGCTGGATTAGTGTAGATCAGGGGTGGGGAACCTGCGGCCTTAAGGCTGCATGCGGCCTTTTAGGCCATTAAGTGCGGCCTTTTGAATGAATCCAAATTTTGTAGAACAAATCCTTTTATTTTAATTAATATGTTTTTGTTTGTCTTTTATTATTTTTATCTTAAAATGAACATATTTAAAATACCAAAGAGTAAATGAAGATTCAACTAAATAATCCCATATCTAATTGAGGTTTCTTGGATGTGGCCTTATTAGGTTACAGCTAACTTAATGCGGCATTCCAACATGAAAAGGTTCCCCACCCCTGGTATAGATGGTTGCTGGAAGGTGGCCTGCATGGGCTGTGATGCTCCAGGATTCCATGATTGTCCGGGTTGCACAGCAAGGAATGTCGTGTGTAGGACGGGACTGCAGATGCTGGTTGCAGAGAGAAGCTCCCTCCACGTTTTCCTGCCCCGCATTCCCAGCGCGGGACCCGCTCCACCCCGCTCCTCCGTCCCGGGCACATCAAGGAGAGAAGGGAGGGGAGGGAGTTCTTGACCCAGTGCCGCCTTTGCCTGCTCTGCCGGTGACGCCAGTCTTGTTTCCCCCCCCCCCCCCCGTCAGGACGAGCTGAGGAGACTGCGTGCGGCCCTCAGCGACCCGTCCCCCATGCCAGACGGAGACCTGCAGGAGCTGTGCGTGGAGATGTCCGACTTCACCGGCTCCCTCTCCGCGGTGCAGCCCTCCGCCAAGCGGGAGGGGTTTGCCACCGTGCCGGACGTGACGTGGGCCGACATCGGAGCGCTGGAGGAGATCCGCGAGGAGCTCACCATGGCCATCCTGGTAGGTGAACCATCCGGGCCCCAGCGGCCGGCACTTGCCCTCTCCCACGGCTCCTGTGCTCCACTCCCTGACCCACTGCACCCGCCCAGCAGCAGCCCCTCCCTCACCTCCCCTTCCCACCTTCCCGTCCCTGTTCCCACCAGCTCCCCCTCCCACATGTCCATCCCTCTTCCATCATCATCTCCCCTTCCCCATCTGCATCTTCCTGCCGGTGTTTCCAGGCTTGAACCTCCCCTTCCCCGTCTCCTTCATCTCCGACATCCTTATCTCTCTTCACCCTTTTCCCTCTTGGCACGGTGGCGCGGCGGTAGAGCTGCTGCCTTCCAGCGCTTGCAGCCCCAGAGACCCGGGTTCCATCCCGACTACGGGTGCTGTCTGTATGGAGTTTGTACGTTCTCCCCGTGACCTGCGTGGGTTCCCTCCGAGATCGGTTTCCTCCCACACCCCAAAGACGTGCAGGTTTGTAGGTTAATTGGCTTGGTATAAATGTAAAAATTGTCCTTAGTGTGTGTAGGATAGTGTTAATATGCGGGGATCGTTGGTCGCCGCAGACTCGATGGGCCGAAGGGCCTGATTCTGTGCTGTATCACTAAACTAAACTAAATTATCCCTGTAATCCATCCTCTATTTCCGTCGGTCTCTGCCTTGCTGCTGCCCTTGTCTCTGTGTCCCATTCGGAGTCAGCCCTGCCTTCCAAGCTTCCCTCATCTCTGGTTCGAATGTGCAGCGGGCAGGCCATTGGGCCCGACGGACATGTGTTAGCCTCTGTTGTTGATGGGGTCGGATGATTTCCCCTTAGGGCGGTGATCTGTGGTGGGACTGGGGAGGGTCCGGCTGGGAAGTGGTGTCACTAACTCCTCTCTCTCTCTCTCTCTTCCCCCCAGGCTCCGCTCCGCCATCCACACCATTTCCGGGTGCTGGGGCTGTCCAGCCCGGCCGGCGTGCTGTTGGCTGGGCCACCAGGCTGCGGGAAGACGCTGCTGGCCAAGGTGAGTGCCCTCTAGCCTCTGACCCGCGTGACCGGGCGCCACCAGTGGGGCTGCCACCTCCTGCCCAGCCGCCCAGTGCAGGGAGAGGCACGGACTGACCAGGACAGGGCAAGCTTCCCCACCCCCACCCTCCCCCTTACCACCCTCGCTGCAGCTGCTAAAGGCACGGGAACATCACTCCACAAACACTCAGACCCACCGACGTATGGAACAAGCTGCCAGGAGTTGAGGCTGGGACTATCCCATCATTTAAGAAGCAGTTAGACAGGTACATGGATAGGACAAGTTTGGAGGGACATGGACCAAATGCTGGCAGGTGGGACCAGTGTAGCTGGGACATATTGGCCGGTGTGGGCAAGTTGGGCCAAAGGGCCTGTTTCCACACAGTATCACTCTGTGACCCGTCACCCCACTCTCCCCTCACCATCCTTGCTGCTGGATACCCGGGCTCCTATCGCTTATGACCTTTCCCAGCACCATGCCTCCTCATTCCTAGTGCAATATCCCCTCCTGAGAGAGCGGTGGGGGACCTGGCTGTGCCTGGAGAGGGACCAGCAGGGAGCGAGGGGCAGAGCGGCCAGCGGGCCAGGGTGATAGTCTTGCCCCGCTCCAGGGGAGTGGAGGCGTGTGTGGAGGGGGCGGCTCTGGGTGAATGATCCTGTGTCTTCCAGGCTGTGGCCAACGAGTCGGGGCTGAACTTCATCTCGGTAAAGGGGCCGGAGCTGCTCAACATGGTGAGTCCGCATGGAACCTCCGCGCTCCGCATACTGCTCGCCCCCTCCCCTCGCCTGAGAGCCCTCAACACTCCCTCCGCTCCCTGCCACGAGCAGTCCATGACTCTCGCCCACCCCTCACTGACCCCTCTCCTTACTGACCCCACCTCCCACTGACCCCATTCTGACCCCTCCCCTCTCTGGCCACTCTGACCTCTCACTGGCCACTCACCTCTGACCCCGCCCCTCTCTGACCCCTCCCGTATCTGACCCCTCAGTGACCCCTCCCTGTGACCCCACCCCCACTGACCCTTTCAGACCCCTCCCCTCCTCTCACTGACCACTCACCTCTGACCCCTCTCCTCTCTGACCCCTCCTCTCATTGACCCCTCCCCTCATTGACCCCCACTCCCCACTGAGCCCTCCCCTCCCCTCACTGACCCTCCCCTCACTGACCCCTCCCCTCCCCCACTGACCCCTCCTCTCACTGACCCCCACCCCTCACTGACCCCACCCCCCCACTGACCCCTCCCCTCACTGACCCCACCCTTCACTGACCCCTCCCTTCCCCTCACTGACCCCTCCCCTCCCCTCACTGACCCCTCCCCTACGCTCCAACCCACCCCGTCAGCGTCTCCTCCCCCACTCCTTGCCGCCGTTCCCGCTCCCTCTCACACTCCCTGTCTGTCTCCGTGTTTGCAGTACGTGGGGGAGAGTGAGCGGGCGGTGCGACAGGTCTTCCAGCGAGCTCGCAACTCCGCCCCCTGCGTCATCTTCTTCGACGAAATCGACTCCCTGTGTCCGCGGCGCTCCGAGCACGAGGTGAGCTGGGGGTGCGGGGGGGTGGTGTCAGACTGGGGACGGGGGGAAACAGGCTGGGGAGAGGGAGGGAGGGGGTGGAGGCAGGGGTGGTGTGGGTGATGGGGTGGGTCGGGGGATTGGGATTGGAGGGAATGGAGCATGGGGGGTCAGGTTGGTGGTGGCTCGGGTTTCCATTTTTCTCACTCCCAAATAAGGGACAAAAGGTCAAAATACGGGACAAATTCCCGAAGGCAATTTGTTGACCGACTCGGCCGTGGCTGGGTCCCGGGTGCTGGACCGCACACAAAGCCCAGCCGGCGGGCCAGCTGAGGAGCTTTGGCCCGGGCCGCGCGACGTCGCGCGCAAAGTCCGGCGCCCCATCCAACTCGTGAACCGATGATCGGCCATGAGAAGGAGGGGTGGTGGTGTCGGCAGGTAAGCGAAGGTCCGAAGGTCGGACAGCTGGCCGGGCTGCCGACCGACGGGGCCACGGGCGAGGCGCTGCTGCTGCTGCTGCACTCCATGGGCTGCACTACATCGGGACGGGTGAGGCAGGGCCGGATGCGGCGCTCCGACCCGACAGTCCCTTCGATCTGAGTAGTAGCAGTCAAATATGGGACAAGGGCGGTCCCGTATGGGCCCAATATGCAGGATGTCCCGGCTAATATGGGACAGTAGGCAACCCTGGTGGTGGTGGAGGATGGGACTGTGATGGAGGGGGCTGGGGGCGGTGTCTGGGGGAGGGGTGAACGGGCTGGGGAAGGGATCAGGGATGAGTGTGTGATGTTGCGTCTCCTGTGTGCGTCGCCAGTCAGGTTCCAGTGTGCGGGTGGTGAACCAGCTGTTGACGGAGATGGACGGGCTGGAGGCCAGGAAGCAGGTCTTCATCATGGCTGCCACTAACAGACCAGGTGACCAGGGCAGCGGGCGTGGGGGGGAGGGAGTTATTTCCGGGAGAGGGGAAAAGGTCAGAGGGAGGGAAGAGTCTTGAGGGTGGGAAGTTAGGAGAGTCAGGGAGAGGGGAGAGATTCATGGGAGGGGGATTCCTGGGGGTGGGTCTCCATTGGAGGGGGGTGGGCGAGTCTAGGGGGAGGTGGGGGTCCATTTTGGGGTGTGAAGGCCCCGGCTCGTGTTGTTCCATAGTGGGATGGTGGGAGCAGAGGGATGAGGTGTTCCCGGACTCCCCCTACCTCTCTCTGTGCCTCTAGACATCATCGACCGCGCCGTGTTGCGCCCTGGTCGTTTGGACAAGACGCTGTACGTGGGATTGCCACTGGCCGCTGATCGCATCGCCATCCTGCACACCCTGACCAAGGTGAGAGGTCAAAGGTGCTGACCCAGGGGTGGACAATCACCATCACATAACACCCCCCCCCCCCCCGCCCGACGTTCAGTGGCAAAGGAGGTGGGAGGGGGGTGGAGGGTACTGCACCAAGGAGTCCCCCGCAACCTGTTTCTCTCGCGGCTCACAGACTCGCCAGCTGCCTGCCACTGTTGCGGGCTGGAAGAGTGTGTGTTCCAAGTGTACATGGAGTGTGTGAGCCCCTGCTGTGTGAGAGGCTGCAGCCCCTGTTCCAACACCTAAAGGGCCTGCTCCTTGCCTTCTGGCTGTACTTCACACCCACCACCCTCATCTTTGGACAGATGCCCAGAGGAGAGGGTAGGGCTGAAGATGTCCTGGTTGGGTTGCTCCTGGGCCTGGCCAAGCTGGCCATCCGCAAGTCACGGCACCAGGCGGAAGAGGGCTCTGCCCGAGCCGGCTGCCTGCCCCTTTTCCGGGGTTACGTCCGTGGGAAGAGCAGGATTACGCGCTGTCCACTGGCGCCCTGGTGGGGAGGGGGGGGGGTGGATATAGCTGTTTGAAGATTTTATGATCGGTGTGTTGCCACTGTTTTAGTGTGGAAATATTATTTTTTATAATAACTAATTAAAAGGGGGTTTGGATGGGGCAGGGTGGGAGTGCTGCCGGGTGAGTTCTGGGTGGGGGTTGGGATGAGGGTGGGGATCAGAGAGGGTGCACCCTGTGGAGGACGGCAGGGGGACATGTGGGTGGGGTATAGGAGGTGGTTGGTATGTGGGTGGGAGGGTTGGGGTGAGAGAAGGTGCTTCCTTGTGGAGGGGGTGTGGGGGGCAGTGTTGGGGTTGTGGGTGGGGTCTGGTTGGTTGGTGTGGCGGGGGACGGTGTGTGGGGTCAGGGAGCTGGGACCCTGCCGCACGGTGACACTGCCGCTCTGTTGCAGGGCGGGAGCCGGCCTCCCATGGACTGTGACGTGGATCTGAGCGCCATCGCCTACGACGCGCGGTGTGACTGCTTCTCGTGAGTCCCTGCCTCCCTCTCCCCATCCACCCCATCCGATACCAGGCCCTGCCTCCCGCTGCCAGAGCTGAGTCTGGACTGGAGCAGCCCGGACTGGGCACGGCTGCCCCTGGTCTGCAGCAGGTAGTTTAGTTTAGTTTACGGTCACGGTACAGACACAAGCCCAACGAGGCTGCGTCGACCGCCTATCACCCCGTACACAAGTTCTATCCCACACCCACTGGGGGGCAATTCACAGAGGCCAATTAACCTGCAAACCTGCACGTCTTTAGAGCGTGGGAGGAATTCGGAGCACCCAGAGAAAACCCACGCAGTCACAGTGAGAGCGCACAAACTCCGTACACACAACACCCATAGTCAGGATGGAAGCCGGGTCTCTGGCGCTGTGAGGCGGCGACTCTACTGCCGTGCCGCCGCTGCCGAGACGTCGCGGAGACGGCATCACCGGCACTCCAGCGGCATTGTCCGCCGCTGCTCTGCCCGCCCCTCCCTGCCCGTCACTCGCCGAGCCCCAATGGTGGACCCTGTGCTCTCCCACTCGCCCTCACCCTCACCCTCACCACGACCGCGGGCTGGGCCGTGCTGATCCGCTCTTCTCTGCTCTGTCTCCTCCAGGGGCGCGGACCTGTCAGCGTTAGTGCGCGAAGCCTCCGTCGCTGCGCTGAGACAGCAGCTGGCGGCGCCACAGCCAGGTGAGAACCTGTCACCGCAACACAACACCCCAACTGTTCAGCTACATGTGATTGGGAGATAGGACACAAAAAGCTGGAGTAACTCGCCGGGTCAGGCAGCATCTCTGGAGAGAAGGAATGGGTGAGGTTTCGGGTCAAGACCCTTCTTCAGACTGAGAGCCAGGGGAGAGAGAAACAAAGGATATAGACGGTGATATAGAGAAATTAAAGAAAGGTATACAAACGAGGAAGAATGCAGGAGTTACTTAAAGTTAGCGAAACCAATATTCATACCACTGGAGTGTAAGCTGCCCAAGCGAAATATGAGATGCTATTCCTACAATTTGCTTCACTCTGACAATGGAGGAGGCCTCGGACCAACAGGTCAATGTGGGAATGGGAAGGAGAATTAAAGTGTGGGGCTACCGGGAGATCAGGTAGGTTCAGGCAGACTGAGGCGTTGGTTTATTATTGTTTATAACTTTGTTTGCCTACTATCCAGCCAGACCAAACCACAAGACTGTGCAACCAAACCAGACACAAGTACATGTAGTGCAAAGAGAAATATACCAGAATATTACAGGATTACTAATTAACAGAGATATTGGAGGTGAATAATGCAGGAACTGCAGTGAGGTGGTGAGATTGGGACCGCACCCTACCTATTCATAGTTCAGTGGTCTGATAACCGTGAGGAGGAAGTTGTTTCTGTCTGAATGTATATGCTTTCATCTCCTATCAAACAAGCTACAAAAACGAATGATAGGTAAAAATGATCCTTGATAATGTTGTCTGCTTTGCACCCCGAGGCAGCGTGAAGTGAAGGTGGAATCGATGGCAGGGTCGGGAGGGAGTGTTGATGGACTAGGTGTCTATGTGCACAAGTCCCTGCAAGTGGCAGCACAGATGAATATGGTGGTGAAGAATGCATGTGGAGAGCTGGATTTCATTGGGAATAATATAATATCATCGGGAGATAATATAAGCTAGGGAGTTCAGCTGGAGTTCTGGTCACCACACTACAGGGTGGGTGGGATTATTCTGGAGATGTGGCCTCGGATGGAGCGTAGAGGGGAGATGTTGAAATATCTCTCCCATGGTGGAGTGTCAGACCGAGTTAGATTTAGCCTTTAGGGCTAACGGAACAAAAGGATATGGGGAAAAAGCAGGAACGGGGTTACTGATTTTGGATGATCAGCCATGATCATATTGAGTCGCTGGCTCGAAGGGCCGAATGGCCCACTCCCGCGCCTATTTTCTATGTTTCTAAAAGGGGTCTGGTCAAAAACAAAAAGAGAAAATGCTAGAAATACTCGATAGTCAAGCCGTACCCGTGGGAAGAGAAGTAAAGTTAATGTTTCAGATCAACGATCTTTTGTCAGAACTAGGAAGGAGACAAGAAGAAGCTTGTTCAGCTTCGGTGGGGTTGGGGGCGGGGGGGGGGGGGGGGGGGGGGGGGGGGCGAGGGAGATCTCTGAGAGCATTAAACCGAGGTGACCACGGAGATAAGATATCAACAGGGTATCTGGTCACTGAGTGAATGGGGGCAGTTAGAGAGTGTGAACATAGACAGAAGAACTTAGACCAAGGAATGTGGCAATTCAGACATGTCAGCTCAGTTTATTGTCGTGTACCGAGGTACAGTGAAAAGCTTTTTGCTGCGTGCTAACCAGTCAGCAGAAAGACATTACATGATTACAATCGATCCAGTTACAGTGTATAGATACATGAAAAGGGAATAACGTTTAGTGCAAGGTAAAGCCAGCAAAGTCTGATCAAGGATAGTCCGAGGGTCACCAATGAGGTAGATAGTAGTTCAGCACTGCTCTCTGGTTGTGGTAGGATGATTCAGTTGCCTGATAACAGCTGGGAGGAAACTCCCTGAATCTGGTGGTGTGTGTTTTCACCTTTTGCCCGATGGGAGAGGGGAGATGAGGGAGTGGCCAGGGTACGACTAGATTATGCTGCTGGCCCTGCCGAGGCAGCACGAGGTATAAATGGAATCAACAGAAGGGAGGTTGGCTGCGTCCACAATTCGCTGCAATTTCTTAGGCCCTGGATGGAGCTGTTCCCAAACCAAGCTGTGATGCATCCTGATAAAATGCTTTCTATGGTGCAGGAAGACATGGCCAGCACATCCGACTGGGTAGGTCCTTCTCTGCCAGAGAGAGAGAGAGAAAGCGAGAGAGAGAGAGAGAGAAGGGAAATCAAACAAGCTGAGCCAGTGCTGCAGGTGGACAACTGTTCAGTTTAGTTGAGAGATACGGCGCAGAAACAGGCCCTTCGGCCCACCGAGTCTGTGCCGACAAGCGATCCCCGCGCATTAACATTGTCTTACACATACTAGGGGCACCAAGCCAATTAACCTAAAAACCTGTACGTCTTTGGAGTGTAGGAGGAAACCAAAGATCTCGGAGACAGCCCACGCGGTCACAGGGAGAACGCACAAACAAGCACCCGTAGTCAGGATCGAACCCTGGTCTCGGGCGCTGTGAGGCAGCAACTCTACCGCTGTGCAACTGATGCAGAGAAATCAAGTTTCCTGGCTGTAGAATTCAGTATTGAGTCCAGGAGGCTGCAGTGGGCAGAGGAAAGGTGAGGTGCTGTTCCTCAAGCTCGTGTCGGGCTTCAGTGTGACAGTGCTTGTCGGGACATATGTTTGAGCTAGAGGGGTCTGAGGGGCAATCTCTCTCTCGACACAGGCTAGAACACTAGAACACCCTGCCTGACGGGGTGGTGGAGGCAGGTTCTCCAATGACCCTTATGAAGCATCTAGACAAGTACCAAGGCATGGTAAGCTGCAGGGCAGGTGCAGTGAAGGGGGTCCGTTTAGTGAAGTATAATGGGCAGCGTGGACATGGCGCACACATAGGCCACGTTTCTGTGCTGTACGACTCTGCGCCTTCCCACTTCCTGCTACCTGCCTCCCTCTCTCCACTCGTGTCGTCATGTACATCCCTTCTCCCCTCTCCCTTGCTCTTCTAATCCGGCATCAATTGCTTCTGTTTTCCAGCCTCCTGCTCGGAACTGCGAGTAGCACGCCAGCACTTCGAAACAGCTTTCGAGAAAGTCAAACCTTCGGTCTCCAAAAGGGTGAGATTACAGTCGAGCAAAAACCTGCAGTGAGATGAGAAAAGGCAGGAATTATCCAGCAGGTCTGCGGGCAACTGAGCGGGAGAGAAGCCGTGAACCGTTTGTCTCTTCAGCTTCGGAGATGGAGCAGGGGTTGGTGTCCGGGGTTATGGGGAGAAGGCAGGAGAATGGGGCTAGGAGGGAGAGATAGACCAGCCATGTTTGAATGACGGAGAAGACTCGATGGGCTGAATGGCCTAATTCCGCTCCAATCACTTATGAGATAATAATGGGAATGTCTTTGACAGGAGGGGAAGCAAGGGAAACAGACACGAGAGCCTGTAAATGTTGGAATCTGGAACAAAAAACTATCTGCTGGAGGAACCCAGTTGATCAGGCAGCATGTGTGAGGGGAAGTAGCTGTTCCTCAGGATGTTACTAAGCCAAGATCCTGCATCAGGAGTGAGATTGCAGAGGGGAGATGGCCAGCATAAAGAGGAGAGGAGGAGGGGTGAGACGGGGCCCGGGAGGTGATGGGTGGAACCAGGTAAGGAGGGAGATGAAGGGGAGAGGAGCCGGAGGGGGTTGAGATCAGGATAAAGCAGCTGGTGGGTGATAGAGAGGACGGATAAGGGAATGGAATAAAAGGGGCAGGTGGAACTGGGTAGCAGAGGTGCAGTTGAAGGCTGCAAGATGGTGAGTAGGAGCACAAGAGGTTGCAGATGCTGGAATATGATAAGTAAGGAAGGTGATGTGGAACCATTGAAGAGATTGTGGGAGATGGAAGCAAGCGAGGAACAAGAGCGACTGCCATGAAGCTGCCAACTGTGTGGGATAGTGGTGAAGACTTGCTCGTCGATCTCGAGAAGGTGTCAATGGGGACAGAGCAGAAAGAGAGGGGAACAACGGCTAAATTAATGTATAAAATACTTCAGTTGTGGGAAATCTGAAGTAAAAGAGAATGGTGGAAATGGCCAACGAGCCTGGCAACTGTCGAGCGGGAGTTAATGTTAACTGTTGATGGCCATTCATCAGAAAGGGGCAGAATGGAAAGGGCGGATATCTGAAATTGTTGAATCCAGTGTGAAGTCCCGAGGGGTCAGACTGCAGCTGAATTGTGTTTTTTTTTTAGGAGAGGAGGGGGTATGAGTAAGAAGTGGAACAGGCGCGGTGGGAAATCTCCGTCCTGGAGGGAAGCCACTGTTGTGTAAAGATGAAATCATCCTGGGAGCACCGGCCTGGTCCCTGTGGAAATTAGAACAGAGATGGAGAAAGTGGAAGAATGGGAAGGATCGTTACAGGAAGCAGAGTGGAAGGAGAAGTGGTCTGATAACGGAGTCTGTTGGCTTGCTGTGGTTATTGGTTGCTCATCTATTCCTCAGATGGGAGGGAACTGGTTCTCTGACGGAAACCAGCGTAGCAGTCAGTGGGCTATTTCCAAGTGGCAGGCAGCGACTAGTGCAGTACATGTCGATCAGTGCTCTCAGCTCTTGAGGCTGACCCAAAGATGAACATCACCACACTTTGTCCAATTGCAATCCACAGCTATTCATGATGTACCTTAACGATTTAGATGAGGGGAATTGAATGTCTGCAGATGACAAAGCAGGGTGAGAGGGTGAACTGTGAGGATGATACGGAGAGGCTGAAGTGTGATTTGGACAAGTTGTGGGATAGGCAGATACTTGGCAGATGTATTTATAATGTAGGTGATATCACTTGTTGGCAGTAACAGGATGGTAGATTATGATTTGTGTGGTGGTGGACCATTCCCTGACCCTGTCGGACCAGACCCTGGTTCCTGATTCTCTCGGACTCGCCCCGTGAATGAACTGGGATGAATGTGTGATCGACAGTCACATGGAAGCGGAGCTGCATGTTAACAAGATGGAATTACGGTGGAACAGATTCGCGGATGTGAAATCAGTGGGAGTTTATCAAACAGCATAAAATGGTAGAGGAAGAACATGTATCAGGTAAAGATCAAGAAGGTGCAAGGTTGAATGAATTCTGGACAACAGTAGCCAAGGGCAGGTGTTAATTGCATGGTCAAAGTCAGTGCCAACAGATTCGGGTCCACTCCCTGTGGACTTTGTTGATTTGGCTGGTTGTTAATTAATCTGCTCACCTTGGAAACGGCAGCTTTATTTGCCCACGTAGGCCTCGCAGGTTGAGACCCACAATCTTATCTTTGTACTGGAACGTTTCACTTTTCTTTAATCCCTTTTGAGGGTTGTGCGGCTATGATGGGAGTATCCCCCCCCCCCCCCCCCCCCCCCCCCCCAAATCTGATGTGGTCGTCTCTATTTCCCTCTCTTGCAGGATCAGCTGATGTATGAGCGTCTGCAACAGTCCCTCACTCGGTGAAAGGATCTGGAGATGGCCTGTAGCAGACTACTCTGGGGGTCCTGCTACAGCTCGCCCTTGCCTGGTGTCTCCCCTCCTGGATTAACCTGCGCAGAAAATGGCTGATACATCTGTGGACTTGCTGTGAGACGTGACCCACAAGAATACCGCTGCCAAAGAAAACGAACCCTCCTTTCCCCCCCACCCCGCTGAGTAATAACACTGGGATCCGATGGCCTGCAGTTAGCTGGGAGAAGGAGAGAAATTTGAATCTTGTTTTTCACTGGAAGTGTCTGAACTACCTCGTACCTTAAAGGCACAAAATCAGGAGGAAATAGTGGACTTTTGTAATTAAGGGGGCAATTGGATTTAAATGAATGAATTAATACTTTGTCACATGTGACAAGTCACAGTGAAATTCTTTGCCAGTACATTCACGGGGTGAGTCCGAGAGAAGCAGGAACCAGGCAAAGAATATGCAATAGTCACAACATAAATTTGGGATGGGGTATGGGGAGTTCGAGAGGAACCTTGATGGATATTCTGCCACTCTCAGGGTGGCATAGAAGGTTGAAGGGGACGGAGGGTCCTCTGTGTTCCTTGTCATTCAGTGCAACATAGCTGCCCTGTGGCAGTCAGACCCTCCAACTGCACTCCCACTCTGGGGAGCTTGCAGAGTTTCAGTGGAGAGATCTCTTCAGCGCCGTGCTTTGTGGGCTGCTGAGGGTGTGTAAGTCCTCACAGCTCAGCTCCAGCATAAATACGGGCCTGTATGTAAAATGGCAGATGTTGCAGTGCTCCACCCAGAATGTACTGTAGATGCTGTCACCATCTGCCCACGCTTTCCATACAATGTAGAGATCGGCTCAGAACTGCTTCATTCCCTGCAGTTTGTTGCTGATCAGCCTTGGGCACAGGTGCAGTGCTGTCGGTACAGGATTACCTTGTATTGACACAGCCCCAGCTGTTGATAAAAGTGCTGTTTTAATTTTGTCTTGCTGAAGGATGTTTTTATAATTTTAATGACTGATTCTGAGCTGGCAGCCTACTGGGGCCAAGCCATAATCCACATCGATGGTGTGTATGCTGCAGGATGCAACTATTCCCACGACCTCCTCCTTTGGAACAGGTTTCTCAGCCGGTGGGAGAAGAGCCGGATTGCAAATGCATAAAGTGTAGTGATGTGGAGGAAGGAACTGCAGATGCTGGTTTAAACCGAAGATAGACACAAAAAGCTGGAGTGACTCAGCAGGACAGGCAGCATCACTGGAGAGAAGGAATGCGTGACATTTCGAGTTGAGACCCTTCTTTAATGATTTGTAGTGATGTTCAAATGAAAAAAAGCTAGCATCACCTTGTATTGTAGGGCACACTCAGACTGGATGGTGAAGAGCTGCCTCAATTTGCAGCCCTTAACACAAACTTTCACTAGTACAGCACCTTCCACACTAAGGGGTTGCTAATCAAAACCATCCTCTGAAAATGAGTCATATTGGCCCCCCCCAAATTTACTCCCTTTTTATCCCAAACCAACATTAATCTTAATCCAAGTATACCACACACTTTAGCACCCATTGGCACTGATGGGCTGAAGTGTCCATTTCAATGCAAGGCATATTGTGAATAAAATCAGATGAACCTGGAGCCTGGATTTATGGCTGGGATGATGATGTCGCCATTGTAGACATGTGGTTGTGGAAGGGACGCAACAGACAGTTTAATATTCCAGACATGATTAAGAGGGAGGCAAAATAGGTGGAGGTGCGTTACCAATCAGGAAGACTAATCAAGAATCTATCTCTGCCTTAAAAACATCCATTGACTCTTTATTCCCCATTATCATTTCTCCTGCATCATTTTCCAGCGGCTCAACGAACACTCTTGCCTCTTTCTTACTTTTTATATATCTGAAGAAACTCTTGCTATCCTCTTTTATATTATTGGATAGCTTACCTTCGTATTTCATCTTTTCTCCCTATCTAGCCTTTGCAGTTACCTTCTGTTCTTTAAAAGCTTCCCACTAGGGCCGGCACGGTGGTGCAGCGATAGAGTTGTGGCCTTGCAGCACTTACAGCACCAGAGACCAGAGTTTAATCCCGACTACCGGCGCTGTCTGTACGGAGTTTGTATGTTCTCCCCCTGACCACGTGGGTTTTCTCTGAGATCTTCGGTTTCCTCCCACTCTCCAAAGATATACAGGTTTGTAGGTTAATTGGCTTGGTATAAATATGAATTGTCCCTAGGTTGTGTAGGATAGTGTTAAAGTGCTGGGAATTCTGGTTGATGTGGTCGTATTCTGTTTCTGCGTCGTATCTCCAAACTAAACTAACCTTTGCAATGTTATATGGCTCCTCTTTTAGGTTTATGCTGTCCTTGACATCCCTGGTCAGCCACGATCACCTCATTCTCTCCCTAGAATCTTTCTTCCTCTTTGGAATGAAAAGATCCTGCATCTTCCAAATTATTCCAAGGAATTCCTGCCATTGCTGTTCTAACGTCATTTCTGCTTGGGTCCCTTTCCAGTCAACTTTTGTCAGCTCCTCCCTCATGCCTCCTTAGTCCCCTTTTCGCTCAGCTGTAACACTGACGCATCAGATTTCATCTTCAAATTGCAGGTTTAAATCTTATCATATTGTGGTTCCTTTACCTTGAGCTCCCTTATCAAATCTAGTTCATTACATGCTAAATCCAGAATAGCCCATGTATCCAAGAGAGTTTCTTGAAACAGCATGCAGATAGTCCAACCTGAGAAAGGAACATACCACACCTTGTGTTGAGAAATAAGCCAGCCAGGTGACTGGTGTTTCATTGGAAGGACATTTTATGGATAGTGATCACAGCTCCATGTTTAAAATCATTTTGAATAGGGAGAAAACGACCCTGCGGAAGGTGCTAAATTGGAGTAAGGCAAAGTACAATGTTACTAGGCAGGGGTTTGGGAGGGTTCAGTTATTGGAACAATTATTGGATAAATCCACATCTGACCTGTGAGTTTAAAGGCCAGTTGATCAATGTTCAGAACTGGCATGTTCCAGTGAGGAGGAGGAATAACTGATGGCAAAGTAAGGGAACTTTGCATGTCCAAAGGGATGTAAATTGGGTCAAAAGAAACACATGCAAGATTTAAGAGGTTGGAATTAGACCCTGACAGTTCTGTCGTGTACTCCACCTGATTGCTTGAGGAATATAAAGAGGAAAAGGGAAATTGAAGGCCAAAAAGCTTTGGTGAGTTAAGATTAAAGAAAGTACCAGATCTTTGTATTTCTACATTAAAAACAGGAGGATATCCAGGGAGGAAATAGGACAGCTCAAGGATAAAGGACTTTGTACTTAGTCTGGGGACACAAGTGCTTTACACACGTCTCATCTATTTTCACCAAGAAGGGACAGTGAGATCAGTGTGGAGAATATTATGTATGGACAGTTTGAGATTCAGGAGTTGGGGGCTCGTGAAGAGCATCGAGGTAGATAAATCCCCAGGACCTGAACGATTTAATCCCAGGTTATTGACAAAGATCTTTGCATCTCTGGCCACGGGTGAGGTCCTGGGGGTCTTTCACAGGAACGATGCACTTCTGGTAGAGGGGCTGATAATGTTTTGGCTTTCCTGCCAGGCTCTAACCGGTTATTTGCTGATCACATTAAAATCAGCTCTCCTTCCTCTGCAAAGAAGCTATAGCTGTAATGGAAAAAAACTCCCATGCTGGGGTAGGTGTTTTGCACATATAATCACGTTTCAACTTGAAACAAGGTGCTTCAACAATAGCAACTCAAGTTGGAAGAAAAGCCATTTATTTTAAATTGAAACCACACAGATGTTGCCCATTTGGCAAAGTGAACAGTGAAACCATCAATACAAAAACATGCAAAACAAACTTTGGTTAGTACAGAAATGTCTTTGTAGTCAAAAACAGGAAGAGGAATCAGCCAGCAATTTTAGCTGGGATGCAGTAAGGAAGCTCCCAGAGTATAATTCATCAGCCACACACTATTCTTACAGCCAATTTGATGGCCAGATCTGGGCCTTCATATTTTCCTCCCAACACCCACCCCAGGATCAAGAATTCACTGTCCTTCATTTGACATTCTAGCTCCGACACTTAAGGGCTGAGGAATAGAATCTCCTTTCAGGTTACCACTGAATTTGACACCCTACTTGGTTCCCTTCATTAAAGTTTAAAACCATGTATGGTTCAACCCCACCCTTTAATTTGTTGCCATCACAACTATCCCAATCTCTTCAATGTTAAAATCTCCCACCTGTCAAATCAATTAGCTGCTACAGCTGGTGTCTTCAGCTTTCACAACTGCACAGAGCATCCTAACTATCACTCCCTAATGTTGGTATGCAATACAAGCTACAGGAAGAGGTTACAGCCCAGACTAGTGAACAGTTCTGGGTTTGTCTATGCTCTGGTATAAACATGACTCAAGCCTAGCTTGCTAAGTTAAACATTCAGGTGGAGAACAAGACAGACGTGCCAGGATGAGGTAATCAGACGTCTGTGCCATGGAAATGGCACATGGTTGATAAACTGGAGGCAAACTCAACAACTTGAAAGACACAGGCCTCAACATGCTAGTTCATGGCTGAAACTTCCTCTCTCTTTACAATTTTACATTTTGCATCACTAGTCATTTCAACATCCTGTGATTAGTTTGACCGCTGAAGAAAGCTATTCAACAGGCAAAACACTTCATTAAACAGTTTCTTGTTAAGTTTGCTAGTGCATGGTCTGTACAAATACACTTAATACCATGTTGTTCTTTAGAATACAAGATTTGTAAAAACAGCTGTAAAAATATTTCAAGCAAGCAAGCCAGATTATTCCATCAGTTTACATGTTCACCCCTAGTCCTGTTTGGCATCTTTCACTGTCCTCTTGATACGCGAGTAGGGGCTGATAGTATCATCCATGATGAAATCATAGAGCACTTTTACCCAAGAAGAATACTGAGGCAGGTTGTCATAATAATCAGCAGCTATCTTCTTCACCTGGGGAAAGGAAAACCAGAGAACATTAGTTTTAATGATATCTCCTGACTGCAGCATGTGCCAAGGTTCAGCCTTATTTCTGGCAATTTCATGACACTATGGAAACTGGCACCAGTCCACACCCTTTGATATGCAACTGAACACCAACCGGCAACTGTATGATTTATATTAGTGTTTAGTCCATCTCAGTGATGTGACAGAGGATGCCACTGGATGTCAACATGTTTCATTGCTATTGCCAAATGCAAATCTGGACAGATCAAGCAGCTGGATTTTTATGGGAGATAAAAATGCTGAAGAAACTCAGCGGGTGAGGCAGCATCTATGGAGCGAAGGAAATAGGCAACGTTTTGGTCCGAACCCCTTCTTCAGACTGATGTGAGGGTGGGGGGGGGGGGGGGGGGGGAGAAGAAGAAAGGAAGAGGAGCCAGTGGGCTGAGGGAGAGCTGAGAAGGGGAGGAGAAAGTAAGGACTACCTGAAATAAGAGAAGTCAATGTTCATATTGATGTGGTGCAAACTGCCCAAGCGAAATATGAGGTGCTGCTCCTCCAATTTACGGCGGTCCTCACTCTGGCCATGGAGGAGGCCGAGGACAGAAAGATCTGATTCGGAATGGGAGGGGGAGTTGAAGTGCTGAGCAACCGGGAGATCAGGTTGGTTATTACGAACTGAGCGGAGGCGTTTGGCGAAGCGATCGCCAAGCCTACGCTTGATCTCACCGATGCAGAGCAGCTGACATCTAGAGCAACGGATGCAATAGATGAGGTTGGAGGTGGTGCAGGTGAACCTCTGCCACACCTGCTCGGGTCCTTGAATGGAGTCGGGGGGGGGGGGGGGGGGGAGGTAAAGCGACAAGTGTAGCATTACTTGTGGTTGCAAGGGAAAGTGCCCGGAGAGGGGATGGTTCGGGTGGAAAGGGACAAATTGACCAGGGAGTTACGGAGGGAGCGGTGTCTGCGGAAAGCAGACAGGGGAGGAGATGGGAACATGTGGCAAGTGGTGGGGTCACGTTGGATTTTTACTTCCTTACTTTCTCCTCCTGGAGAAACTGGAGGAAAGCAAAGCCCAGAACAAAGCAGGGCCAGCAACAGATGACCAAGGAAGGGTGGAGATCAAAATGGCCCATTGTTGGCTGGGGAAGAAGGGATGCAAGGATGTGAACAGTGGAACTAGTAAGATGACAGGTTGGGGGGGGGGGGGGGGGGGGAGAAGAAAATAATGTAGGGGTTGAAATTAGAGAAATCAACCATCATATCACTGGGGCGAAAGCTGCCCACGCGAAATACAGTGCATTCAGGAAGTATTCAGACCACTTCACTTTTTCCACATTTTGTTGTTACAGCCTTATTTTAAAATTGATTACATTTTTTTTTGATCACCAATCTACAAACAACACCCCAGAATGAAGAAGCAAAAACAGGAGTATAGAAATTTTTGCAAAGTAATTAAAAATAAATAACTGAAATATCGCATTTACATAAGTATTCAGACCCTTTGCTATGACACTCAAAATTGAGCTCAGGTTCATCCCGTTTCCATTGATTATCCTTGAGATATTTCTACAACTTGATTGGAGTCCACCAGTGGTAAATTAAATTGATTGGACATGATTTGGAAAGGCACACACCTGTCTATATAAGGTCCCACAGCTGACAGTGCATGTCAGAGAAAAAAAACCAAGCCATGAAGATGAAGGAATTGTCCGTAGACCGAGACAGGATTGTGTCGAGACACAGATCTGGGGAAGAGTATAAAACAATTTCTGCAGCATTGCAGGTCCAGAAGAGAGCACAGTGGCCTCCGTCATTCTTAAATGGAAGAACTTTCGAACCACCAGGACTCTTCATAGAGCTGGCCGCCTGGCCAAACTGAGCAATCGGGGGAGAAGGGCCTTGGTCAAGGAGGTGACCAAGAACCCGATGGTCAGTCTGACAGAGTTCCTCTGTGGAGATGGGAGAACCTTCCAGAAGGACAACTATATAGCACTCCACCAATCAGGCCTTTATGGTAGAGTTGCCAGACAGAAGCCGCTTGGAGTTTGCCAAAAGGCATGAGAAACAAGATTGAACTCTGGCCTGAATGCAAGCATCACGTCTAGAGGAAACCAGGCACCACTCATCACCTGACTAATACCATACCTACGGCGAAGCATGGCGATGGCAGCATCATGCTGTTGGGATGTTTTTCAGCAGCAGGAACTGGGAGACTAGACAGGATTGAGGGAAAGATGAACGTAGCAAAGTACAGAGATCCTTGATGAAAACCTGCTCCAGAGAGTTCTGGACCTCAGACTGGGGCAGAGGTTCACCTTCCAACAGGACAACGACCCAAAGTACACAGCCAAGACAATGCAGCAGTGGCTTCGTGACAAGTCTGTGAATTGGCCCCTGTGACAAGTCCTTGAGTGGCCCAGCCAGAACACGGACTTGAACCCGATCGAACATCTCTGGAGGGACCTGAAATAGCTGTGCATCGACACTCCCCATCCAACCTGACACAGCTTAAGTGGATCTGCAGGTAAGATTGGGAGAAATTACCCAATACAGGTGTGCCAAGCTTGTAGCATCATATCCAAGAAGACTCGAGGCTGTAATCGCTGCCAAAGGTGCCTCAACAAAGTACTGAGTAAAGGGTCTCAATACTTATGTAAATGTGATATTTCAGTTATTTCTTTTCAATTACTTTGCAAAAATGTCTAAACACCCGTTTTCGCTTTTATTATGGGGTATCGTGTGTAGACTGATGATAAAAAAAATGAATTTAATCCAGTTTAGAACAAGGCTATAACGTAACAAAATGTGGAAAAAGTGAAGGGGTCTGAATACTTTCTGAATGTACTGTATATCCACATGTTTGAATTGGAGCAGTTGGTGTCAGATTTACAGGACTAATTTGAAATGCAAATAGTTGCCCATTCTTATTTGCACAGCTGTGGATACAGAGTACAATGAAACATTGCTTAGTTGCTGTGAACCAAAATAATCTAGTAAATTTGGAGCCACTGTTCACAGTGCACTTATTATCACTGATACCTCAGTATAACCCACCATTTTCTCAGACAACCCATCAACTGGTTCCATCACTCAGCCCAGAGTTAAAGCAACAATTTAAACACATCAATACTCACTTGTGGGAGTCTGCAGCCTGGAACACTGGGGAAATCATGATGTTCATTGTGATAACCAACATTAAAGGTGATTAAATTGAGGGGCCCATAGTAAGAGTAGGTTTCATGCCCCTTCAAAAACATGTAGTGTTCGGCAATGAAATGTCCAGAGATTGGATGAAGGCCCATTCCCAGAAGAGATCCTGCCAGCATGTAGACAACTGGTTTTACTCCCCAGAGATGATAAATCAGCAGATCAAACGTTAACTGAACAACCAGGTTGGTGATCTCCAAATGAGTGATGGGTTTGGGGTTGATGTAGAGTGGACGAGTGGCATAAAACAGTGGCTGCAGGATGACCCAGAAGAACTTCCTCAACCTGGTGCAGAAAAACCAGCCCTCAAATTCTGTGGGAATGTCCACATCAATACCATTCCCACCCATGTAGCGATGATGGTCCATGTGGTACCTCTTGAAGGAGACAGAGTACGGCAGGCCAACAGGGAAGTTAGCAAACATGCCAAAGTAACGGTTCAACTGCGCATACTTGTTCCCAAAGGCAGCGTTGTGGGAGATTTCATGGATGGCCAGTGTGATGGAATGGTTTACACACCCACCAAACATGTATGCCCAGAACATCACCCATTTCCAGTCCAAGTCCTTTACAAGATAGAAGGCCAGAATTTGTACTGCTACCATCAGGGTGACAATCCATTTTAGGTTGTGATCTGGTCCCATCAACAACTTGATCTCAGGATATTTGGCTGCAAGACAAAAAAAAAAAGAAACAGGTCAGTTCAAAACATTGGTCTGGGCCACAATGTTAATGCGAAAAAGGCAGATTAATGAAATTGGAGAGGATGGAAGTAGACACAGAATGACCCAGTTTTAATGAGTGGTGCACAAATGGCATTTCGATGGAGCAAATAGTTAGAGAGACTAACGGGACCTTCATTGCAAAAGACCTGCAGTAAGGTGACCCTGCTCCTGAACTTCAATTGTGCAGGACCTCAGCATCTCAAGCACTATGGTTTGGCATGCATCACTATTGCTTTGTTATTTTCATGTGATAGTGACAAACGTGTGTATTAATGTAGTCAAGATCACGTTGGCGATGATAGCAGCATCCAGAACCAGAGGGTCAAAGTCAAAGAATATGGGGCAAATAATTTAGAAATAGACTCGCCCACTGGGATTGTTTACCATAGCACTGAGGGATGTGGAGAGAAAACAGTACTGGAAATAACTATAGATGCCGGAACTTAAAAATAAAAAATAGAAACACCTAGAGGTCAGGCGGCATCAGTGGGAAGTGAAATAAAACATTTCAGGTCAATGCATTTCTGACCTGATTGTTGACATTTAGGTATTATATCATACTAAATGCCAGTACATGCTCAAGAGACTGAATGGTGCATTCGGACTCCTTTCTAGTTTAGTTTATTGTTACATGTACCAAGGAAAGCTTTATTTGATTTGTGCTATCCTTAGACTATACATGATTACAATAAGCCGTCCACAGTGCACCGATACAGGATAAACTTGCATGAAGTTTGATTTATTTCCACATCCCTCAGTGCTGTGGTAAACAATCCCGGTGGGGGAATAGAAACATAGAAAATAGGTGCAGGAGGAGGCCATTCGGCCCTTCGAGCCAGCACCGCCATTCAATATGATCATGGCTGTTCGTCTGCTATCAATAACCCATGCCTGCCTTCTCCCCATATCCCATGACTCCACTAGCCCCTAGAGCTCTATCCAACTCTCTCTTAAATCCATCCAGTGATTTGGCCTCCACTGCTCTCGGTGGCAGGGAATTCCATAAATTCACAACTCTCTGGGTAAAAAAAGTTCTCTCAGCTCAGTCTTAAATCCCCTTTATTCTAAGACTACGGCCCCTGGTTCTCAACTCACCCAACATTGGGAACATTTTTCCTGCATCTAGCTTGTCCAGTCCTTTTATAATTTTATGTTTCTATCCGTGCTGTAATTGTTATATGGTTATATGGTTATAAGATCCCCCTCATCCTTCTATGTTTAATCTTTATTTCTAAATTATTTGCCCCATATCCTTTGACCCCGTGGTTCTGGATGCTATCATCGCCTTCGTGATCTTGACTACTTTAATACACACAAGTTTAATTATTGTCGAGCTGGTGATAGGCTGGTTCAGTAGCCTTATAACAGCTGGGAAAAGCTGTACCTGCATCTGAAGGCATACATTATCACACTTCATAAGTACACAAGTGATAGGAGCAGGATTAGGCCATTCAGTTCAACAAGTCTACTCTGCTATTTAATCATGACTGATTTATCGTTCCCACATTCTCCTGCCTTATCCCCATTTTCCCCCCAACACGCATAATATTCAAGAATCTCTCGATCTCTGCCTTAAAAATATCCACAGCCTCTGTGGCAATGAATTCCAGATTCATCACCCTCTGACTAAAGACATTTTTCCTCATCTCCTTCCTAAAGGAACATTTTTTTAATTCTGAGGCTATGAACTCTGGTCCTGGACTCTCCACAAGTTCGATCTCTTGCCTGATGGGAGAGGTGAGAAGACAGAATGTCCAGGGTGAGACTCTTCCTTGATTATGCTGGTGGTCTCATTTAGCACTCCAAGCATCTATAATTCACAATCATTCAAGAAAAATTCAAAAGCATAGTTCATCTTTCCCCTTGAGAAATTGGTAATTAGAAAAACAAGCAGATGCTCATTCAAAGATTGACATTACAAGCACAAGAATTGCCTTCCCATGTATAGGCTGCAAGGACCTACGACTGTTAAGGTTGTGTAACAGTGAAGTCATTAGTAATTCCCAGCGGGATGTGGCAGCTTCTCCAGATTACCTTGGCATAGTTCAGTAATAACCACAATACCAGCATTCTATGTCAAACAATAAAGAATGCAAGACACCATCACAGCACTTGATTCCATTTATGGAATCAAGCTAAAACCTCAATCCTACTAATTGGATAGCAACATGAAGCCAGACTGGATCTGTTGCAACGGTTCAACAAAACCTCCCTAAACACATGCAACATTTTAGTTGTACTGTTCACACGAGGTGATGGCCAATACAATGATGGAGATTTACTCGAATTAACGACGATTGTTACAATTCAGAACAAACAGAAACTTATTCTTTCACATCCATTTACTCCTCACACCAAAGAGCAGGTTTACAGCAGCAAATCATCTCACAGGTACATCTTTGATGCAAGAGTAAACAAAAGCTTACTTATGAAGAAATCAAGTCACAGGGAAAGGTGCAGGTTCCCAGCACAGTCCGCCAGGTTGTTGCCAGCGTGAGGCCACACATAAACTGGAGGAACAGCACCTCCCCTCTCCAGTGTGTATTCCCTTTGATTTTTACCTATTTAGTTTATTATTGACACGTGTACTGACAGTGAAAAGCTTTTTGTTGTGTCCTATCCAGTCAAAAAGACTATGCATGATTACAAATCAAGCCATACACAGATAAAGGGTAGAACATTTAGTGCAAGATTGAGCTTGCTTCAATTGGACTCATTTAGAGGTAGATGGGAGGTTAGGACCACACTCTAGCTGGTGAGAGGACTGTTCAGCTGCCTGAAAACAGCTGGGTTGTCATGGAGGGGTTGTCTGAAGAAGGGTTTCGGCACAAAAACGTTGCCAATTTCCTTCGATCCATAGATGCTGCTGCACCCGGTGAGTTTCTCCAGCATTTTTATGTACCTTGGGTTGTCATAGAGGTTTCTCGCCTTCTACTTACATTCTTTCCTCTGGCTTCAGAATTTGCAACTTCAATCCTTTGTCTTCATCTCTGGCCGATGATCAACCATCTGCCTATCACCCCCCCCCCCCCCCCCCCCCCCCCCCCCCTTCCCCTTACCCATGTTCGCTCATTGCAATAGACAATAGGTCCAGGTGTGGTCTCACCAGGGCCCTTTTCAACTGCAGAAGGACCTCTTTGCTCCTATACTCAACTCCTCTTGTTATAAAGGCCAACATGCCATTCGCTTTCTTCACTGCCTGCTGTACCTGCATGCTTACTTTCATTGACTGATGAACTTACTTTCATTGCCTGCCACACTTTGTCCTGGCCCTCCTCCCTGACAGTTTTCATGCCCCCTACAATCAGTCAAGGGTCCTGGCCTGAAATGTCGTCTATCCATGTTCTCCAGGGATGCTGCCTTACCGGTTGACTTAATCCAGCACTTTGTGTTCCCCCCCCCCCCCCCCCCCCACACAAGGTTAGGACTGAAGCCTGGTCACTGGAGCAGAGGCAATGGCACAAGTTCTAGCAGTATCTTGTTGCACAGACATTTGGTAGGGGGACTAGATTATTACATTAGATGGGATAATGAGATGCAGTGGGGAAGAAAACATTTAAAGATTTGGATAAGAGTGAAGCAATAACTAGATAGAAGCCAAGATCTGGAACTGCAAACAAAACTGAAAACATCAGGACTTTTGCAAGAACAAGTGGGATCACTTTACATAGAAATAGAGAAAATAGGTGCAGGAATGGACCATTTGGCCCTTCGAGCTAGCACCACCATTCAATATAATATGGCTAAATGTTGAAGGAATTGCAGATGCTGGAAAAATCAAAGGTAGACAAATATGCTGGAGAAACTCAGCAGGTGAGGCAGCCTCTATGGAGCGAAGGAATAGGTGATGTTTTGGGTCTCGACTCGAAATATCACCTATTCCTTTGCTCCTTAGATGCTGCCTCACCCGCTGAGTTTCTCCAGCATTTCTGTCTGCCTTCAATATAATATGGCTGATCATCAAAAATCAGTACTCCGCTCCTGCTTTCACCCCATATCTCTTGATTCCGTTTGCCCTAAAAGCTATATCCAACTCTCTCTGGAAAACATCCAGTGAATTGGCCACTGGCGCCTGTGGCAGAGAATTCCACAGATTCACAACTCTTTGGGTGAAAACGTTTTTCCTCCGCTCCTAAATGGCCTACCCCTTATGCTTAAACTGTGACCTCTGTTCTGGACTCCCCCAACACTAGGAAAACAATTCCAGCCTTTCCAATCCCTTACGAATTATTATGTTTCTACAAGATCTCCTCTCATCCTTCCAAATTCCAGTGAATACAAACTCAGTCCACCCATTCTTACATCATTATGGCAGTCACGCCATCCCGGGAATTAACCTAGTGAACCTACGCTGCACTCCCTCAAAAGCATATAGCTTTTGCTTTCTTCGCTGCTTTTTTTACAGCTACAGACTCAGTCCAAACTGCAATTCTATGACCTATGGTCAGAAAGATTAGATAACTTGGCACAGTTATAGCAGTTGCGGCTAATCAACTCCCACCGTGAAAATTGTGCTGGCGATCACATGCTTAGCTTTGAGTTTTTCTT
The DNA here is from genome assembly GCA_035221665.1 of Okamejei kenojei. Taxonomy (NCBI): domain Eukaryota; kingdom Metazoa; phylum Chordata; class Chondrichthyes; order Rajiformes; family Rajidae; genus Okamejei; species Okamejei kenojei. The sequence goes on along the minus strand of CM069135.1, from coordinate 116,225,479 downwards.
TGTAATGTACTAAAGGTTGAACTTGTTGATAGTGGATTTTAATTAGAGACGGAGAGATAAATGTACTGTACACAGCCAAAAACAATAGTCACATGCTAACCTTGCCTCAGAAGCAAGTTGTAGGTGCAGTCCTACTAAAGTAGGAAGCACAAAATCCAGCTGGACAGGGAACCTTGGATAGTTTTCTTAAACAAATGTAACACAGCAACCAGAGGCCAGTATTTACTGAATCCTCACTTGTACCCGAGAGGTCAGTAAATACTGGGACATTTCGCAGAAAGTGAACCAACCGCCAACTCCCAAACTAGAGGCCCTAAATGTAGGAATGGACGAGTGGTATTTGACAATTCAGTATTCATGATCACTACTCATGCTAGCTCTTAGGAGCTGATCTTAAATTCAAGCTGTCCCAGTGATAATACTCTGGATTAGTAGTTCTGGTCTCTAATTACAAGTATAGTAACAAACCATTGTACTCTGAAATATATATGTCAAGCCTGACTTGCTCCAGCCGAGAGGTCTTAGGGCACTTATTTGATGGGAACAAATTGTAGTCCTTAGACAAAAAAAAGTAACCCTACAAAACCCAATTAACACTTTGCAGTCTTAGTGCACCCTGGTTTCAAGATTTAATAGTAAACAAACATCCTCACCTCAATGGAAGGTCCTGATGCAAGTGCTGAATAAGGCCAAAGCACCCATGCCACATTCACCCAGATATAGAGTGGTTGGTTCAATGCAGCTCAAACTCTACCATCATGACACATAGTCCACTGATAAACAACCAAGAATATAGTTATGGGGCCAGACAACATCCCAGTTATACCAGGCATTACAGAATAGCCAGAGCTCAGCACAGTCCAAACACTAGCACACATCCACTAGTTGCGCAGGACACAACCTGTTTGTAAATGCAATACAGCCAATTACCAGCCCTTTCACCTGCAATCAAAGAGACAGTCTCCATGAGTTACTGGTTTGGATCTCAACCTTGGCTTAAACATTGAAGGCAGTAAATCTTAAGACATTACTGCCCCTGACATCTTCTAGTAAAACTGAAGTCAACAGATAACAATTGGAAAACCTAGAGGGTGGTTGCCATTGATTAATCTCAAACCTGGAGTTTCTGCAGGAGCCTCCCCAGGCAGTTATTTAGGCCCAAACATCTTTAGTTGTGTCAGTGACCGCCAAGGCAGGTCAGACTTGTGTTGATGGGGCATCCTGGTCAGCTTGGGCCAAAGGGCCCATTTTGTGGTGTATGAATAAAATAGGAATGCAGAGTTGATGATATCAACAAACGAGTTATGACTTTAAATGGTGGAGCCAGGACTTAACCTTGATCCCAATTTGCACATTTGCAACTCTTGACTCTTAAATTCTAGATAATACACATAGATCTTTAACAGTGCAAACTGCTGGTTTTGAAGAACCCAGAAAAGTTTTAAAACCTGGCCTATGGGAAAAGGTGGCAGTTTTGCAATGCCCAATTCCACAAGAGGGCAGGACCCCTTCTAGAAAGAAAAACACCATACCCACAAAAGTGAAAGCAGCTCCCTCCAAACCCCCTTGTCTGCACACCCTGCTACTTTCAAATATACCGCCTCAAGACAAATTGTGCTCACAAAGGAACATTGGTGCATAAACTGACCAATCTGAAATAGCTGGAAATTTATTTGCATATGATGTAGTCTTACAACTCCAATAATGTCCTCAAGAAAACAAATAACCCAGCCTTTTTTCCAGGACTCAGATGTCATCAGTTCAAACCAGGCATTGATTCTCGCACAGTTAAAAATGTCTGAAATATTTTTAGCTAACAGATTATTCAATTTGAACACATTCCCCATGCCCAACATGATTGATCCAAATATAGCACTAATGATGGATCCAAATACAGCAAATACAGATGCACGAGAGAAAGCATCCCATCAGAATGCTTTCTTCATATGGCAACCGTATCTTCATATGGCAACCATACCATACAAGGCCACAAGAAATAGGAGTTGAGAATGCTGCCCAGTCTACCCCCTTCTCCCCCCAAAATTGCCTCCATCTATACTTCATGCCGAAGAGGAAAAGTGGGCAACATAATTAAAGATCACTCACAAATCAGACACTATTCTCCGCTCACCTGTCAGACAGCAGATACAAGCTCATCTTATCTAAGGATAAGCTATCTCTGCACCGAGATAATGAGAAACTTTAAATTCAAATTTCTGGCAGAATTCTTGTAAAGTTTAAAATCAATATTCTAAAGTACTTTAACGTAATTTGATCATGAAAGAGAAAATATTAAAGATAGATTTGACAAACAAAATTTGCGGCACAATATAAAGGATATTCGAGTAAATTCCTGACAAGTTTCAACAGGTCACTAGTTCAAATCTGCAGCATTCATGGCGAATAATTTGAGTAAAACTTGTAGGAACAGAAATCCTGTTGACAACTACGATTTATTGGCTTCTGCAATGATTCAATTCCCTTACTTTCATCAGCAATATCATCCACTCTGATGACACCTCACATCATTTCCGAATGGTGTCTGGCCCAAAACATTAAATTTCTAGATGCTGTCTGGCCTGCCAAGTGTCTCCCACAAAAATGACAAAGCACTGGTGTAACTCAGCAGGTCAAGCAGCATCTCTGGAGACCATGGATTGTGACGTTTTGGGTCAGCACCCTTCTGCAGACCCAGCATCTGTAGCTCATTTCTACATGCATCTCCAGCATCTGTTTATTATACACTAATCATTTTTTCCCCACTTGCCACAAATGACAACATTTACCCCAGCAGCTTCAAATAGTGGTGCAAGCAGAAGTTAAAGTGAACTATGTATAGACATTTTGTAAACTGCTAGTCTATTGACCAATGAGGATAGACTAATTTATACAGTTTTTTAGCTGGAAACTATGGTGTTGTACTGCAAATCTCAAGTTCATAGATCACAAGGCAAATTTTAGAAATAATTCTACAAGATTCATACAATTACAGATCTCAGTACTGATTGAAGTTAACCATTATGGCAACCTACTTCACATTGACCATTTTCAATTGAATGGTTAAAAAGGTAGGTTGCTCAAGACATCTAATAAGGTTGTCATGGGAGTTGGTTTTGAAATTCTATAGAATAATATTGCATTACTGAACAAAAATATTCAAGGGCAGAAGGGAACAAACAGCTGAGCCCATACAAATCGTGATTTCCAAAATGGTAAGATTTGTACGACTGAGCAGTGGTTATGGACCTACTCAAGTCATTTGACCAGCACCAAGGGATGGGTATGAAGTAAAATCATCAAACTACTGATAATTTTGAGTGGTTGGGCAAAAGGATAGATAGAAAGAACTGCTCAATGACAGTAACTAGCAAGGAAAAAAACTGGGGGGGGGTACACTTTACAAAAACTAGTTAAACAATTTGAACAAATTGACAGAAGTGTCACCGAAAGATGAACTTTGGCATGTAGATAGCCATGTGGAAATCAGTCGTTCCCATCTCCCACCCCCCCCTCCCCCATCATAGAGAATGGTTCAACCTGGGTCAGTAAATTTTCCCCAACTGCCTAAGAAAAGGTTGTTCCCCCACCACCTACAGCAATTTGAAGCCAGGTCTTCATGACTGGAACTGAACACCAACATATCAGTCCTGGACATTGTTATGGCTACACACAAAATGATCAGGGAGAGGTGACGTGATAGTGTCCAAAAGGGCTCTTGCAACCAGATCCATTTCATCAGTACCAACTCAAGCTTTCTATCAACACAAATTCCTACTCCACCTAAAATGAGTGACAGGTTAAGGAACCCATACACCAGTTCATTCTCTCAAATATTGGTATGTTTAATTTAGTATATTTGTGTTAGATGGATACAAGACAGCAATTTGAAAGCAGCAGGAAGACGAAGCATGCACATATCGGAACAATTTAACTTACTCGGGAAATTTTAAACAATACTAGGGAAGGCAGGGGCAAGCTATTCAGCTGCATTTAGAGCATTTTTGGATCTATCTGCAATGTTGGCTCGTAGCATTAATGGAGCGAACAAGATGCACTCATCTATCGGAGAGGATGGTTCAGCCTTACCAACTGTATATCTAAATATCTGCTCTATTGTTCTGCTACAAACTTTTGGACATGATTAATGTCAACTCAACATTTTTGTACAAGCAGTCTTGGAGGAAAACTAGTTTTAAGATGCAGAGAGAAAGTGATAGAACAAGAACATTTCCACTAGACTAGGCCAAGGTTACTGTGGTGATAAACTGTTGAAATGTCCTGATCAATGGATTAATGAGGGCAATTAGAAAGAATGAGAACAAATGAATGTAGAAATTCAAATGCAAAGTCACAAGATCAGACTATCCTGACTAAGAGATAAGGAACATTAAAGATAGATGACCTACAGCAGACCTTATCAAATTCTACAATTTCAGCTATCAAGTCCACAAGGCAGCAACAATCTTAGCTGCAAGACCAAATGTTGGGTCTCATCACAACGGTGTAGGCAGCTCTGAAATGTAGGATAGAATGGGACAGAGCAGCTGTACTGCAAAATGTTCATCCAACCTGGGTGATCTCTCTGAGAAATGGAAAAGATCACTTTGTGAACACCAAATACCATACACCAAGACCAGAATAAATTAAAGTTAATCACTATTTCAACCAAAATTATCATTTAGGCCTCTGGAATGACTAGGTCTAAATTTGGTGAAAATTAATCTTGTGTAATTTTCCCTGTTTTCTACCCATGGAAGGGCAGCCAAAATCACCCAATTTTAAGCAAGCTGGACTTCTACAGCCCAGTGACATTTTCTTCTACTGGGGAAAGTGCAAGGGCATACAGATTTGAAAGATCCACCCAAGACCAAAATCACAAGATCTAAGTGCTCAGTCCAAGAGAGTTACTAAAGAACTAGTCAACTGCAGCGCTGACAGCAGCCAAGCCACTTCTGCGTAAAGGCATAAGTTTAGGGTAAATTGGAACCAGAAATTTAACGAGGGGGCTGGAATCTGGAACAACATCTGAGGGGGTGGCGAAAACATGCATTTTCAACATTTTAGCACAAAGGAATACTTGAATCTCTACGGCACAATCGACTACAAACCAGGGGCTGGTAAGGGGGGTCAGTGTGGACAGGTATTGTTGATCATGTGGAAAATGCAAGGAGGTTGATGATCTGTTTAATCCAGACAAATGCAGGGTGACACAGAACACCAGTGGGGCTGGTACATACACTAAATGTCCAGATCTTAGGGAGCATTGAGGAACAGGAGTCCAATAATCCTTGAAGGTGGCAACATCGGTAAATAGCATGGTTATGAAGATATGGGATACTAGCTTTTGTTAGTTACAACTTCAAATACAGCAATAGCTGTATGCTATGTGCTACACTTCATCAGACCAAGTTATATTGCATGCACTTCTGGGGTCACCATGATACGGGAAGTGATAAGACTACGAGGGTGCAGAGGGACAGAGAGAGTGGAGAAGCTGTTCTCCCAGGAGTAGAAGAGATTGAGCGAGTGATTGAAACATATAAAAATAAGAGGGCTGCAGTGCAGACGGCAGGAAACCTTTCCCCTTCGAGACAGAGGCAAAACTAGATTTCACAAATCGAGGGTAAGCGGGAAGAGATAGCGATGAGGAGGGCATCGCTTGGAGAGAATGGCGATTAACTGGAATGTACTGACTGAGTGCGGTGGAGCATTTAAGTGTCTGCAAACCCGGGCATTGACCAGGCGCTAGGCTTAACACGGACGTATGCCGGGGGTCAGTAAGGACGGGATGGGCCGAGCGGAAGGCAAGCCGCTGGAGCCAGGCCCCGGGGAGTGGGCGGATAACGGCGCGGAGCCAAGGTGGGGCCGCCGCCAGAGTCCGGCCTGTGTCAGCCCACCGCCGCCGGCCGGACTGGCAGCGAGAGCTCGGCTTTCCCCGGCTAACGGACATGGCCCCGCCGCCCCTCCCCGCCGTCGGGCGGGCAGCGAGAGCCGCCGCTTTCCTCAACTAACGGACAGGGACCCGCCGCCCCTCCCTGTCCCTCAGTCGCGGCCAATGGCCGCTGCCGGCCGGCCGGGCGGACCGACCGACTGACGAACAGTGGGAGCAGCAGCTTTCCCCGGGTAACGAGCACGGACCCCTCCCTCCCCGTCCCCAACCGCCATAACGACCGCGCCCCGCGGGTAACGGTCCCCGGGGCTGCGACCACCCCCCCCCCCCCCCCCCCCCCGCCCCCCCCCCCCGCCCGTCCGTCCCGTCGCGCGCTCACCCACCGAGGATCTCGCGCCGCCGCGTGGTGTGCGGTTGGTCGGTGTAAACCCACTCGAAGTCCTCGCGCGCCACCGTGTTGCCCATTGTCGGCGCTGGCGCGGCTGCTGGTGATGATCCTCCTCGAGCGCCGACCGTTAGACTGGGCAGCGTCTCGCGGCCGCCCTCCACTCACTCGCTCCCTCCCTCGCGCCCCGCCCCGCCCCGTTCCGCGCGTCACGTCGCCGCCTCGGCCGCGGGGAGCGGGCGGCAGCTGGGGGTGCGCGCCCTCTGCTCGCGGCGGAAGGTAGGAATGGCGGAGCGGAGGGCAGGACGGAGTGAGAGCAGGTATTGGCTGGGATGGGCAGATGGCGCCCGGGATCCCGAGGGGGTAGGGGTGGTGTGTATATTATCCCGCGGGGGGGTTTCCAACATTGGGTGAGAAATTGCGAGAGGCCAAGCCCGAGAAAGGAGGGGGGTGGGAGGAGGGGAGGTGTCCCCTTTCCCATTGTTACTGATCTTTTGAATTTTTCAGCTTGAAATTGTGCAATCTGGTGCATACTGTAGCAAGTCTTTTAACTTACACTTGAATGCAATATTTATGCTTTAAATTGGATTGGCTATGAATAAGGTTAGGCTAAATTACATTCCACAGTGGAGCCAGGCTCTGATCAACAGGTGCAGCACATGAATGATCTTAGTGTATTCATGTATGGAAATCAAACTATAATCAAGCACTTTGCCCATGTTGACCAACCTGGGTCTCACTGCACACCCGGTAGGACTCCTGACCCTGACTCCAGTTTCATACCTTTTCTCCTTCCTGACCGTGAGTCCACCCTTACACCTGGCCCCCTATTCTACCCTGATCATAGCTGCTTACCTGCTTAGGTTCCCAGTGCTGAACACTCCCATTGTCTCAGCTTTGACTGCACACGTAGTACTATTCCAGACCTTGACTCTGGATGCACACTTGGCCTTGCTCCTAGCCCCTCTGCACTGACAATATATCTGGCCCACACATAAAGCCCCATATCAGACCCCCGGACTTAACCTATTATGTTCAAGTTTACAGGTGCTTATCTAATGCGGTAATCTTTTATGGGGCACTTCACAGACCAAATTTTGTGTAACAAAATTTTGTGTAACAAAATTTGCTACACCCATTGGCTTCCTTGTTATCTAACATGCTAGTTACTTTGTCAAAGATGTCATCAATTGGTTGAACACAATTTCTCATCCATAAAATTATACTCACTCAACTGTATAAGTATTATGTTACCATTTCCTTCATTTTCATAGCAAACTGCCCTGAAATCATTTTCACCCCCAATATTTTCAGTATTTTGCTGTCTTCCTCTCAGCTGGGACTTTTCCGAAATGCAAAGTCCAATAGCTGTATATTTAAGCAATATTATTCTAATAAATGTTATCTTGAGAGTGGTATTATTTTCTGTGGTATTCATAACACAACAATGATAAAAAGATCTTTGTTTTGATTGCACCTACCAACATGCATACATTATTATCTTACATTTAATATGTACCAAGGGCAAATTTTGTTCCAATGCTCCCCATTCCCAATTACATTTACATTGAAGTGATTGAAATCCAAATGAAGTTTAAATGGCATCAGAAAAATAAAATCTCCGGAATGATACTGACTCCAACCAACCACGTAATGAATATAATCTATTCATTACGTGGTTGGTTGGAGTCAGTATCAGCACAATTACTATATTAAACATTGAATCTTCAGATGTCCTGGTTCAAGCTAAAACTAAAGACAAATAATAACCTCCTCACACAATCCCCTGCAAGTATCTGTCACTCCTTTAAAATACGCCCCATCTTTGAACAAACTCTTAAACATCACATTTGAATCAGTTTCCATCTGATTACACTCCTTGAGGATGTTCATCTACATGTTCAATTAATAAAACAACGAGATTGGGGACATTTTTTTTCAACCTGTCAACGGAATTTGGGGGGGTGGTTTAGAAAGAGTCAGTGAGGTAAACAAACATAATAGTTGAGTGGCAAATGACAATAGTGCTACCTTCCCAATGTTTAACTGAAGGAAATAATGGGTTATCAGGGCTCTATGTTGTGACAGACAGCCTGACACCTTCATGTCATTTTAATATTACACTTATCCCATCCCCCTGGATATTCCGGATGAAGAAATTAAGATTTTGTCAACTAGTTACAAATCAGGCTAATTACAAATCAATAACATTAGCCAACTCCAAAACACAAACATTGGGATCCAGACATCACGGACAACTGGCCTCAGTTCCCCACTCAAACCTGGCAGTGCTCTCTGTCTGAACCAGAGGCCACGAAGTGCTTTTGAAAGTGGGTGGCTGAGCGATCACTGGCCTACCCGGCGAGGGAGTGGAGCAACCAAGTGGGGGGAGAGTGTGGGAGATGGGGTGTTCCCCCCTCCCATGGTAGGGACGTTTTGAAATTTGATGTATTAAAATCATGTTTTAGTGTATTGTAGAAGTATGATTTCAATGTTTTTTGTTTGAGTATTTTTAAGAGGTAACATTTTAAGGGGTAACTTTTTCCACACAAAGGGTGGTGGGTGTATGGAACAAGCTGCCAGAGGAGGTAGTTGAGGCAGGGACTGTCCCAACATTTAAGAAACAGTTAGACTGACACATGGATAGGACAGGTAGTGTAGCTGGGATATGTTGGCGGGTGTGGGCAAGTTGCGCCAAAGGGCCTGTTTTCACACTGTAACGCTCTGACTACATTTTCCTCCACCATGCATGAATGCTTCAAAATCAAGTGGTCGAGTTTTATTTCCATACACTCAAGCATAGAAACATAAAAATAGGTGCAGGAATAGGCCATTCGGCACTTCGAGCCAGCACTGTCATTCAATATGATCATGGCTGTTCATCTAAAATCAGTACCTCTTTCCTGTTTTTCCCCCTTGATTTTGCTAGCCCCAAGAGCTAAATGTAACTCTCTCTTGAAAACATCCAGTGCATTGGCCTCCACTGCCTTCTGTGGCAGAGAATTCCACAGATTCACAACTCTCTGCGTGAAGAAAGTTTGCCCTCATCTCAGTCCTAACTGGCCTACCCTTTATTCTTAAACTGTGACCCCTGATTCTGAACTCCCCCAACATCAGGAACATTTTTTACTAAGTGAAAATCTAGCAGCCAAGCAGGATGCTTTCTCCAACCACCTCCATTTGAAGGCCACTATCTTCCACCGTTTCTACCCAGTGCTTGGTACTTACTCCCTGCAGCCACTGGTTGTCCTCCAGGATGCACCGGGCCGCAGCCTGATCCATGCCGGTCACCTGGGCAAATTTGGCACAGAGACTCTCGCAGCACTTCCGAAGCCTCCGACGGCCCTGAGGCTTGCACTGAGGCTGCTCCATGGGCAGAGTGCAAGCCTCCGACGGCCCTGAGGGTTGCACTGAGGCTGCTCCATGGCCAGAGCAGCAACGAGCGACTCGCCAGCCCGGCAAACACTCGCCAGTCCTGGAAACACTCGTCAGCCCGGCAAACACTCGCCAGCCCTGGCTCCCCATCCGCATCTGTCCCCGCTGCTGCTTCTGCTTCCATCCCTCCCTCAGGCCCGGCTCTCCAACACCCGCGACCGATGCACTTGATATGAGTTTTTAAATTTTCGTTGATCACAGAATTTCTCATGACAGAGCATGCGAAATGCGTTATCAGCGTGAGAATTTGGCCAAATGCATGATTCTCACGCTCAATGCTTGAGAGTGGGGTGTGAGTGTGTGTGGGGTGGGTGTGTGTGTGGGGTGGGGGTGTGTGGGGTGTGTGTATGTGCGTGAATGTGGGGAGTGTGTGTGTGTGTGTGTGGGGGGGATGTGTGTGTGGGGGGTGGGGGTGCGGCGTGTGTGTGTGTGGGGTGGGGGGGAGTGTGTGTGGGGGCGGAGAGGGTGTATGTGGGATATGTGTGTGGGGTGGGGTGACTGAAGCTCCTCAGAAGACGGCCAACGCCACCGGGCAAGCCCTTCCTCAGGCTCGTGCGCCGGTCGACGCCATTCAGTCCATCACGACCTTGCCAACTCTTTTGATGACCCTTCCCTTTGCTCATTGCGCTACTTTTTTTTCCCCTCTATTTTCCATATGAGGACTATTGTGTCTGTGTCATTCCAGTTGTTCTTCCCATATATTGCATTTACAATGAAGTAGTAGATTTGCTAAGATTCAGCACAACTTTTGCCTGTACTTTATGAAAACCAGGAATCCCTACATTTTATTAACATCTCATCAACCGCTTTCAACAACCAAACATAAATAGCCAACAGATGTATATTTTCTTAAACCCTTTCTAAAGTAGTTGAGTTGTGACAACCAGGAACGCCGGGGAGATGGCCGCCCTGCCGGCAGTCTGTCCGTTTTTCCATTCTTTTTGTTATTGTTTAGTGTGGTAAAAGTTTGTTTAAATGTTCTTCGGTTTGTTTTAAGTGGGGGAGGGGGAACGGGATCAGGGGAAACTTTTTTTCCAAGTTCCTACCTTGCCGGAGATGTGATTATTTTTCGGATCACATTCTCCGGGCTCTGCGGCCTACCATCGATGGAGCTAGAAGCCTCCTCGGACTGTCGTGAGCCTCACCGCGGGCGCAGATTTAATATCGGAGCTGATCCCTTGCCGGGGTCGCGACCACCCGTGGACTTACCAACAAGGGCTTGCAGTCTCGGGAGAGACTGAGTCGGGAGCTCCAACACCGCGGAAGGTTTGACCAGCCCCGACGCGAGGTTCGATCGCCCGGCGTGGGGGAGCTGACATCCCCCCCCCGATGCGGGAGCGGACCGCCTCGATGTGGAGGTCCCGAACGCTGCTGGCTACGGGAGTCAAGATCGTCCCGTCAACGGGAGCTCGAGGCCCACGGCCGAGAAAGAATGAATGGGAAGGACTTAAACTTTATTTTGCCTTCCATCACAGTGAGGAATGTGTTGGAGTCACTGTGGTGGATGTTCATGTTAAAATGTGTTCTTGAGTGATTTGTTGATTTTTATTTGTATGACTGACCTGGCCAATGAAATTCCTTGTATGTTGCATACTTGGCGAATAAAGTGTGATTCTGTTTTATCATTCTTCCTATTAAAATTGTACCTCCTCAGACGTTGTGCGTCTATTTTTAACTGTTATTATGTGTCTAGTTTGGATTATATAAACAAGAACAATGTTTTGCAGATGGTTCAAGAAGCAGGGCCACTGAGTGCAGGAAGGAAGGGAGATGTGAGGTGGAGAGTGATTGTGAAATTCAGTGCCTGTAAGGGCATTGGAAACAGGATCGAGCAGGGCTTCGGTAAAGATTCAAATAGCCACTTTTGTCAGAATAATTTGCAGGCTATTGCGGAAACGGAGTGGGACTGAGGCGTCTAGTTGGGGGAAGTAACTAATTTGTTGTTTCTTCTGAGGCTGGTCTGAATCCATTGAGATGGGAAAAATGAGTCACTGAGTAACAGACCTCAGCATCCTATTAAAGCTTATTCAGACTGAGAATAGTCTGAGAAATAAGCACAAGCACTGCAAATAATGCACAGCACATGATATAAAATTATCTATGTTTATGTGAAGTAAAATATTACAGTGTTGTACATTAATAAGACCTCTCCACCTTACGCAGCTTGAACTACCAATATTGAATTGGTATTGATTTATTATTTATCATATGTACTGAAATACAGTCAATGGCTTTATATGAGTGCTATCCAGTCAAATCATATAATATGTAGGAAAGAACTGCAGATGCTGATTTAAATCGAAGATGGACTCAAAATGCTGGAGTAACTCAGCGGGGCAGGCTGCATCAGAAGGAATGGGTGATGTTTCTGGTCGACCCTTCTTCATATAATACTTGAGAAGAATTAAGCCATATATACATGCTACTGGGTTAAAATACCTGAGTGCAGAATATTGTGTTATAGTTACAAAGAAAGTGCAGATTAAAAAAGTGCAAAGGATGCAGGGAGGTAGATAGGAGATAGGGTCTAAACTCTGAGCTCGAACGAATTGTTCAGTTGTCTGCTAACAGTTGGAAAGAAGATGTTCCAGAATATGGCAGTCCTTACTTTCAATCCTATCTCCTGCCTGACAGGAGAGGAGAGAAGAGGGAATAGCTGAGATGTAAATGGTCCTTGATTATGCTGGTTGCGTGAAGTGTTGATGGAGTTGATAGGCGGGTGGTTGTGGATGGATTGTGCTAAGGACTGGGTTCCATTCACAATTCTCTGCAATTTCTTGCAGTCTTGGGCAGAGCTGTTGCTAAACCAATCTGTGGTGCATCCAATAGGATGCTTTTTACAGTGCATGTGTACAAGTTGCTACGAGTTAGGTTCTTAAGGTTCCAGAGGAAGCAGAGGTATTGGTGTGGTTTCTGGCCATGACTTCAGTGAATCTGGCAATTTAATGTTTAATGTGTCATTCTTAATTGTTACTGTATGTCATGTTGTTACTTGCGAGCGGAGCACCAAGGCAAACTCCTTGTATGTGTACATACTTGGACAATAAACTTAAACATACTTATACTTAGTCCAAGACAAATTATTGTTGATACTTACGCCAAGGCACCTGAAGCTATTGACCATCTCCACTTTGGCACCATTGATGCTGACAGTGGTTTGTACACCACTTTGTTTCCTGAAGTCAATAATTAGCTCCTTCGTCTTGTTGACATTGAGGGAGAGGTTATTGTCTTAACACCATGTTATTGAGCGTTCTGTCTCCTTCCTGTACTCTGTCTCGTCATTTGATCACTGATTGTGGTCAGTGGGTCAGAGAGTCAAGGATTCAGTTGCAGAGAAGCAGAGTGCTGAGATTAAATTTTTTTAAAAAATATCTTTATTTATTAGAGGTACCGTAAGTTACATCAGTGTACAACCCATGTATATTATTACAATCATTGTACCCTTTAATTTTTTAAGGCTAAAGAAAAAAGAAAGAAATATCAACATAGAAAGTAGAGAAAGTGAAACAGAGTTGTGAAAGTGAAAAAGCGTGCCAAAGGGAAAGGGAACCCTTGGTCGAAGAGTTAGAGAAAGAAGATTAAGAGATAGACCCTGGAGAGGAGAAAAAAAAGGGAAAGAGAGAGAAGGAAAAAAGAAAAGCCAGTTACTTTATTATAAACATCACGCAAAAGGAATTTACCAACTCGACAGTTTTTCTTCCCCCTTTACCAAGACCCGACACCGGTACTTTTTTGAGGTATTCTTGCACCTTATCCTTGTGGTAGATTTATAAATGCAGACCACATCTTGTAGAAACAGTCTGATTTTCCTGCCAGTCAGAGTCTCATATCTTCCAAATGTAGTGTTTCAAACATAGTTAACCAACTATATTAACTGTTGGTATAGGAGTATTTTTCCAGAATTTTAAGATTATCTTTTTTCCTGTTATTAAGCCATATTCAAATAGATTCTTTTGAAACACATTTAATTCAGGGCTACCTTCCGTTGTTCCAAAGATAATCCAGTCTGCTTTTGGAGTCAGTTTTATTTTAAATACTTTTGTGAAAATTTCAAAAATTTCAGTCCAAAATGTTTGAATTTTTGTACAAAAGACAAATGAGTGCGCAAGAGTAGCTTCTTGACATTGACATTTATCACAAATAGGTGAGACATTGAGAAAAAGTTTATTTATTTTAGTTTTTGAATAGTATAATCTGAGTAAGATTTTAAATTGTATTAAAGTGTGTCTTACATTAATTGAACATTTATGCACATTTATTAAATATTCTTCCCACCTTTCTTTGGAAATTTTTAAACTTAATTCTTTTTCCCAGTCTCTTCTGATACCTTCTGAGAGTGTTGTCTTAAGGGCCTGTCCCACTTGGCGATTTTATCGGCGACTTCAACATTTCAAAATCCAGCGGCGACAAAAAAAAAATTGCGACACCGAACATGTGAAAAAACACCGCGCGTCATACGTCATCACGCCGTGAATTTTTTGGTGACCTAATACGTCAGTCAATGACACCGGCAGTCGCCAAAAAATCGCCAAGTGGGACCAGGCCCTTTAGGGTCTTGGAGTTTGGAGATTGGAAGATTGGTGTTAAAGATGGAACCATAGTTAATAAATAGGTGTCTGACATAATTGTCCTTGTTATCCAGATGTTCCAATATGACCCATGCTATTTACTCTCTGATTGCACAGATGATCAGTTTTGTCCACCATCCCTTCCAAGCTATTCTTTGAATATTACTAGCTCTTTAATTTTAGCTCCGCCCAACGATGACTCACAATGCCCACGGTGATTAGTGCTGTCCACAGGCATCGACAGAGAGCTAAAGTCTTCAATTAGGCGCCTCATTTAATGATGCAGAATCACACGATTTGATTGAATAACTGGAGGCAAGATGTCAAATAACCAGACTAGTTTTGGAAGGATACTGCTAGCTAGAGACGGAGTGAACTGCTGGAACCACAAAAACAAAGAAGCACAGTGAAAATGGTCACATGATTGACGTCTGGTGAAAGCATAGCTGAAGATAATCTCGTGGGGACGTAGTGTGTCCTTGAATAGATAAGGAGTCTGGAGACAGTAATTTTTGCAAAGAAAATATACGATGAGAAGGAAAATATCACCAGGCAACATAATTAAGAACGCTAGCCTTAATTATGGAACAAAGATGTGTTTTGTTTATACAGCCATTGGAGAGTGACAACTTGAAATGGAGACTTCAGAATCTTTATGGCCTTGGGTTAGAACAGAGGCTTCCATCAGAAGATTGAAAGAAAAATCATATAAAAGAAGGGCAGTCCAAGACATTAGCAGCGACATTCTGGGAACAACCATCACAAGAAGGAGGGCCATGAGTTCAAGGCTCCACCAGCAGAGTGAATCTGGCAATTCATTCATACAGGCAATATTTGAGTCCAATTCATGAGTCGAGATTTAGTGTAAGAAGTGATAAGCTGGAATAGTAAAGCAAATGAGAAGTTATTTGAAGTCAGTGGAATGCTTGCATGCTTAAGTAACTCGAATGCTAATAAAGATTAAGCTGTATGAAACCTTGATTTAGAGTCTTTTGTTCAACACGCAATTGATAGCCTATAGAGGTGATAGGATCAATATACCGATATCCTCTTTTGATTGTACCATCTTTGTGAGATACGCTTTGTGCTCACAATCACTGCTCAAAGACTAAATCTTGGAAGCAAGAGATTCTTTATTTTTCACGAATCTGCAGAACCGGGTGCCTCTCCAAGTCGAGACACACCGAAGTCAGAGAAGTCATCCCCCTTTATACACAGAATTTTACATTCAACCTCCCCTCCGGACCCTTCTCCAATCAGGTTCTGAGGTGCACAATCTGTAGGTACATCCCCCCAGTACCTCCCATATCATACATCGCATGTCCAGACATGTTCATGGTAATGAGCAGTTTCTTGACCAGGGGTGTGTTGTAATATTCATTTATTCTATTAAGCATGCTCAGTTGCTCATGACCTACCCTAGTTTTACTCACCTCCTAGTGAACCCTCTCAGTTCCCCTATATCAGTACTAAAGCTAAGCTATAGTGACAAGGGTCCCATCTATCACTCCATTCCACTGATAGGGATCTCTCTACATCACTCCCTTTTATCGCTATACAATGCTATTACTTCTTACTCAAGGATTCAAGGATGGGTCTGGTAACCTTTAGACACAGCTGTGTCAGAACCCTCTCTCCGGCCCCTATCAGTTCGAATTCTCTTTAAAGCTCCTTACTATAATGGGGTTTAATCACTTTATCCCTCACAATCTTCATGTGAAAAATGAACTTTTCAGCATTCTAAAAATTTGTAACTTGGTTTTACCCAGATAACGATCCTGCCTTTGCCACTTTCAAAAGTCTGTTCAAGACAGAACCAAACATAACTTTTGTGACTAATGTGTTGACTGTAAATCTTTGGTGAAAGCAGCAATTGATATTTGTGTTCTATAAACAATTCATCAACATTCCATATCAAATTGCAGACAAGAAACGTTCGGCACACATCCCCTTTGCTGAGATAGAACTGGCATAACACTGGTTTATGCTGGTTTACCAGGAGGTAGCTGACAGATTTTGGCTACATGCTGAGGAATTAAACAGTAAAGCTCCAATAGTCCAACACACTCAGGATGTTGGCAGTGTGGGAAAAGGGCCCAGAGGTTAAAAGGAGTGTGGCAATGGGGCCCAGTCAGGATAAATGGAGCGTGGAAATGGGGCCGCAGTCGGGTTAAAGAGAGTGTAGGAATGGGGCCTGGTGAAGTTGAAAGAGTGGGAATGGAGCCCAGAGAATTAAAGAATGTGGTTTAAATGAGGATACAGAAGGTGGAACTGCTGAGCTTTGTTTGACCTGTTGCTGTGTTATTGCTTACTCTGTCCACTGCATCTGAAGAATTTTGGGAGCAGTGAGGCAGCAGCAATGATCACTGTGACACTCTGGCTACTCTCTTTCCTGTTACATACATATCAATTGTATTTCTATTCCTTAAATATCCACCACTGCTCATCTTTCACATTCCCTGTCAATCTGCTTCCCCAGTCTCCCTTCATCATTGCTCCCTCTTCATTCGTATTTGCACGTATCTTACTCTGAAACTGAATGTGAGATTTTAATGTGTCATGATCATTCCCAAACGGCCCTTTACTTCCAACTCATTAATTAATTCTGTCTCATTGCACATGAGCAGATGTGGCTGGTTTTGTTAAAAGAGAGTAATATAGTTTTATAAAAAAAACTGTGTACCTCTGTGAATATGTCTAGGAGACTGCCTTTGTCAACCTTATTTTCCCGATCTAGAGAAGGATTAAGGTGCCCACATCTATCGCAGGTCGTCATCATTTCCTGTTTTTCTCTCCCCTAGGAGAGTCTGTATTATGATGTGCATGCGGTATGCTTAAGATAAACAGCCTTTAATTTTGTCTCTTTTCCTTACTCCCTATTTGGACTCTGTTTGCAGGGCCATCTCAAACCTGTGCTACTGGTGCCACTCATTCTGCTACCTTGTGCAATCTCCGTCTCCATTCGCTTTAACAGGAGCATTTTATCTTTGTCTATACACATAATTTGGATCAAAGAGAAGGTAAATGATGGTTAAGAAATTACAGAATAAGTAGGGATTGGGATTCCTTCCCCACCCTCTGTGTCACCCTCAATTCTCTTGGCCATTCGCCTGTATCTGCTTTCCCCATACCCCTGACTGTTCCCCTGTTCCCAGTTCCCCTAAACCCTATTCACGTGCTCCTGTTTCTGCCACTCATCTCTCCCCCCCCACATCTATCCACATTCCACCCATCCACAGTTTTGCCTTTTGTCACTCTTCAGCTCTTCATCCACTTCCCCTTTATACCTGTGATTTCTGGTGTTCTCCAATACAGAGACCAGCCTCCCCTGTCCACTTTGTCAAAATCCCTCATCAATGTCCTATTTCCTTCTGATGTGAAGGAGGCCTTGTCTCTGCCAGCTCCCCTAAACTCCCATTTAACTCCATTAATTTCCCTGCCATCTAATTTTCCCTGTCGTGAATATTGCTGATTCTGCCACCGCCCATCTATGTTAAGGGTAATTTACTGCTCCCATGTCTTTGGGAAGTGGGAGAAAACTGGACCATTTGTGAGAACCCATGTGCTTACAGGGAGAATGTGCAAACTCCACAGGGACAGTACCCGAGGTCAGAAGCGTCCTGGGTCACTGCTGGCTGTTCGCTGCCTCTCAGATTCTGCATCAGTCCAGGCCTCTGCAATCTCCTCATGCTAGGAACCACTCACAGACCTTTTCAGGATCCTGTCTAATGCTTTTGCATCCTTTCCTGTGGCAATCAAAATGCAACACTCTGAGACGGAGTTGTTTTATACAGGTGCAGCCTGACCTTAAACACTGCTGGAAACATTGTGCAGAACACACAGCACCAGTGGACACTGAAGCAGAGTTACTGTTTCAGCTCAAAGATCCGTCATTGGATCTGAGCACATTTTTTGATTTGATACTTTTTCCACAGATGCTGCTTGACTTGCTGAATGTTTCCTTTCAACACCTTGGCTCCAGACTCTCTCCTCCATGAACTCCTGGTTGGCTGCCTTCTATTCCCTGGTCTGCTCTCTGTGATCTCCAATCCCCCAATTCCCAATCCCTAATGCACTAATGGCACAACAAAGTTCAATGTGCATGGTCTGACAGATGTGGTGGCAAAAGGCCTGGGAACTGACCAGAGGAGGGATGGGCAAAAGGGAGAATGGAATATTGTTATCCAGTGAATGAAGGACAGCCTTACATTGCAGTGGGAATTGCCTTTGGCTCAGAAGATCGAGCTGCAGAATCAGTTTGGGTGCCACAAAGAAACAGCAAGGGAAACAAGGTGTCTACTGGGGGAGATAGAATAAACAGGAAATAATGCTGGCTTGTGAGAAAGGTACTGCGAGAGACGTGGACAACCTTAATCCTGTAGATAGGGCAAGTGGGGTTGACAGAGGCCAGCCTGGTGGAGGTTCACAGAAAGTACTCCGGACAGTTTCTTATAACAACAAGTTGCAAAACCAGCCACATCTGCTTGTGTATAATGAAGCAGAATTAATTAATGATCTCAAAGTGCAGAATCCTTTGGGAAAGAATGATCATGACTCAATAAAATGTCATGTTCAATTTCAGAGTGAGATACATGCAAATAAAAAGGGAATGATGGAGACTCGATGAAGGGGGACTGGGAAGCAGATTTTTTTTTAAAATTTCAAAATAGACTTTATTCAGGTAATAAATATATACAATACAGGAACCGTGCAAAAAATTAATCCAACATTTTCGGAGGTTAAACAAACATTCAAGACTGTTTACATACATTGCTCAAATTTCACAAATTTGTCCCCCACCCATGCCACTCATGTGGCCCACTGGCATGGAATCCCTTCCTGTATTTTTGGGGGGCATCTCCACCACACCCTGCCCTCAATGTCCAGCAGCAGAAGGACCCTAGACTGTGGTCCTCCCCCACCGAGCTTTGGCGTTGGCTGCACTGAGCTTCAGTGCGTCCCTCAGCACGTACTCCTGCAGTCTGCAGCGGGCCACATTCCTAGATGGACATCTTGCTTCGCTGGGAGGTCAACAAAGCTCGGGCAGACCAAAGAGCTTTTTTCACCAAGTTGATGACCTTCCAGCAGCACTCGATGTCAGTCTCTGAATGCGTCCCTGGGAACAGTCCGTAAATCACAGAGTCCTCTATGACGGAGCTGGTCGGAATGAGCCGTGACAAGGACCCTTGCAAACCTCTCCAGACTCTCGTTGCGAATCCACATTCTGCAAAGAGGTGGGCAACCGTCTCCTCTCCATAGCAGCCGTCCCGAGGGCAGTGTGCACTGGTAGTGAGGTTCCGACGGTGCAGGAAGGATCTGACTGGGAGGGCTCCCCTCACCGCCAGCCAAGCCAGGTCTTAGTGCTTGTTGGTGAGTTCTGGTGAAGAGGCATTTTGCCAGACAAGCTAAGCAGTCTGCTCTGGGAACCATGCCACTGGACCCATTGAGTCATTTCCCTGCAGTGCCTACAGGATGTTCCATGCTGACCACTGCCCGATGGACTTGTGGTCAAAGGTGTTGGTCTGGAAGAACCTTTCCACGAACGACCGATGGTGCGGCAATGTTCACCTGACTAGCACAATGCGTGGCATCTGCTCCAGGCCCATCCTTCGCAACACCGGGGACAGGTAGAACCTCAGCAGATGCATATTATTTTCTTACAAGAAACCCATTTATCGCGAAAAGAGCATGAGAAGCTGAAAAGATTTGGATATAAAAACACATATTATAGCTCACATACTTGTAGTCATAAAAGGGGAGTGGCAATCTTGATATCAAACTCAGTTAAATTTGAAATGTTTAAAGAAATAAAATACAAAGGGAGGTATATCATAGTAAAGGGCAAAGTTGATAATAATATCCTGACACTGGTGAATATCTATGCACCCCCAGATAGTGCTAAATATTTTTTCAAATCCCTATTTGATATTATTGCAATGGAAGCAGAAGGAATTTGTATATGTGGGGGAGATCTGAATGTTGTACTGAATCATAGGCTTGATACGACAAGTAAAAAGAAGAAACCAGTTAACAAAACTACTAAACACTACCTGTGAAGAATTTGGTTTTCTTGATGTCTGGCGGAATTTTCACCCTCTACAAAGAGACTATACACATTACTCAATATCGCACTCAGTTTACTCCAGAATAGACTATTTCTTAATGCAGAAAGAAGACTGTTATGGGGTAACAGATTGAAGAATTGGTGTGGCAGATGTATCGGACTATAATGCCATATACTTAACAATTCAAATGGTTAGTAGAAGGAAAAGCACAGTGTGGCGATTAAATGTTGGAATACTGAATGATAAAACAACTGTTAATGATATTAAATTGGAAATCAAAACTTATCTAGAGGAGAATGACAATGGGGAGGTGGATCCATCCATACTATGGGACACATTGAAGGCTGTAATATGAGGTAGGTTAATAGCTAGGGCATCACATATTAAAAAGGTCAGAATGAAAACATATAATAAGTTGATATCAGACTTGAAGGATTTGGAACAGAAGTACAAAAATAATAAGGACCAGAGAACTTATAAACATATAGAAGATTTGAGGGATAAATGGATGGAATATTGGGTCAAGAGGTGGAGAGAAAAAAGCAAGATTTGTAAAACAGGCACATTATGAGCTAGGCCCTAAATCCACTAAAATACTTGCCCGAAGGCCACGCAAACAACAGGCTGACAACACCATACACAAAATTAAGGACCCCTGTACATAGAAATTGAAGAGTGATCCAAAAGAAATAGAATATATCTTCCAGGAATATTATAAAGAATTATATACACAAACCTCTACAGTAGATGGGGAATCAATGAGGACTTTTTTAAGTACAATAGATCTGCCCTGTATTGGAGAGACACAAAATAAAATAATCACAGCAGAAATATCACTGGAGGAGATAGAGAAGACAATTGGTAGGATGAAAACAAACAGGGCCCCAGGCAGCGACGGTTTGCCTATAGAGTGCTATAAAATATTTTGGAATGAGCTGAACCCACTTCTGAGAACCTTTAACTGGATTATCAAAGAAGGCAAGACACCCCCGTCATGGAAAGAGGCAATTATAATATTAATCCCCAAAGAGAACAAAGACAAGGAAAATTGTACCAACTACAGACCGATATCAATTCTAAATGTGGACGATAAATTATATTCTTCAATTATCTCCAAACGATTTGAAAGGTTCATGCCAGATTTAATTGATGAACACCAGACTGGTTTTATAATTGGCAGACAAACACAGGACCGTATTAGAAGAACACTACATATAATACACAAGATTTAAAAGGAAAGTACACGTGCTCTCCTGATAAGCCTAGATGCAGAAAAGGCTTTTGATAGGGTTAATTGGGAATTCTTATATCAAACATTAGAAAGATTTGGCCTTACCGAAGATTCAATTCAAGTTATTAAGGCAATTTACCAGCAAGCAAATGCAAGATTAAAGGTGAATGGGTTCTTAACTGAGAGATTTGTGTTTGGAAGAGGAACGAGACAGGGATGTTGTCTTAGCCCTAACCTGTTTGCTATATATATTGAACCATTGGCTCAAGCGATTCGTCAAGATAGGGAACTGAGGGGAGTAACTATAAGAGACAGAGAACATAAAATTGGCCTTTTTTCAGATGACGTAATGATGTATCTCACGGAAGTAAACACCTAATTTCCAAGGATGATGGGCATCAAAGAGAAATTTAATTTTTATGCAGGATATAAAGTGAATATTTCAAAAACTCAAACCCTCCTCTTTAATTGTGCTCCTCCGGAAGAAAGCAAGCAAAAGTATAATATTAAATGGGATTCAAAATCAATCAAATACCTAAGGGTACATATAACAAAAAATATATCAATGTTGTATGGGGCCAATTATAATCACATCAACCAAAAGGATATAGAAGGATGGTCCACTGGATTTTAGTAGTAAGATAAATGTGGTGAAAATGAATATTTTGCCAAGGCTATTGTAATCCTATTTCAATGTCTGCGAATAGAGATACCAGTAAAACAATTCAATTGGAAAATTTTGATTCATTTCTTTATTACGCCTAACATAAAAAACAAGCAAATTCTAAGGCAGCAAACAAGCTGGAGGCAATGTGGCCAAACAGATGCAAACCATGCACATATCTTCTGGAGTTGCCAAAAATAGAACCATTTTGGGACAAGAGTGAATTCAGAATTAACGGAGGTATTAGGATATATAGTCTGCAAGAAGTCTTCCATTTTATACCTGGGTAATATAACAACAGTGGTGCTGAAGGAAGACCATTACTTGGTTAAAGTCCTACTCACATCTGGCAGAAAGGCCATTACAAGAAACTGGCTTGCAGCGAACACACCCAGACTTAGACAATGGTTAGACATAGTACAGGAAATATTTGTCATGGAGAAAATGACATATTCTCCAAGAGTGAAAGAAGATCAGTTTAACAGAAAATGGGAAAAATGGATTAGGTATAGAAATAAAGACATCAACACTGTTATTGACAATAATGTAAGTTATTGGAAAATGTTTTAATAAGAAAATAGTTCTGTATACTGCATCATTAATTGTAAACTGAACCCCCCGCTGCACTGTTGTACGTTTCACTGCATTGTTGTATGTTTCGTCGTTATATTTGTGTTTTATTTGTGTATGCATAAAAGCAATAAAGACTAGTGTGAAAAAATAAGGAAGAAGAAAAAGAACCTCAACAGGTAGTGCCACGTGCCTTGGCTCTACGCTCCATGCTCGCCCGGATGTAGCCACGCATGAAGATGGCATGGAGGTCAGATTGACAAGGAATGTGATAGATGAGCAGTGGTGGATATTTAAGAAATAGAAAGACACATATATAGAGAGAGGCGCTAGTGTGGTCATTGTTGCTGCCTTACTGCTCGCAAACTCAATCTCCAGTTTAATTTTTTTCTTGCCAGGTATACCGAGGTACAGTGAAAAAGGTTTGTTTGCATACTATCCAGTCAAAAAAAACACACTTCATGAATACAATCAAGCCGTACACTTTCATAGATAAAGGGTACACATTTAGTGCAAGACTAGACTAAGTGGGACCCGTTGGGTCCCAGTCACACGGGAGGCCTGGTTCCCCAATGCAAACAATTCCCCAGTGCAATATTCCACCATGGTGTGGGAGAGGGTGGTGTTGGGGAGGGGGTGATGTTGGGAAGGGGGGGTGGTGTGGGGGGAGATGGGTTGGGTGGTGTGGGGGGTGGGGAGAAGGGCGGAGGAACAGCGGAAGGGTAAAGGGGGGTGTGGGTATGTAGGGGTAGGAGGAGTGAGTGGGGGGAAGGGGGGGTGTGGGGTGGGGGGATAGGGGGGGTGAGGGGTGGTGTGGGTGGGTGGGGTAGATAGATAGATAAATGGATGGAATCCGATTAAAGAGTCTGGAGAAGGGTCTCGACCCGAAACGTCACCTATTCCTTCTCTCCATAGATGCTGCCTCACCCGCTGAGTTTCTCCAGCATTTTTGTCTACCTCCGATTAAAGATAGTTCAAGTGTCTCCACTGAGGTAGATGGGAGGCCAGAGCCTTCTGTGCATCCGTTTGGCTGCAAACAACCTACTTCATACAACTTTTGCAAGCTTCTGTCTAATTCCATCAAGCTTCTGTCTAATTCTCCCATTTGTCCTTGCCCCAATTTAGAATTTTAACTTTTAGGCCCAACCTGTCCTTATCCATAACAATTTTAAAGCAAATTGTGGTCACCGGTCCTAAAGTGCTCGCCCACTGATACCTCAGTCACTTGCCCCGCCCAATTCCCCAAGAGTAAGTCAAGCTTTACTCTCTCTCTTGTAGGGCCCTCGACATCTGCCCTGAGAAAACTTGCCTGAACACACTTGGCAAATTCCACCCTGTCTAAGCCATTGGCACTACGGTAGCCCCATCTATATCGGGAAATTTAAAATCTCCTACCATGACAACCCCATTAGTCTTGCAACCACCTGCAATATTCTGGCATATGTGTCTTCTAATTGACAATTTGACAATTTGGGGGCCTGTAATACAGTCCCAAGGTGATTATCCCCTTTCTATTTCACAGCTCCACACATACACCGTATCATCATATGTCAGCTTTTGTGAGGACAGTTGCATTCCAACTAGGACCTGGACCTGGACCTGGTTCAACAACAACAAGCCCTGGTTTACTGCAGAACTTAACAGCTTTGACAGTCTAAAGAGTGGGTCGACAGGAGCAGGGATGCAGACCCCTACAGGCAGGCCAAATACAAGCTGAGAAGAGGGATCAGAGCTGCCAAGGAAAGATACTCTGAGAAGTTGAGGAGCAAGTTCTCAACCAGTGACTCTTCAATTGTCCAAAAGCCCCCCGCTCTTTGGACAATCGTCAGCTGACCAACGAGCTGATGGAGTTCTACTGCAGGTTTGACAAGCAGAAACGTAACCCTGGTACCCCCTCCCCAACAAACACAGCCAGACCGCAGTCTGCAAAGAATGGACCCTTCAGCACCCACTCCTCCCCCTTCAGCACCCACTCCTCCCCATTCACCACTTCACATATACTTAAAGCAAGACTCCAGTTCCCACCCAATCACCACTTCACACTCAATTACCCACACCCTCTGTGCTGCACAACATCAATTCTCCATCATCAACAATAAAAATAGAGGAGGTGGAGAGGCTTTACAGAAGTCAGAAAAATCGGAAATCTCCAGGACCGGACAATGTTTCCCCCTCTACTCTCAAGCTCCATGCCGAACAACTGGCACCGGTCTAAACAGACATTTTCAACCAGTCCCTGCAAACCTGTACTGTCACTGCCTGCTTCAAAGTCTCCACTATTGTCCCTGTACGCAAAAAGGCAAGGAGTACTGGTCTTAATGACTACAGGCCTGTCGCATTGACCTATGTAGTCATGAAGACCCTTGAAAGGCTTGTGCTGGCCAAAATATCACAAACCCCCTGCAAGACCCTTTGCAGTTTGCATATCGGGCCAATAGATCTGTGGATGACGTAGTCAATCTGGGCCTGCACTTCATCCTCCAACACCTAGACCGTCAGGGGACCTTTGTTTGTTGATTTTAGCTCTGCATTCAACACCATTGTGCCAGAGCTACTACACTCCAAACTTTCCGAGTTGACTGTGCCTGAACCCCTCTGTCCGTGGATCACCAGCTTCCAGACAGGAAGCAGCAGGTGAGGCTGGGAAAGCAAATCTCGGACCCGTAAGCCCTAAGCATAGGAGCACCGCAGGGCTACGTACTTTCCCCTCTCCTCTACTCTCTCTACACCAATGACTGCACCTCCACTGACTCCCCTGTCAAGCTTCTCAGGTTTGCGGACGACACAACCCTGATTGGACTGATCCAGGATGGGGAGGAATCTGCCTACAGACAGGAAGTGTCACAGCTGGTGTCCTGGTGCCATCGCAACAACCTGGAGCTCAATGCGCTTAAGACAGTGGAATTGCTTGTAGACTTCAGGAGAGCTCCCCTTCCCCTCACCCCACTCACCATCAACAACACCACAGTCACATCTGTGGAGTCTTCTAAGTTCCTGGGAACCATCATCTCCAAGGACCTTAAATGGGGGGCTACCATCGACTCCACAGTCAAAAAGGCACAACAGAGGATGTACTTCCACAGGCAATGATGGTCCAATTCTGTACGACCATCGTAGAGCCTGTCCTCAGCTTCTCCATCATGGTCTTATTTGGCTCAGCCACCAAGCACGACAACCGGAGGCTGCAGCGAATCATCCGATCAGCTGAGAAGGTTATTGGCTGCAACCTTCCCTCCATTGACGAACTGTACACTGTAAGGGCCAGGAAGCGAGCGGGCAAGAACATCTCTGGCTACAAACTCTTTGAATCAGTTCCCTCTGGAAGGTGATTCCGCACAGTCAAAACTGCCACAGCCAGACATAAAAACTTTTTCCACGAGTAGTTGCTCTATTCAATAACCAAAAATCTGTAGCCTCCTTTTGCTCTGGTGTTTTATTTAATTCACATGTTTAATCAATAATATTTTATTATTAATGTTTTATGTATCATTCTTAACTGTCACTGTAAGTCATGTTGTCACTTGTGGGCAAAGCTCCAAGGCAAATTCCTTGTATGTGAATACTTGGCCAATAAACTTATTTATTCATTTATTCATTCATTCACTGTACGATCCCTCAGTAATGTAATCCTGTAATACTACTGAGATGTTCTCTTTAATTAGTAAAGCACCTCTACCTTCTCTTTTATCCCCACCTCTATCTCATCTTCTTCTTCTTGCGTATGGCGTGCACAGCCTAATGTTGTAAGCCAACTTGTTCTATTTGATCTTTTGTTTGTGCACGTCAGGTTGATTGCATTAGTCAAAACAGTGGACCACGTGAAGGTTGCAATCTTCCACCCCTCTATCTCACTTGTAGAACCTGTACATTGAAACATTCATCTGCAAGTCCTGTCCCATGCCTAGCTTGAGCCTCATGTCTAAGGAAGGATGAGAAGTGCTGCCGTTAGAGGGACTCCAATGGAGGTTTACGAGAAAGATCTCGGGGATGACATATGATGAGCACGGGGCCTGTACCCACTGGAGTTTAGAGGATGAGGGGGGACCTCATTGAAACTTAACAAATAGTGAAAGACTTGGATAGAGTGGATATGGAGAGGATGTTTGCACTAGTGGGAGAGTCTAGACCCAGAGGGCGTAGCCTCAGAATAAAAAGACATACCTTTAAAAAGGACACGAGGAGGAATTTATTTAGTGAATCTGTCTTCCTTTGCCACAGACAGCTGTGGAGGCCATCATTGGTTATTTTTAAAGCGGAGATTGACAATACTTGATTGGTAAGGATGTCAGGGGTTATGGGGAGAAGGCAGGTAAATGGGGTTGAGAGGGAAAGATAGATCGGCTATGATTGAATGGTGGAGTAGATTCAATGGGCCAAATGGCCTACTTGTGCTCCTATGACTTATGAAGTGGTGAACATTGCTCAGTCCATCACGTGTACTGATCTCCCTACCATGAAAGGGATTTACAGGAGTCAAAAAAGGCAGCCAGCATCATCCCACACCACCCTGGACACACACTCATTTTATCCCTGCCATAGGCATGAAGGTACTAAAGTCTGAAAACTAACATCCAGGTTCAAGAAGAGCTTCTCCCCAACAGGTATCACACTATTAACGCTAAGGTCTGAACTCTTTTCCTGTAGACTCTTCAGGGCATTAGTTTGGTCTTTTTGCACTGTTGTTTTGTTTTATGCGTGTATGTGTGTGCATGTATATATATGTGTGTATATGTATATACACTGATTTTTTTTCTCGTTTATTATATTGTTTACAGTGTCCTATGTTTACATGTTCTGTTGTGCTGCCGCAAGTATGAATTTCATTGTTCTATCTGGGACATATGACAATAAAACACTTACATTTAATCCAGCTGCCTTTCCTCACTCTCTATTTTGCTCCTGTCTGCTGAACTATCTGTAATTTCAGTATTGACTTCCAGCCTCCTGCTTCCCTCACGGGAGTGGCTGTGTTGGGAGAGAGGTTGTGTTCAGGTGAAATGCTGTGTTGAGGACAAGTGCGAGAGTCTTCGGCAAGGAGGCTGTCAGAGGCGGAGAGGACGACAAGGTACAGTCTGCTCTTATGTGCATGAGTCTTGTTATTTTTTTACTTCTCTTTCTTGGTTCAGATGCAGTAATGAAGGCAGGAAAGTTGGTACAATGCTCCTCCTGCAGGATATGGGAAGTCAATGAAACTGCTGATGTCCCCGATGACTACACTGTGGGAATTGTGCCCAGTTCCAGCTCCTTAAAGACTGTTTTAGGGAACTGCAGCTGGATGACCTCAGGACCATCCGGGAAAATATGAGTTCCTTTGTCAGGACAGATAGCAAGATTATCAGATCAAGGTTGTGCACCAGGGCTGTGACACCAAGCCTGGCTCTGAGGCACAGCAGGGAAGGGTAACATCAGGCAAAGCCATAGTGGTAGGTGATTTTTTAGTTAGGAGTGCAGACACTAGATTCTGTGGCCCCGGTCGGGACTCCAGGATGGTGTGCTTCCCCATGGTGCCACAGTCCAGGATTTCTCAGAGCAGCTGCATAACAACCTCAAGGGGGAGGGGGATCAACCACAAGTCATTGTGCATGTTGCCACATATGACATGGGTAGGAACAGGAACGAGGTTCTGCAAAATGAGTATAGGGAGTTATGTAATAGGCTATAAAGCAGAACCTTTGGGGTTGTCATCTCGGGATTACTTCCAGAGTCACGTGCCTGCGAGGGTAGGAACAAGAAGATAGGGCAGGTGCATTTATTATGGCTGAGGTGTTGGTGCAGGGGATTCAGATTTCTGGACCGAAGATAAACACAAAATGCTGGAGTAACTCAGCAGGACAGGCAGCATATCTGACAATAGACAATAGATAATACAGAGTTGACGTGGATACGTTTTTCCCATTGAGGGTAGGGAAGATTCAAACAAGAGGGCATGACATGAGAATTAAGGGACAGAAGTTTAGGGGTAACGTGAGGGGGAACTTCTTTACTCAGAGGGTGGTGGCTGTGTGGAATGAGCTTCCAGCAGAAGTGGTGGAGGCAGGATCGATTTTAACATTTAAAAGTAAAGTGGATAGGTATATGGACGTGAAGGGAATGGAGGGGTACGGTCTGAGTGCAGGTAGATGGGACTAGGGGAAAACAAATGGTTGGCACGGACTGGAAGGGCCGAGAGGGCCTGTTTTCGTGCTGTAATTGTTATATGGTTATATGGTTATAATAGACAATAGGTGCAAGAGTAGGTCATTCGGCCCTTCAAGTCAGCACTGCCATTCAATGTGATCTTCGCTGATCATCCCCAATCAGTACCCAGTTCCTGTGTTCTCCCCATATCCCCTGACTCCGCTATCTTTAAGAGCCCTATCTAGCTCTCTCTTGAAAACATCCAGAGAACCGGCCTCCACCGCCCTCTGAGGCAGAGAATTCCACAGACTCACAACTCTCTGTGAGAAAAAGTGTTTCCTCGTCTCTGTTCTAAATGGCTTACCCCTTATTCTTAAACTGTGGCCCCTGGTTCTGGACTCCCCCAACATCGGGAACATGTTTCCTGCCTCTAGCGTGTCCAAACCCTTAACAATCTTATATGTTTAATAAGATTCCCTCTCATCCTTCTAAACTCCAGAGTGTACAAGCCTAGCCACTCCATTCTCTCAGCATATGACAGTCCCGCCATCCCGGGAATTAACCTTGTAAAGCTACGCTGCACTCCCTCAATAGCAAGAATGTCCTTCCTCAAATTAGGGGACCAAAACTGCACACAATACTCCAGGTGTGGTCTCACTAGGGCTCTATACAACTGCAGAAGGACCTCTTTGTTCCTATACTCGACTCCTCTTGTTATAAAGGCCAACATGCCATTCGCTTTCTTCACTGCCTGCTATACCTGCATGCTTACTTTCATAGACTGATGAACAAGAACCTCGTTCCCGTTGTACTTCCCCTTTTCCCAACTTGACGCCATTTAGATAGTAATCTGCCTTCCTGTTTTTGATACCAGAATGGATAACCTCAAATTTATCCACATTAAACTTCATCTGCCATGCATCTGCCCACTCCCCCAATCTGTCCACGTCACTCTACATTTTCATAGCATCCTCCTCGCAGTTCACACTGCCACCCAGCTTTGTGTCATCTGCAAATTTGCTAATGTTACTTTAAATCCCTTCATCCAAATCATTGATATATATGGTAAATAGCTGCTGGCCCAGCACCGAGCCTTGTGGTACCCCACAAGTCACTGCCTGCCATTCTGAAAGGGACCCATTAATCCCTACTCTTTGTTTCCTGTCTGCCAACCACTTCTCTATCCATGTCAGCACTCCACCCCCAATACCATGTGCCCTAATTTTGCCCACTAATCTCCTATGTGGGACCATATCAAATGCTTTCTGAAAGTCCAGATACACTACATCCACTGGCTCTCCCTTGTCCATTTTCCTAGTTGCATCTTCAAAAAATTCCAGAAGATTAGTCAAGCATGATTTGCCCTTCGTAAATCCATGCTGATCCTGTTACTGCTATCCAAATGTGTGGCTATTTCATCTTTTATAATTGACTCCAGCATCTTCCCACCACCGATGTCAGGCTAACTGGTCTATAACTCCGTTTTCTCTCTCCCACCTTTCTTAAAAAGTGGAATAACATTAGCTACCCTCCAATCCACAGGAACTGATCCTGAGTCTATAGAACATTGGAAAATTATCACCAATGCATCCACAATTTCTAGAGCCACTTAAGTACCCTGGGATGCAGACCATCAAGGCCCTGGGGATTTATCAGCCTTCAGTCTACCCAACACCATTTCCTGCCTAATGTGGATTTCCTTCAGTTCCTCCGTCACCTCAGATCCTCTGGCCACTACTATATCAGGAAGATTGTTGAGTCCTCCTTAGTGAAGACAGATCCAAAGTACCTGTTCAACTCATCTGTCATTTCCTTGTTCCCCATAATAAATCCACCCTTTTCGGTCTTCAAGGGTCCAACTTTAGTCTTAACTAATTTGTTTCTCTTCACATACCTAAAGAAGCTTTTACTATCCTCCTTTATATTCTTGGCTAGCTTACCTTCGTACCTCATCTTTTCTCCCCGTATTGTCTTTTTAGTTATCTTCTGTTGTTCTTTAAACATTACCCAATCCTCTTGCTTCCCGCTCATCTTTGCTACGTTGTACTTCTTTAATTTTGATACTGTCCCTGACGTCCCTTGTCAGCCACGGTCGCCCCTTACTCCCCTTGGAATCTTTCTTCCTCTAGGAATGAACCGATCCTGCACCTTCTGTATTATTCCTAGAAATACCTGCCATTTCTGTTCCCCTGTCATCCCTGCTAGTGTATCTTTCCAGTCAACTTTAACCAGCTCCTCCCTCATGGCCCCATAGTCCCCTTTATTCAACTGTAACACTGACACCTCTGATCTACCCTTCCCCTGGCTCATCTGGAGAGAAGGAACGTGGCTACTGGTGCTATCCCGTTGGAGGTGGCAAAAATGTCAGAGGATTATGTGCTGTGTGCGACAGCTGATAAGGTGAGGACTATGCTTGGTGCACCTAATCTTGGGCATTGATGGAGGAATTGGAAGTAGGGGATAGAGTCTTTGCAGAAGACAGGGCGGGAAGAAATGTAGTCTAGATTGCTGTGGGAGTCAGAAGGTTTATGAGATATGTGTGTCGATAGTTTATCTCCTGTGATGGAGACAGTGAGATCAAGAAATGGAAGGGAGACATCGGAGATGGTCCATCAATTTGAGTGCAGGACCATCATGATGAATTATGGAAATTATGGTGAAGTTAATGAAGTCCATGAGTTCTGCATGGGTGCAGTTGGTAGCCCTGATGCAGTCATCAATGTAGCAGAGATAGAGCGGGGATAGGGCCAGTGTATGCTTGGAACAAGGATCGTTCGACTTACCCTACAAAGAGGTAAGCATAGCTGGGGACAAACACCATGTACTTGGAGGAAGTGGGAGGAGTTGAAGGAAATGTTGTTTAGAGTAAGGACCAGCTCTGCTAGGCGGAAAGTGTTAGTAGAGGGAAAGTGGCTGGTTCTGTAGTCAAGGAAGAAACGGAGGGCTTTAAGACCTTCCTGGTGGGGGTTGGAGGTGCAGAGTGACTGTTCATCCATAGTAAAGATTCATAGGAAGTTGGGGATAGGAAAATGGAAGTTATTGAAGAGATGAAGGGCATGTGAGGTGTCTTGGACATAGGTTGGGAGGGATTGGACCAGGGGTGAATAGGATGGAGTCGAGGTATGTGGAAATGAATTCAGTGGGTCAGGAGCAGGAAAAAAATGATAGGTCTACCAGAGTAGTTCCGTTTATGGATTCTGGGGAGAAGGGGAATGGGTCACGTGGAGCTGGGGAATGATAAGGTTGGAGGCTGTGGTGGGCAGACAGCTGGAAGTGGTTAAATCAGAAATGGTCTGTGAGATTATTGCCTGGTGCTCATCTGTGGGTCATGGTCCAAGGAGTAGTAGGAAGTGTCCTAGAGTTGGTTCCTGGCCTCATCGCTGTAGCTCCTGCTGTGAAATTAAAAAGGGATGATCACCTTGTTGGGAGTGTACTACAGGTCCCCAATCAGTCAACGGGAATTAGCAGAACAAATATACCAGGAGATTGCAGGCAATGATATGTAGAGGCCCAGGGCACTGCTTGATCTAGTCTTTGGAAATTGAGTGGCAAATGGCTGTAGCGACCACTGTTCTATTAAGTTTAAGGTATTCATGAATGAAGACAGGGCAGGCCAGAGAGTTAAAATTGTAAGTTGGGACAAAGACAACTTTGATGATAATAGACAGGAACTGTCTCAAGTTGATTGAAGCAGGTTTTGCAGGAAAAGGAATGTCCAGAAAGTTGGATTATTTTAAAAGTAATGCTGACAAGCGTCCAGGGCTTGCATGTTTGTGTTAGAGTGAAGGGCATGGCAGATGGGTGTAAGGAAGCTTGGATGACGAGAGATATTGAGGCTCTGGTCAAGAATAAGGGGGCATGGGGTAGGTAGTTGCAGCTGGAGGAGTTTAGGCAACTGAGGAGCATGCTAGAGGAGGAAATCAGGAAGGCAAAAAGGGGGCAGGAGGTAGTTCCGGCAGATAATATTAAAGATAATCTGGATATTTTATTTTTAAAAGTACATTAAAGGAAAAGGAGTAACCAGAGAGAGAATAAGTCCTCTTAAGAATCAGGGCAGTCATCTCTGTATGGATTTGCAGGAAAAGGTTCACAATGAGTATTTGTTCTTTGTTTATACCATGGTGAAAGGCATGAGAGGAACTTGGGGCAGTCAATGGAAGTGTCTTGAGGGCAGTCAGTATTACAGTTGAGGAGGCACTGAATATCCCAAAACCTTTGAAGGTAGACAAACCTCCCGGGCCTGATCAGAATATATCTGAGGACACTGTGGGAACTGCAGACGTTTTTCAGATGACTCTGCAATACAGCTGAGGTGTAGTCAACGACTTTGTTGAATGGTGTGGGCACAATCACCTGCAGCTCAACACCGACAAGGCTGAGGAGCTACTGGTGAACTTTAGGAGAGGAACACTCCTGTCCCATCTCCATTAATGGTGTGGGTGTGAAGTTTACCAGGGAGTACAAATACCTTGGACTGTACCCAGGCAGTAAACTGGACTGGTCCAGGAACACTGAGACGCTGATCAAGGGACAGAGCCGGCTGTACGTTTTGAGAAGGCTCCGCTCCTTCAATGTCTGCAGTAAGCTGCTGCAGATGTTCTACCAATCGCTGGTAACCAGTGCCATTTCTTCATTGTCATGTGCTGGGGCAGCAGGCCGAAGGTATCGGACACCAATAGAATTATCAAACTCGTGAAGAAGGTCGGCTCCGTCCTGATGGTGGAGTTGGATTCATGAGAGGTGGTCTTGGAGGGGAGGGTGCTTCTCAAACTGCAGAGCATGTTGGACAATACAGTTCACCCCCTCCATGACACACTAGTTAACCAAAATACCTTCAGCAACAAACTGGTTCCACCAAGATGCAGTACAGAACCCCACAGATCATTCTTCCCTGTGGCTATCAAACTGTACAACTCCTCCCCTTCTGTCGTGGGGTAGACTGACTCCCCTCCCTCCCCCCCCCCAAAAAACTTTGCAAATCCCCATTCCTTTCCACTTGTTGCTTTCATTTCACGTATTTTGTGTTTTATGACTGTTGACAGATACATTTCTCTCCTGGGATAAATAAAGTTCTATCGTATCACAAGAGAAGAAAGTTGCAGGTGCCCTTGATATCAGTCATCATTCAATATAGGTGATGTGCCAGAGACTGGAGGGTGGCAAATGTTGTGCCACTTTTTACGGACTGCAAGGAAAAGCATGAAAACTACAGACCAGTGAGTCTAACGATGGCGCTTGAAAAGTTACTAGAGTATTCTGAGGGATAGGATACACAGTACAGCTGCCCCATGACCTACGATGGGGTTACGTTCCAATAAACCCATCGTAAATCTAAAATGTCACAAGTTGAAAACGCATTTAACACATTGCAATCACGGGACCCAACGTGACGTGCGGCTCTCTGCCGTTGCCGAGCATTTGCTGATTGTAAGTTGAAGCATTAGGGAGCATCTGTACATACATTTAAAGAGGGGCTGATTAGGATAGTCGGCACAGTTTTGTATGTGGGAGATCATGTCTCAGGAATCTTGAGTTTTTTGAAGATGTATTAAAAAATGTTGACTATATGGATTTCAGTAAGGCGTTTGACTAGGTTCCGCGTGGTAGGCAGCTCTGGAAGGTCAGATAGAAAATTGGCTTCATGGAAAGAAACTGGGTGATGGTGGTAGAATATTTTCAGACTAGAGGCCTGTGACTGGTGATGTGCCTCAAGGATCAGCGATGGGCACAGTTAGTGATTTATATCAATGATTGGGATGAGAATGTACAAGGCACAATTAGTAAGTTTGCAGATGACATTACAGGAGTGCTGGTACATTGTTCCTTCAATCGGTGTCACAGGCAGATGAGCTGGTTAAGGACTTAATCAGTCAGGGTTTTGAGCATAGAAGTTGGGATGTTATGTTACAGCTGTACGAGACTGACTGGGTAGGTTAGGACTATATTCCTTGGAGCGTAGGAAGAGATGATCTTATACACAGTGCACTCCATAATGTTTTGGACAAAGACCCATCATTTATTTATTTGCCTCTGCACTCCATAATTTGAGATTTGTAATTGGTTAAAGTGCACATTGTCAGATTTTATTAAAGGGTATTTTTATACATTTTGGTTTCACCATAGAAATGACAGCTGTGTTTATACAGTCACCCCATTTCAGGGCACCATAATGTTTGGGACACATGGCTTCACAGGTGTTTGTAATTGCTCAGGTGTGCCCCCTTCAAGCAGGTATAAGAGAACTCTCAGCACCTAGTCTTTCCATCACCTTTGGAAACTTTTATTGCTGTTTAAAAACACGAGGACCAAAGTTGTGCCAATGAAAGTCAAAGAAGCCATTATGAGACTGAGAAACAAGAATAAAACTGTTAGAGACATCAGCCAAACCTTAGGCTTACCAGAATCAACTGTTTGGAACGTCATTAAGAAGAAAGAGAGCACTGGTGAGCTTACTCGTCGCAAAGGGACTGGCAGGTCAAGGAAGACCTTCACAGCTAATGACAGAATTCTCTCTATAATAAAACAAAATCCCCAAACACCTGTCCAACAGATCGGAAACACTCTTCAGGAGTCAGGTGTGGATTTGTCAATGACCACTGTCCGCAGAAGACTTCATGAACAGAAATACAGAGGCTACATTGCAAGATGCAAACCACTGGTTAGCTGCCAAAATAGGATGGCTAGGTTAGTTGCCAATAAGTACTTAAAAGAGCAACCACAGTTCTGGAAAAAGGTCTTGTGGACAGATGAAACAAAGATTAACTTATATCAGAGTGATGATAAGAGCAAAGTATGGAGAAGAGAAGGAACTGCCCAAGATCCAAAGCATACCACCTCAACTGTGAAACACGGTGGTGGGGGTGTTATGGCTTGGTCATGTATGGCTGCTGAAGGTACTGACTCACTTATCTTCATTGATGATACAAGGCTTGCTGATTCTGGCAATTTTGGTCGCCTAGTTTATAAACAAAATAGAGAGAGTACATAATGAATTCTGAGCGCAGAAGGTTAAGGGGGGACTGATTGAGGTCTTTAAAATGATGAAAGGATAGACAGAGTTGACGTGGATAAGCAACCTTCCAGCAAGTGGTGGAGGCAGGATCTAGTGCAGTTCAACTGGAAGGGCAAATGCCTCAAAATTCATTGGCCGGCAGTTCATTCTACAGCAAGACAATGATTCCAAACATACTGCTGAAGCAACAAAGGAGTTTTTCAAAGCTAAAAAATGGTCAATTCTTGAGTGGCCAAGTCAATCACCCGATCTGAACCCAATTAAGCATGCCTTTTATATGCTAAAGAGAAAACTGAAGGGGCCAAGCCCCCAAAACAAGCATAAGCTAAAGATGGCTGCAATACAGGCCTGGCAGAGCATCACCAGAGAAGACACCCAGCCACTGGTGATGTCCATGAATCACAGACTTCAAGCAGTCAAAGGATATGCACCAAAATACTAACATGACAACTTTCATTTACATGACATTGCTGTGTCCCAAGCATTATGGTGCCCTGAAATGGGGGGGGGGGGGGGGGGGGGGGGGGGGGAGGAGGAGACTATGTATAAACACCTCTGTAATTTCTACATGGTGAAACCAAAAAGTATAAAAATGGCCTTTATTAAAATCTGACAATACTTTAATCACATGTGATTTTTTTTTTCTATTACAAATCTTAAATTGTGGAGTACAGAGGCGAATAAATAAATGATGGGTCGTTGTCCCAAACACTATGGAGGGCGCTGTAGGTGTATAGGATCATGGGTAGAATCAAGAACTGGAGGACATAGGTTTAAGGTGAGAGGAGAAAAATTTAATAGGAATCTGAGGGGCAACCTTTTCACACAGAGGCTGGTGGGCATATGGAAAGTGCTGCCGGAGATATAAACTAGAAACAACATTTAAAAAACATTTAGATATGTTAATGGATAGGAAAGGTTTTGATTATGGGCCAAACATATGCAGGTGGGACTAGTGTGGATGGGGCACCTTGGTTGGCATGGGCAAACTGGGCTGAAGGGCCTGCTTCCATGCTGTATGACTTCCGTTTGCTGATCATTACTATAAAGGAGGATTTGGATTTACCTGTCCTACCCATGTACTTTGTGGGAACATATTTACCTTAAAACGCCAGTATCTCCTTTCATGCCTTCCTTCACTTAGATGTTCTCCTGTATCACCTCCCAGCTGAATAACTGGTCTTACCCAAGTGCTGGCTACTTGCGCCTCCCCAGCCTGACTGCTTTGTTCTCTGGCTCAACACAAACCGCTTAATTTGATGGTACACAAAAGGCTGGAGAAACTCAGCGGGTGCAGCAGCATCTAAGGAGCGAAGGATAGGCGACGTTTTGGGTCGAGACCCTTCTTCAGACAGCCTAATTTGATGTCCCTTCCAACATCTCCCCTCCCAGCATGACTGTTCCTACGTCCAACTAAACATCCTGCAACCAGGAATTGCCACTTGAAGCCACATTTCTCTAATGGCTTTAATATCACATTTCATGCCTCTGTACTCTCAACTCATTTACCACTCCCAATATTCAGATATGCATTGTTAAGTAGACACAGACTACATTTCTGTCCATCTTTGACTGCATTCGGCTGTTCAACTCCATGCTGGCTCCCACTCAAGCACACAGGAACAGAAGGGCCCCGGGTTGTGTTGTAGGGCAGAGGGACTGAGGCGTACAAGAACATAGATCCCTGAAAGCAGTGTCAGGGGTCGATAGGCAATAAAGGCTTTTGGCTTCATCAGTCAGGGAATTGCGTATAGAATCAGGACATTATGTTGCAGTTATACCATCCCTTAGTGAGGTTGCGCTCGGAGTACTGCATTCAGCCTGGTAACCCCGCTGTGGGAAAGGTGGGCAGTTATTTCCTCCAGGGTGGGGAAATCAAGAACTAGAGGGCATAAGTTTAAGGTGAAAGGAGAAAGAGTTAACAGTAACTTGAGAGGGTGATAGGAATATAGAACGAGGTGCCAGAGGAAATAGTTAAGAAAGGAACAATAACATTAAAGACATTGGACAGGTATGGGGATAGGGAAGGTTGAGATGGATATGGGTCCAACACAGACAAATGGGACTAAGCTTGGGTGGGACATTTTGGTCAGCATGGGCTATGGTTCTGAGGGTCCTGTGCCTATGCTGTATGACGATGACCCATCAGTGCAACTCTTTATACCCAAGCAACACCCAATTGCTTTTCATCTCTACCAAAACCTAGTGTGTACTCTTTACAGTTGACCACTACTGGTTATCCAGGATATCTTACCCATGGGTCTGATATTGCCTGCAATGAGGCGGACCCATCGCTTTTCCCTGGATTGATGCTCTGTTCGTCTTGCAGCTGTGACCTGCGAAATCACTCCCAGCAGATGTTCCCGTGTAATCTCCCCCCCCCCCCCCCATTGTGTTGTCACTCGCAGCCAGCAGAGCTGCTCTGAATCGCACGACATGCAGTGGCTGTTTGCGTTTAAGTACATTGTGCAGAACTGTCTTGGCTCCAGCATAGGACACAGTTGGGGTTACATCACCTCAGCCGTGTAATGTTTGTGTCCATTGCTCAGCATGGTCGATTAGGGCAGATGGAAACTCTCCAGTTTGTTGGAACAGCCCCGAGAGAAGGATCATTGATACGAGTGGACCAAGGTTTGAGCATTCTCCGCACTGCCTGTGGACACTCAGTCCCAGAATAGATCAATTGATGTTTGGGTGCAAGGGGAACTGGACTTGGAGATGGAGCTACAGAGTGGTGGTGCATCTCAGACACAGATGTCTCTGAGTGTAACTAAGTACGTTAGACACCAAATGGCCGTGTAAAGGTCATACCATTCCCACAGACTCTTGTGAATCTTTGGCCGGTGACAACTCACAACAGCAGCATTCATAGCCCTGGCAAGAGCAGACCCACCTCTGGGGCTGAACACTGGCTCCCAGCCACCTGCCAAGGAGCGTAGACACCGTCGCAGACTCCTGCCGAGGGGAGGGAACGGAGACATCTAATTGAGTACAAATGGCATTACATCGGCAATGAGACATCAAATTCTGGCTGCACATTGTTGCTCTTTGATCCTAGAGACAGTGTCAGAATCCCATGGGAGGCGTGCACGGTAGTCAACTCATCCAGGACAAAGCCAACAGGGTCCAACTCCAGCTGGGAGTCGCTGATAACCTTCCCTTTCCACACCCCGGGCAAAGGCTGGCTAAAATCACCGTTCACAGCTTAGCTCTAGGCGACACAAATAGCAGCAGAGTAGCCCAGAGGCCACACCACCAATAGTTTGGGTGTAAATGGCAAGAAACGGTGGGCTGCTTTTGTTTAAAAAATAACTCCTTTTTCAGTTCACAAAGCCAATGAACAGTTAAACATTGCTGCATGATATAACAGTCAGCAAGTGAAGTCTCGCCTTAAACAGCCCTTCCCTGCATTTCAGTTTAATCAGCAGATCCCAAACAAGCTCTTTCCCTTTTTGATGTTTAACGTGAAGAACTTCCCTTCTTACAAAGTTGTAATGACACCAAGATGCCAACA
Source organism: Okamejei kenojei (assembly GCA_035221665.1). Taxonomy (NCBI): domain Eukaryota; kingdom Metazoa; phylum Chordata; class Chondrichthyes; order Rajiformes; family Rajidae; genus Okamejei; species Okamejei kenojei. Next base: position 116,186,025 of record CM069135.1, on the reverse strand, counting down.
TCAGGATCCTTTTATGAAACACCCTCCCTCTTTCCAGCTAATCCCATTCTTTGGGACATTTTCTCAGGCATTAGTAATGGTTATTTGGTGCCCAGATATCAGGACAGAAGAAGCCAACACTCAGTGGCACAGCCTCCCTAGGAATTGGATGAACAGAGGAGTAAACTCATTCCAGGAAAGGACCCTAACACCCCTATCATCATCTCAGACGACCAAAGTCTATGATACCTAGAATTCCCCAAGCCCCACCAAAAGCTAATCCCCAAGTCTGATCCTTGGGTGCTTGGGGGTTGGGTATTGGTAACAGTGGTTCAGCTGTGCTACAGCACAGCATGAGAACGTCAACATAAGTGAGCATGGACTTGGCCTCAGGACCGTCCAGACATCGTGGAACCTCTCCAAACCGCAACAACAAGGCTCAGATTCCCTGGATGACATTGGTGCAGTTCAGTGGTAGCTTGACTGGGGAACAATGCACAAGTTTGGGACATGACTATGATGTCTAGGGCTTTGAGGTGCAACCGGGCAAACCTCAAGTCCCTGAATGTTGGTGGGACCTTGGGCGAAGATCAAAGCAAAGGCACACAAACATGTGAACTTGGTTCAAATTATAGCGCAGGTTAAAGTGGGCTAAGGGGAAATGGGCTGTATCAGCACATTAGATAGGCAGGGTGTACTTCACTTCACTTACCAACCCAGGCAGCAACAACTGCTGAAACAAAGGGATTCCACGCAGAACAGAATCAAATCCGTCACTGGAGTGGGGGTGTTGGCAGGTGGTGTGTGTGGGGGGGTGGGGGAGGCTGGGATAGTAACTGGGCCTCGCCTGATGTTGGGCAGAGGAACGACGGCTGCCCCCAGGTTTGTTCTCTCACCCGATCTGACAAGTAGCCCTCAGGGGCAGAGGCAGCCCAGGGCTCACATCATCTACCTGGCCGTGTGCTTCCACTTCCCGTTTGCCCACAAGGTTGCTTTTGCCTTGTTCCGATCTTCCTCCAACACTCAGTGCAAGCGCCCAAGTCCGGATACAACAGCTTTAATATTCCCGAGGCCTTGCCAGGAGTGCAGAACAAGCCCATGCATCACAACCACCACACGCCAGCCCACTGGGAATGGTGTCAATGAGGTTCCAGGGAAGCCCAGTCGACCCTGCCTGAGGGCACACGGCACTCTGAGGGCCCTACACGACACAGACGTGCGAGCACAGAACCCAGACACTGAGGGCACCGCTTCACCCTCCCCCAGACATCAGCAGCCACAGCACCGGCCCCACCCCCTGCAGCTGCTGCTCTTCCACCAGGTGAAGCAGTGTTGACAGCCCCACGCTGGCATCAAACTCTTCATCAGCTGGCTCGTGAGGACAGTTAACGCTCCATTAACCAAGACGGGCAAGGCAAGGACACAGTTACCTGTTGCAGGGAAATTGGCAGGAATTATCCAGGGCTGGGCTAAAATAAGATATAACCCTTCACTACCCGACACCTGGGACGGTTAGCAGAGTCCTGTTGCCCAGGACCAGGGGACGGGTGTATTGGACCTTGTACTGGGACCAGGGGATGTGCTAAAACCAGTTATTGGGAGCAGAGAAGGGTAGAGTTCAGTTCTCCATTATCCAGGGCAGCGGGAAGGACAGTGGTGGAGCCCGTGACCCAGGACTGTGTTTAGCTGCCCAGCCAGTGACACCCCACCACCCTCCACTCCCAGTTCCCCGGGCTGCTGGTGACTGGAGCGTGCCGTGCCCACCTTCCTGACCCACGTGGTGCCACGAGGCACCTCACCTGGAGCCATCGCGCCTGCACACACGGACTGACACACAGACGCGAGGACAGAAGACCACCCGCAAAAGGCCGGCTCACTTCCGGCTCCGAAGGCGCTTGGCATTGCCCTCGGGAGGAGGCTTCTTGCGCTTGCTGGGCCCACTGGGCAGCTGCCCGCCACCTGTGCCAGTCTCGATGACCTGCTCCAGCAGCTCCTGCAGGTCCTTGATCTTCTGCTCGCTCTGTTGGTGCTTGAGGGCGTGCTCCCCCAGCTTGCGGTCCAGCTCTGCTAGACGGGCGTTCTGCTCACCGATGATCTGGTTCTGCTCCAGGATCTTCTGGTCCTGGTCCTGCAGCTGCTTCAGCTGCTCCTGGTACTTGACGCGGATGTCGGACACCTCGCGCCGGGTGGTGGTCACGTTCAGTCCTTGCGCCTTCAGCTGCTGCTGCAGCTTGCAGAGCTCCTGCCGGGCGGGGTTCTGCTTGGAGAAGAGCTGCACTGCCGTCAGGGCTGTGGATGGTCCAGGAACTGGGCACAGGACAGAGACAATAAACACGTTAAAGCCGGGATGGCCCAGAGAGCTCCCCTCCCCTCAGTCATCCAACAAAAGAGCTGGCGGCTGCAGCAGCCGGGGCACTGGGGCCCAACCAGCCCCCACCCTCCCTCCATACATCACTCACCAAGCGGCACCCATCGCCACCTCTCCACCGACACCCCAGCCAACCCCACCATTGTCCAGCTGGAGTTGGCAGAAAAATGGACGCGTTTCCTCCAGCTGCTCCCGTTTCTTTACCCCCGCCACAACCCCCCTGCTCCCCGTAACATCCCAGAGATTACTTAACCACCTCATTCAAAAGACAAAATGGACAGACTTATTGATGAGAAGCGTTTAGATGGATCGGGGTAAATGGGAGCGGGGGCAGGATGGGACAAAGGGCCCGTTTCTGTGCTGTATAACTAACTAGTAGGGGGCTAATCAGGTACGTTAATGTGAACGAGTGGGATGGGACTCCTCCAAGAGCCAGTTGGAGGACGATGGCTGTAACCGGAGTGGCCATTTTGTATGGGAAGCCATCTCCTGTCTCCAGCATCCTTTGGCGCTCTAGTGTGGCGGGGAGAAGGGTGTCAGCAGCCGCAGCCGGACCCTGTGACTCTCGGCAACAGTCCCCACCACAAACCCACCCTGCCCACCCCTCCTGCATCACTCACCACCAACCTGGACCTATCGCCACCTCTACCCACGGACTCTCCAGCCAACACCCTTGGCCTTCGCCCGTCCCCACATACGGCCTACCCACACCCTCTCCAACAGGATCCTGATGTGGAGAGGATGTTTCACTAGTGGGAGAGGCTAGGACCAGAGGCCACAGCCTCAGAACAAAAGGACGTTCCTTTAGAAGGAAACGAAGAGGAATTTCTTTAGTCAGAGGGTGGTGAATTTGTGGAACTCTTTGCCACAGACAGGTGTGGGGCCCAAGTCTAACGGATATTTTTAAGGTGGAGATTGATAAGATTCTTGTGTAGGAAGGAACGGCAGATGCTGGTTTAAATCGAAGGTAGGCACAAAATTCTGGAGTAACTCAGCGGGTCAGGCAGCATCTCTTGAGAGACGGAATGGGTGACGTTTCAGGTTGAGACCTTCCTTCAGACTGATCCTTGATTAGTACGGGTGTCAGTGGCTATGGGGAGAAGGCAGAAAAATGGGGTTGAGAGAAAGATAGATCAACTGTGATTGAATAGTAGAGTAGACTTGATGGGCCAAATGGCCTAATTCTGCTCCCGTGACTTCTGAACTACGTCCTACTGCTGGGCTGCGACTCCAGGGGTGGGGGGGAAGAGGGACTGTGGTGGGGCAGAGGGATGCTGTCAGAGATTCAGTAACATCCACCCACTTGCACGTGCACACGCTATACATGTGTAGGGATATAGAGCACATGTGTTTACATAATTTACGCACAGGCAGTGCTCGCTCCCAGGAGGATGCGCTGTTTGCCACGGGCAGCTTGGGACATACCTGGCGGCACTCCCAGGAGGCGACCCGACATGTCCGAATTGCTCAGTTTCTTCTTCAATATGGGGACAATCTTTTCATCAAAGTATTCCATGGCCATGGATGAGATGTCCCGTAGCTCCTGCAACACCTCGTGGGCTCGCTGAGGGGAACGCGTAGAATTTACGTATCTCAGAACCCGGTAAATCTCATCGATCACCTGCACACAGATTGCAACGCAAGGCGTGGGTAAAACAGTAAGGGGAAGCCACAAAGCAACTACCCAGCACTGATCGCAATCCACACAGACTGTCACACATTTCCATGTTCGGACATGGAGAGAGATCCCTCAACACTCTCCCACCATTCACCCCTCCTCACCGGGGAAGAACACCACGAGCTAAATGCAGAGTACAGATATTTCTGCATTCTTCCTACGAGACGGAGTACAGGACAGAGATGAGATCCTCATAACCTGGGGCCAAGACAAAACCCTCTGCAATTTCAGCAAGACAAGGGTGATTGTGATTAACTTCAGGAAGCAAAACAGTGCACACATCCTCGTGGACACTGATGGTGCCAAAGTAATGATGATCAAAATTTCTGTTTCTTAGGAATAAATCATCAGAAACTTGTTGTGAACCAGCCACAAAGCTCTGGCGAAAAAGCACCCCACGCCTGTACCTTCTTAGAAGGCTTAGGAAGTTCAAAGAGGGGATGAGGGGTGTTTATAGAAGTTACCCAATATTTGAGAATTCAACACGCATACCATTGGGTTATAAGCTGCCCACGCAAAATATGAGGAGCTGTTCCTCCAATTTGTCAGTGTGGGGATGGGAAGGGGAGTAAAAGTGGTTAGCAAACGAGAGGCCTTGGAAGACCATGTCTATGTGCTCACGCTTAGTCTGAACAGGAGGCAACATCAGGAACACAGGGTGCAGTAGATGAGGTTAAAAAATATGCATATAACCTGTCTCACTTTATTTTTAATAGTAAAATAATTTTACTATTAAATAATTAGTAATAAAACTTAGTTTTCTTGTACGAAACGTTGTACCCTTTATCCATTCGGTGCACTGTCGATGGTTTGACTATAATCATGTGTAGTCTTTTCTTTGACTGGATAGCACACAAATGCTTTTTGTTGTACCTCACTACACGTGACAATAATAAACTAAACTATAAGATTTACGGGCATAGCAGTAACACTTAAGGGTAATCTTCGAACATGTGATACCACATTACAAGGCCACATGCATAATGTAATTGGCTGCATGGATACATAAGACAATAGGTGCAGGAGTAGGCCATTCAGCCCTTCTAGCCAGCACCGCCATTCAATGTTATCATGGCTGATCATCCACAATCAGTATCCCATTCCTCCTTTCTCCCCATATCCCTTGATTCCGCTTGCCTTATCTAACTCTCTTTTGAATGCATCCAGAATTGGCCTCCACAGCCTTCTCAGGCAGAGAATTCCACAGATTCACAACTGTGTGAAAAAGTATTTCCTCATCCCGGTTCTAAATGGGCTACCCCTTATTCTTAAACTGTGACCCCTGGTTCTGGACTCCCCCAACATCGAGAACATGTTTCCAGCATCTAGCGTGTCCAATCCCTTAATAATTTTATATGATTCTATAAAATCCCCTTGCATCCTTCTAAATTCCAGTGTATACATAGAAACATAGAAAGTAGGTGCAGGAGTAGGCCATTCGTGCCTGCACCGCCATTCAATATGATCATGGCTGATCATCCAACTCAGTATCCCTTACCTGACATCTCTCCATACCCCCTGATCCCTTTAGCCACAAGGGCCACATCTAACTCCCTCTTAAATATAGCCAATGAACTGGCCTCAACTACCTTCTGTGGCAGAGAATTCCACAGATTCACCACTCTCTGTGTGATTTTTTTTTTCTCATCTCAGTCCTAAAAGATTTCCCCCTGATCCTTAAGCTGTGACCCCTTGTCCTGGACTTCCCCAATATCGGGAACAATCTTCCTGCATCTAGCCTGTCCAACCCCTTAAGAATTTTGTAAATTTCTATAAGATCCCCCCTCAATCTTCTAAATTCTAGCGAGTACAACCCGAGCCTATCCATTCTTTCTTCATATGAAAGTCCTGACATCCCAGGAATCCGTCTGGTGAACCTTCTCTGTACTCCCTCTATGGCAAGAATGTCTTTCCTCAGATTTGGAGACCAAAACTGTACGCAATACTCCAGGTGTGGTCTCACCAAGACCCTGTACAACTGCAGTAGAACCTCCCTGCTCCTCAAACCCTTTTGCTATGAATGCTAACATACCATTCGCTTTACCATGCCATACAAGCCCAGGCGCTCCATTCTTTTATCATATGACAGTCCCACCATCCCGGGAAGCTATTTGCCCAAAGTTGACTGGAAAGGGACCCTAGCAGGGATGACGGTGGAACAGCAATGGCAGGTATTTCTGGGAATAATCCAGAAGATGCAGGATCATTTCATTCCAAAGAGGAAGAAAGATTCTAAGGGGAATAAGAGGCGACCGTGGCTGACAAAGGAAGTCAAGGACAATATAAAAATAAAAGAGAAGACGTATAATAACATAGCAAAGATGAGCGGGAAGTCAGAGGATTGGAAAACTTTTAAATATCAACAGAAGGTAACTTAAAAGGCAACACGGGGAGAAAAGATGAAGTAGGAAGGTAAGCCAGCCAAGAATATAAAGGAGGATAGTAAAAGCTTCTTTAGGATGTGAAGAGGAAAACATTAGTTAAGACAAATGTGGGTCCCTTGAAGGCAGAAACAGGTGAATTTATTATGGGGAAAAAGGAAATGGCAGACGAGTTGAACAGGTACTTTGGTTCTGTCTTCACTAAGTAAGACACAAACAATCTCCCAGATGTACTAGGGGACAGAGGACCTAGGGTGATGGAGGAACTGAAGGAAATTCACTTTAGTCAGGAAATGGTGTTGGGTGGACATGGGACTGAAGGCTGATAAATCCCCAGGGCCTGATGGTTCGCAACCAAGCGTACTCAAGGAGGTGGCCCAAGAAATCGTGGACGTATTGGTGATCATTTTCCAATGTTCTATAGATTCTGGAGCAGTTCCTGAGGATTAAAGGGTAGCTAATGTTATCCCACTTTTTAAGAAAGGAGGGAGAGAGAAACCAGGGAATTATAGACCGGTTAGCCCAACATCGGTGGTGGGGAAGATGCTGGTTGATTAATAAAGATTAATAATAATAATAGCGCCGCATTTGGATAGCAGTAACAGGATCGGTCAAAGTCTGCATGGATTTACGAAGGGGAAATCATCCTGGACTAATCTTTTGGCATTTTTTGAGGATGTAACAAGTAAAATGGACAAGGGAGAGCCAGTGGATGTAGTGCACCTGGGCTTTCAGAAAGCCTTTGATAAGGTCCCACACAAGTGATTAATGGGCAAAATTAGAGCACATGGTATTGGAGGTAGGGTATTGACATGGATAAAGAATGGTTGGCAGACAGGAAGCAAAGAATTAACGGGTCTTTTCAGAATGGCAGGCAGTGATTAGTGGGTGCCACAAGGCTCAGTGCTGGGACCACAGCTATTTACAATATACATTCATGATTTAGATGAAGGAATAAAAAGTAACATTAGCAAATTTGCAGATGACACAAAGCTGGGTGGCAGTGTGAACTGCGTAGAGGATGCTATAATGTGGATAAATGTGAAGTTATCAACTTTAGTGGCAAGAACAGGAGGGCAGATTATTATCTGAATGGTGTCAGATTAGGAAAAGGGAAGTACAACGAAACCTGGGTGTCCTCGTACATCAGTTACTGAAAGTAAGTATGCAGGTACAGCAGGCAGTGAAGAAAGCTAATGGCACGTTGGCCTTCATAAGGAGAGGAGTTGAGTATAGGAGCAAAGAGGTCCTTCTGCAGTTGTACAGGGCCCTGGTGAGACCACATCTGGAGTATTGTGTGCAGTTTTGGTTTTCTAATTTGAGGAAGGACATTCATGCTATTGAGGGAGTGCAGCGTAGGTTTACAAGGTTAATTCCCAGGATGGCGGGACTGTCATATGATGAAAGAATTGAGAGACTAGGCTTATATTCACTGGAATCTAGGATGAGAGGGGTCTTGTAGAAACATATAAAATTATTAAAGGATTAGACACCCAAGATGCAGGAAACATGTTCATGATGTCCAGAACCAAGGGTCACAGTTTAAGAATAAGGCCATTTAGAACTGAGATGAGGAAAAGCGTTTTCACCCAGAGTTGTGAATTTGTGGAATTCTCTGCCTCAGAAGGTAGTGGAGGCCAATTCACTGGATGCATTCAAAAGAGGGTTAGGTAGAGCTCTTATAGCTAACGGAATCAAGGGATATGGGGAAAAGGCAAGAATGGGGTACTGATTGTAGATGATCAGCCATGATCACATTGAATGGCTCGAAGGGCCGAATGGCCTACTCCTGCACCTATTGTCTATGTATCTACGTCCAAATTTGAAGAGCATAAAACAGGATTAAGCACAGAAAGCCATTCAGCCAATGAGTCTATGCCAGCTGGGTACAGATTCCATCAGTGTTTCTCCAGAGACAGGTAGATGCAAAATGCTGGAGTAACTCAGCGGGACAGGCAGCATCTCTGGAGAGAAGGAATGGGTGATGTTTCAGTGTGAAGAAGGGTCTCGACCCGAAACTTCACCCGTTCCTTCTCTCCAGAGATGATGCCTGTCCTACATTTTGTGTCTTCCTTTGATTTAAACCAGCATCTGCAGTTCTTTCCTACAAATTTTCTCCAGAGCAAGGTGCATGTCATTGCTTCTGAGACTTCCAAGTTTCTCCCACCCCGATGGGTAGCAGACCAGCGTAAAGCGACCGTCCGCAAACACACCTTGCCCGGGATGAAGCAGCAGAGATTGGTGTCGACGTACTTCATGAAGGTCATATTCAGGAGGGAGAGCCTGGTCTCCACGGCCGCCAAGATGTCCGCATGGCGTGCCAGAGAGTGGTTCCTGCGCTCCGACTCGCGCCTGGAAAGAGAAAGAATTATCCCTCGTCGCGCTCATTGACTGTGCTCTCTTTCACCCTGCCCGCCAAAGCTTACAGATCAAACCAGTGCTACGCCAGACCAGCCATAACCACAGGAGACTGCAGGTGTTGAAACCTTAACCAAAAATTCAGTGCTGGAGGAACTCAGCGGGTCAGGCAGCATCCATGGAGGGAATGGACAGCCGTTGTTTCCTTCTTCAGACGTAACCTTGTCACATCCGAGCCTGTGCCAAGGAATCCAACCAGACCTCGCGCCCCGGGCACTGTCCACCCCCCCCCCTCCCTTCCAAGACACGGGATGGACGGAGAATCACCATTGAAGGGATGACACGATTCCCTCCAAAGTAAACAAGCTCTGAACTTTGATTTCCCCCAGACAATACTGATATTTAATCCAAAAGTTAAATTGCTGGAGAAATTGTCTACAATTTCTGAGTCAGGAGGATGAGCATTAACCTCCCGTGGCTACCCGTGTCCGATCCCTTAAAACCTTTCCTATCCATGTACCTGTCCATATATTTTTCTAAATGTAGCGATACCTGCCTGGAACTACCCATTCCAGCTGCTCATTCCACATATGCACCACCCACTATGTAAAATATTTGCCCCTCAGATTCATAGAAACATAGAAAATAGGTGCAGGAGTAGGCCCTTCAGCCCTTTGAGCCATTCAATATGATCATCCAACTCAGTATCCTGTACCTGCCTTCTCTCCATACCCCCAGATCCCTTTAGCCACAAGGGCCACATCTAACTCCCTCTTAAATCTAGCCAATTCCTAATAAATCTTTCCCCACTCATCTTAAACCTATGTCCTCGGGTTCTTGATATCCCGAATCAGGGTAAAAAACTGTATTCCTCCATGATCTTATACACCTCATCCTCCTGCACTCCAATGTATAAAGTCCTAGTTGGCAACATCTCTCTCTATAACTCAGGCCCACGAGTCCTGGCATCAATCGTAAATCTTCTCAAAATCACTCCTGTAACAGAGTGACCAAAGCTTATCACAATACTCTAAATGTGGCCTCACCAATATATTTTACAAATCTAACGAGTTGCTAACTTCTGGGAAGATGAGGTCACAAAACAGAAATGAAATGCCCCTGAGCTGTATCCCACTTGCGAGGTCCTCTGGGACATAGAGGTCACATGACAAATGTCCCTTGGGGCATGTTTGGATTGCATGGACCTCCATCAAATCTGGTGTCCGCCTGTGCCCTCTGCCAAAACAAACTGTGACCACAATCCATATCTAAGGGTGCTGGATCTCAGGCGTCTGCTTACTCACCGGGGCAGCTGGGCTTTGACCTGCTTCTGGCACAGGCTGTGATACCTCTCAACCTTCAGGAACCCCTGGTTCAGCAGGCGTTGGCAGATTCCATCCATCCGCTTGCACACCTGGGGCAAGAACAGAGTCATCAACAGATCCTCACACACCATCAGTCGTATTACCAACACAGTGCTAATTAGTTCTAAACCTTTATTATAGCTGTGGTATAGCTTTATAGTTTTGGGTGCTTGGAACTGACTCAAAAGAACACTCAGATACAGGAGTAAACTACCAAGCTTCTTTATTCTATGATGCCACCTTGAGTCTCCCCCAGCGCATGCGTCCCCTCGCACAAGACATGACATATGCTAATTATATCACATACATCGCAATAGCATTCATGGCTAATTGCCTTCAGTACTGTGGTGGGCAGCCACTATCTTGAATGACTGCAGTTCACCTGGTGAAGATGCTCCTAGTGCCATTGGGAAGGAGTTGCAGGATTTGGCCCCAGTGCCCGCGAATGACCGGCCATTGATTTCCAAAACATTGTGGTACACAACTTGGCGGGGAATTCACAGGTGGTGGCGCTCCCCTGCACCTGTTGCCCTTGACCTCCCTGGTGGCAGAGTTCATGGGTCTGGGAGGTTGTCACAGTGACACGGGACACAGTACATTTTGTTGGTAGTACATGTTTCAGATAGCATACTCCGGTGGTGCAGGGACTGAATGATTAGATTGGTGCCAGTCAGACATTGCCCTGGATGTACCCGACATCTTTGTAAACTAGCCCCGACATGGAAAATGAGCTGAAATAACCTGATCCCTTTGAGGCTGGACGGATGTATTTAATGAACTCCCCCAGGGATTGATACCTGGGCCTCAACTGTTTACTATTTATTTTAATAACATGGAGAAGGGAACGAAAATAAGGTTTCCAAGTTTGCCGATGACACAAATATAGGCAGAAAGGCAAGTGTTGTGATAAGGACATCATTATTCTGTTTTGGGATATAGGCAGAGTTACTGAGCAAATGGCTTGTAAGGTGGTGAAGTGTGGGTCATTGGTATGAGGAATCAAAAGAGATTATCTAGGTTAATAAATGAAAAAACTGTCAATATGAGACATGCAGGGGAATTCTCATGTATAAATGACTAAGATTAGTAGGCTGGCCCAACAAGTAGTGGCAAATGGTATATTGGCCTTCATTGTGAAGGTATTGGAGTTTCAAAATAGGGAGGGGGGCTTTGCTACAGTCACACAGGGTGGTGGGGATGCCACACTCGGAATAGCATGCACCGTCTTGGTCCTCTTACATTACAAATAGATACGGCAGCAGACTGAGGGGTGACCTTACTCAGACATACAATCTGACAGAGTAGATGCTAGGATGTTTTCAATAGTGGGAGAACCTCAAAAAAATAAGCACAACTTTTGTTGTAGTTGTCATTTAAAACTGGGCCTCATAGCTATTTCATACGTATTTAAAGTGGAGATAGATTAATATTTAATACAAGTGTGTTGCTAGCATTCACTAGAAAAATGAGAGATAAATCTTATTCAAAATCCCAAGGCAGCTTGACATGGTTGATGTTGAGATGCTTCAACCAGTGAGAGTTTTCAAGCAAGGGGGTATAATTATAAAGGGGCTGGTTCTTTAAAACTGAGAGACCTATAAACCTTTCTCAAAGTGTCGTGAATTGCTGCTCCTGATGTGGTGGAGGCTGGATTATTGGATATTTAAGATGGGGGACAGATAAATATTTATGAGATCTGAAATAGACGGTTATGGGGTACTGTGACTGGTGTTAGATGTTTGAGCATCATAAATTGAGACGAAGAACACCCAGTCCCTTCTACCAGGACAATGGTGTATCTGGCCCAATCTTTGGTTAATGGTGTTCTCCTTCTAGGGTTAATGGGAACGGTATTGATTGCCAAGAATAAGTAGATCAACTCTCCCGTTGGAGGTGCCCTGGTATTTCTGTGGTATGCATGGTTAAAAAAAAAAGAGATGTTACCTTCCGTTTAGTAGATCAGATCGTGGAGAGGTGGTTTACGGAAATTGCAGGGACTTCAATTGTGAAGAAGCTGTGGTAATTCGCATTTGATTGGGTGGCGATCGGGCAGGATTTTAAATCAGCAAGTGGGAAGAAACTTCCATGTCAGACGTTACAGAATGAGGTGACACTAGGAGATGGTGCTGACAAAAGGATGAGGGAAAAACATTTCTCATATGCTCCATTGTCACAATGGGTGTTTAAAATAGGAACTAGAGAAAGACCTGAAAGGAAAGAAATTGCAAGGCTGCAGGAGAGGATCAGGGAGTGGGACTTGCTGGATTGTACATTGAGTTACTTCAGACTCAACAAGCCAAATGATCTCTTCACCACTGTAACCATACTTTCACTTTTAACTTAACACCCCCTACGTTGTGACACAAGATTGCCACAGATAAATACCACGGTATTGTAAATCACAGTTGAGCAGCCTGGGAGAAATCTATCCAATTGATCCAATGGCTCAAAAGGCCCGCAATATCCTCCCCACACTCCCACTACACTTTAGAACAGAGGATCGACAAGTTCAAGTTACATTTATTGTCACAGGCACCAATTGGTACAGTGAGATTTGAGTTACCAACACAATACACGAGAGAGTTTAAAATGAACATCCCCAACAGCGGAATCAACGTTTCCCACCGTGAGGGAAGGCAATAAAGTTCTGTCATCTTCCTCTCACCATGTTGATCAGTTTTGGGAACCGTAACCCCTCCCCCACCCCACCCCGGGACGTTCCCCTGCCCGCCCCGGGCCGGCCTCTCCCCGCCCCGGGCCGTTCCTCTCCCCGCCCCGGGCCGTTCCTCTCCCCGCCCCGGGCCGGCCTCTCCCCGCTCCACGGCGGCCTCTCCTCACCCCGGGCCGTTCCTCTCCCCGCCCCGGGCCGTTCCCCTCCCCGCCCCGGGCCGGCCTCTCCCCGCCACGGCGGCCCCTCGCTCGCTCGCTCACCATCCGCAGGCCGCTGATCTCGTCGTAGGTCATCAGCCCGAGGATGGAGTCGATGGCGACGATGGGGAGGGTGAGCAGCGGGTTGTCCTGGTGCAGCTGCTCGGTGCCGCCGGAGCCCGTCTCGCCGCCGCCGCCGCCGGGCCCCGCTCCCGCTCCCGCTCCTCCGCCGCCGCCGCCGCCGCCATCTCGCTCGGCCGCCATCTCCCAGCGCCACCCGCCGGAACTGACGCCCAGCCCCCGCCCCGCCGCAGCGTCCTGACGTCACCGCGCCGCCCGCCCGCCGGAACTGACGCCAGCCCCCGCCCGCCGCGGCGTCCTGACGTCACCGCGCCGCCCGCCCGCCCGCAGGAACCGACGCCCAACTCCCCCCCCCCCGCCGCGGCGTCCTGACGTCACCGCGCCGCCCTCCCGCCCGCAGGAACTGACGCTCAGCCCCCCCCCCCCCCCCCCCGCCGCGGCGTTCTGACGTCACCGCGCCGCCCGCCCGCCGGAGCTGACGCCCAGCACCCCCCCCCCGTCCTGACGTCACCGCACCGCCCGCCCGCAGGAACTGACGCAAAGCACTGACCTACATGACCTATATTTTATACATATTATATGTGTGTACTTGTGAGCGTGTGTATGTGTATATATATATATATATATATACACACACACACATATATATATGTATATATATATATATACATACATACACAAATATATATACACACACACATACGCAGAAGTACACACACATATATGGATTATATATATATATCTCCATATGTGTATATATATCTCAATATATGTACATATATATCTCCATATATATATATATATCTCCATATGTCTATATATATACACACTGAACTTTTTTTCACTCGTTTATTATTGATTACAGCATTTACACATTCTGTTGTGCTGCAGCAGGTAAGAATGTCAATGTTCTATCTGGGACAAATGGCAATAAAACACCATTGACTCCTCTAACGACTTGTTCCGTATAGCCACCACCCTCGGTTTCCTTTTAAATCTTTTCTCTCTCAGTTTAAACCTACGTCCCCTTGTTCTTGATTTATCCCACTCTGGGTAAAAGACCGCATTCATCCTATCTATTCCCCGACAATGATCCGGTTCTTTGTTGCTTTATGTGCACTGTATTTTGCACTATTCTGGTCTGGTTTACCTAGAATAACTGATAATTGAACACATAAAGTGCTGGAGTAACTCCGCGGGCCAGGCAGCATTTCATGGAGAACATGGACATGTGAAGTCTTGGATTGGGACCCTTCTTCAGACTCCTTCAGTCTTTTTTGTGTGCACTGGCTCCTTGTATCTCCATAAGTGAGAATGTGAGTCTGAAGAAGGGTCTCGACCCGAAACATCGCCTATCTCCTTCGCTCCTTAGATGCCGCTGCACCCGCTGAGTTTCTCCATCCTTTTGTGTACCCTCGATTCTCCAGCATCTGCAGTTCCTTCTTTAACAAAACAGTGAGAATGAATTATTTGGGGTACACAAAATGCTGGAGAAACTCAGCGGGTGCAGCAGCATCTAAGGAGCGAAGGAGATAGGCGACGTTTCGGGTCGAGACCCTTCTTCAGACCAGAATTAATTATTTGTTGTGTTTTAGTTTAATATGTAAAGGGTGCTACGATAAATAATTTTCCATGCTCCAGTCCCAGTGCAGCTGACAAACCCCTCTACTGCCCGTCCCGCTGAGTTACTCCGGCTTTGTGTGTCTATCTTCGGTTTAAACCAGCGTGTGCAATTCCTTCCTGCACAAACTAACCCCCTCTTGACTCATGGTCTTGGCAAAGAGGTGATGAGGAAGATGCCGCCCGGCGGCGGCAGCGGCAGCAGCAGCATCTGACAGCCGCCGCCGGGGGGCAGCACTCGCTGGTTGTGTGAGGGAGAGGGAGCGAGCGGCAGCGGCAGCAGCAGCATCTGACAGCCGCCGCCGGGGGGCAGCACTCGCTGCTTGTGCGGGCGGCGGGGCCTGCGGCCGGTGGTGGATGGACGTCGCCCTGACCATGAGCCCAGAGCGAGTGATGCCGGAGGCGGAGGACGAGGAGCAGGGCCTCGGGCCCGGAATCGCAGCCGGCCCAGGCCCAGGCCCGGGCCCCGGCCCGGTGCAGTGGAGCAGCGAGGATGAGGAGGACGAGCCGGAGCCGGGGCCGGGGCCGGGCCCGGGCCCGGGGGAGGAGGAGGACGAGGCGCTGCCCGCCGCCGCCGGGTACCAGTACCTGCCGCTGAGCCAGGAGGCGGCGGCCGGGCCCGAGCAGGACATCGGGGAGCGGCTGCAGGTGGGGCCCGCGGCCCGGGGCCGGGAGGGGGGCGCCGTCCGGTCACATCCCCGCAGTGGCAGCAGCGAGCACCGGGCGCCCGCTTCAACTCCACCAGCGGCGCGGCGCCGCGCCAGAGACCCGGGTTCAATCCTGACCACGGGTGCTGTCTGTGCGGAGTTTGCATGTTCTCCCACACTCCAAAGACGTGCAGGTTAATAATTGGCTTCAGTAAATTGGTCCCTAACGTGTAGGGACAGGTGTGAAAATACTACCCCCCCCAACAAACACCTCCCCTTAATCCTTATCCATCTCTCGCTTTTTAGGTGTGTGTAGGAAGGAACTGCAGATGCTGGTTTAAACCGAAGATCGACACAAAATACTGGAGCAACTCAACGGGACAGGCAGCATCTCTGGAGAGAAGGAATGGGTGAATTTTGGGTCCAACCCTTTTATCAGTGTGAGGGATGGTCTCAACCCAAAGCGTCATGTATACCTTTTCTCCAGAGGTACTGCCTAACCCGCTGAGCGACTCCAGCTTTTTGTGCTTCTTCTTGGGGTTAGAGTCAGAGTGATACAGCGTGGGAACAGGTCCCTCGCCCCGACTTGCCCACATCGATCAACATGTCCCAGCTGCACTAGTCCCACCTGCCCATGTTTGGCCCATATGCCTCCAAATCTGTTCTAGCCATGTACCTGTCTGTTTCTTACACGTTGGGATAGTCCCGCCCTCAACTACCTGCTCTGGCAGCTTGTTCCATGCACCCACCACCCTTCATGTGGAAAACGTTACCGCTCAGATTCCTATTAAATCTTTTCACCTTAAAACCTATGTCCTCTGGTCCACTTCACCGACTCTGGGCAAGAGACTCTATTCCTCTCATGATTTTATACACCTCTAAAACCCTCAGCCTCCTGCGCTCCAAATAAAATAGAGTCCCAGCCTAAACCTCTCCCTATAGCTCACACCCTCTAGTCCTGGCAACATTCTCTTGAATCTTCTCTGTACTCTTTCCAGCTTGACATCTTTCCTAAAACATGGTGCCCAGATCTGAACACAATACTCTATGTGTGGCCTCACCAACGTCTTATATAACTGCAACATGACCTCCCAACTTCTATACCTAATGACTGATGAAGGCCAATGTGCCACAAGCCTTTTTGACTACCTTATCTACCTGCGACTCCACCTTCAAGGGACCATGCACCTGTACTCCTCGATCCCTCTGCTCGACAACACACTCCAGTGGCCGACCATTCACTGTGTAGGTACTGCCCATGTTAGACTTCCCAAAATGCAACACCTCATATTTCTCTGTATTAAATTCCATCAACCATTCCTCAGCCCACCTGGCCAATCGATCTAGAACCTGCTGCAATTTTTCTCACCCATCTTCACTATCTGCAAAACAACCCACTTTTGTATCATCTGCTAATTTGCTAATCTTGCCATGTATGTGTTCTCATCCAAATCATTGATATATGTTATAGATTTGTTATAGATAACAAATAGTAACGGGCCCAGCACCGAACCCTGAAGCACACCACTAGTCACAGGCATCCAGTCTGAGAAGCAACCTTCCACATTCATCCTTCCACAAAGCCAATTTTCTATCCATTCAGCTCTCTTCTTGGATCCCATGCGATCTCTTCCAGAGCAGCTTGTCGAACGCTTTGCTGAAGTCCATATATATATATATATATATATATCGACTTTTTTGTCAGGTCTTCAAAAAACTTAGGTGGTTTAAATCAGCATCTGTAGTTCCTCCCTATCACTTGCCAGGCTTTGCCCCAGTCGTTCCTCACTTTTTCAGGGGATCAGTCTGAAGAAGGTTCTCTACCAGAAGCATCTGTACATTTTTTTTCTGTAAGTGCTGCTTAATCCGCTGCATCCCTCTAGTGCTTTGCTCCTGATAACCTGCCTGAACCACAGCGTCCCAAGCAAGGTGGCTGCACCAACGCCTGTTCACGGTGCCCTGGGTTCTTTGGAAGTCTCCGTGCCATGCAAAGCTGAAGACGGAGTGGGGAGGAGCGAACTGGATTGTTCTTGCATGGTCCCAGTGTGGCTCAATGGTTCTCACTTCCCTTGAAAAATGAAGGCGGGGGAGTGATCTAATGGCGGTTCTCAAAATTAGGGAAAGTTCCGATGGAGAGAACGGAGAAAGAATGTTGAACAGTTGGGGAAGGACATAACTGTGCAGTCTTTATCCAGAGGGTGGTGAGAATGTGGAACCTGCTACACAGGGAATGGCGGTCCAGTGAATAGTGTGGATGTATTTAAGGGAATGCTCCATTGAGGGGTGAAGGGAGCAGAAGAGTGCAGCTTGAGTAAGGAGTGGTTGAGAAATGACAGTAGGCTGCTGAACAAAGCATCTTAGGAAACATGGGCTTGGAATTGGGGGGTATTGATAGCCATTGTCCGTGGTGTTTGCAGGAATTGCGTCTTTACTTGCCCGAGGCACCAGTCGACAGCGAGGAGGAGGAGAATGCTGGGGAACATGGCAGCCAGCACACTATCCCCATGGACCCAGGTAAGCGAAAGGGAGGGAATATGGCATGGAAGGACCTGGGCAGGTAATTGGGGGGGGGGGGGGGGGGGAAATTCCTCCACAGAATTACTGAGATGTTTGGGGTAGGAGCTTTAGGGCAGAGGTATGGGGCCAAGTAGTGAAGAGGGAGAGTGGGCGGTAGGTGCTGGAGTTGGTTAGGGAGAAGGGATCAGGTCACCAAGAAGGGAGAGGATGGTACAAATGTACAAGAGGAGATTAAGGAGAAGGAATGAATAACTTCAGCAGGCACAATGAGTAGAGGTGGATGCAAAACAACAGGGGGCAAATATAAACTGCCGGAGAACTCAGCGGGTCTGACAGCATCTGTGGAAGGAAACAGACAATGTTTCGGGTTGGGGCCTTTCATCAGACTTTACTCAAGATTCCAGCATCTGCTGTCTTCCCGTGTCTAAAGAACAAAGGTATAATAAAAGTGGTTAAATAGCATGTACCTTGGGTCTTTATAGACAAACAATGAGTACAGGAGCAAGGAAGTAAAGGTCAGCCTTATGGACACTGGTTTAGTCACAACTCGAGTAATGACCTCTTTTCTGTATGCCATGTTTTTGGAAAGATTAGAAGGTTTGCTGGAGATGAGAAATAGAGAAATTATTTCAGGGATGGGGAACCTAACTTGGACCAAGTGGAGAAGCAGGGGGTGCCCTTGAGAACAAAGGGGGTCACAGGAAGATACAACAGATATTTATTGTTATGAGGTTTATAAGGAGAGAATGCTCGTGTTGGTGGAGGGCGCAAGAACCAGTTGGACGTGGAATTGATAAATTGGCAAACAAACTAAAAGTAACGTGAGTAAAATTAGTTTTACGCAGTAGGCGGTTAGAGTTGGACTGCAACGCTAGAGTTAGTGGGGGCGTGTAGAGAGCAGTTGGTCTAACGTGTGAAAGAAAATAACTTGTGGAGCAGCAGCGAAGGAAAGTGGGATCAGATGGGTTGTTCTTACGTAGCCCAGCATGGGCTCAGGGCTGAATGGCCTTCTTCCAAGCTATGAGGCGTAGGCCAATCTGCCTCTCAAGCCAGCTCCACCAACCCTCCATTTCATTTGAGAATAAATCTACATCTACCCTAAATATGGGACTTTGGTCCCATAGCTCCGTGGCAAGGAGTTCAAAGGACTCTCAGTCTGCAGAGAAGAAATTCTTACTAATTTCATTCTAAAAGGGCAAATTGTGGTTCTGGGCTCTCCCACGTGGAAGCATCCTCTCAACGTTGAGTCCCTGGAGGATCTTCCATGCTGTAACAAAATGGCCTTTCATTCTTAAAACTCCAAAGAGGAGAGGCCCAAGCCACTTGTTGGACAATTGTATATGCAGAATTATTCTGATGAACCCTGTATTCACTGAAATAATATATTTCCTTAAATAAGGGACAAAATGTTATTGCAGTGCGGTAGATGTAGTTTCACTTGTGTCTTGTAGTTGTAGCAATACGCTGAACTGAGGCAGTATAAGTATATCCTTTGCCTGGAGAGACAAAAATAGCAGTGTACTTTAAGTGAGTCCTGCTCAATCTTGGTAAAGCTTCCCTTATTTTTGCAACTCTCTTGCAATAAAAGTCTACATTCCATTGGCCTCCCTTTTGCTCACAGCTCCTTCATGTTTACTTCCTTCATTTCATGAACTATTAGTCCCAGATATGGATACATTGAATATAGGAAAGAAATGCAGACGCTGGTTTAAATAGAAGGTAGACTCAAAAAGCTGGAGTAACTCAGCGGGACAGGCAGCATCTCTGGAGAGAAGGAATGGGTGACGTTTCGGGTCGAGACCCTTCTTCAGACTGAAGAACTCTCGACTCGAAACATCACTCCAGAGATGCTGCCTGGCCCGCTGAGTTACTCCAGCATTTAGTGTCTACCTTGGATATGTTAAATCTTCTGGTTCCCCTTTTTATCCTTAAGATTTTGTTGAAATGCTCTAAAAATTGCGTTTCACTCTTTTCAGTACAGTGTGTTTAATGTTTACGCCCCATTTGTTCCTTTGCAAAAGTATTGTGAAATTGGCCAAACTCCAGTTTCAAGTCGTGCTAGGAAGTTGGAATTCTCTACCCTGGAAGCTCAGCCATTAATTGTACTCAAAATTGATAGTTTTCAGATATTAAAATTAAGGGATATGGAGATAAGGCAAGAAAATGATGTTCAGGCTGAAGATCAGCCATGATCTTTGTTGAATGGAGCAGGTTAGAGTCATAGAGTCATCCAGTGTGGAAGCAGGCCCTTTGGCCCAACTTGTAGTCCATTTCTGGAACAAGTTGCCAGAGAAGACTCCAGGAGCAGATATAATGACTGGTTTTGGACAGATATATGGATAGGTAAGGTTTAGAGGGATATGGACCACATGCAGGCAAATGAGACTTGTTCAGAATGTCTGACTTGGTCAAAATGAACAAGGTAGGCTGAAGGACCCGTTTCCATGCTGTGTAGCTCTGACTTCAGAGCACTGCGCTCCTCGTTGCAAGCTGCCAGTTCCATGATAGTCGAAGGTTGTACATTTGGTGTTTGAGCTTCAATGTTTCGCAGTGTTCAGAGGGTGGTGATGGGATTGCATAAATGTAGATGTCATTAGGTGATGGGGACATCAATATAAAGGGTGTGCTGAGGTGATTGGTCTTGTTTGCCAGTGGACAAGTGGTTACCAGCAAAATCTACCAACATGAAATCAAGTCCACTCCGTCAAATCGTTGTTCTAAGTTTCCTCCTCCCGTATTGTTAATGATGGTTCCCAACATTCAGTTGATTTCTGATATCAGGCTCATCCACTGCTTTGTGCCATTAAAATGTAATTTGCTGGGAGTTTTGCAGAATCTCAGGAGTATTGAAAGGGAATTTTTTTTTAAAGAGCAAAACTACATGTCGCAAATCTGAGATCAAAACAAAAATGTAGTGGTATGAAATTATACAGCATCTCCACTACTTTTATTTTGATCTCGGACTTGCAGCATACGTAGGATTTTTTACAAGAAAGTTATTTCCAGTCCTGCCCTTTCAAAACAAGAATGGGTTAAATGGCAGAATGTTAAATGTCTGAAGAAGGGTCTCGACCTGAAACCTCACCCATTCCTTCTCCCGGTGATGCTGCCTGTCCAGCTGAGTTACTCCAGCATTTGGTGTCTATCGTCGGTTTAAACCGGCATCTGCAGTTCCTGCCTTCACAAATAGCAGTGAATGTGTGTGATGAATGGACTCCAAAGGAGACTAATGCAAACAGTGACAAGGAGATGAGATGAACAAGATGAAAGAAAGAGATATGAAAAAAAAACTTGAACTGTGGTGTATATATATATCACTGAAAATCGGAAATACCGACTAGGTCACGCAACATCAATAGAGCGAGGTGCAGAATTAACATTTCGTGTTTTGACCATTTGTCAGCACTGGTGCGTTCCAATACAAACTGGAAAGGTTAATAATCTGAAATTGATGAAATCAGCATTGAGTCCTGAGAGCTATGTAACGGTCATAAGATGAGATGCAATTTGTTGGCCTTTTGGAATAATGTAAGAAATCAAAGACACAAGCCATTAGGACTAGAATGGAGAATTAAAGTTAACAAGTAACTGGATGCTTGGGACCAGTCTCGTTGACTAACCAGCAGAAGACTAGAGCACATCGTTTTAAGATGAAATGGGCAAAATTAGAAGTGCAGATCGATTTTGCTTTACAGAGTGATGGGTGCTTGGAATGCAGTGCCAGGGATGGTGCTGGAGGCAGCGGCAGATACGATTGTGGTATTTGGCTTTGAGATTAGCACATGGATATTCAGGGAATGGAGGGACATGGATCACCTGCAGGCAGATGAGATTAGTTTAGCTTGGCATCATGTTCATCACAGAAATTGTGAGCTGAAGGGCCTGCTTCTGTGCTGTACTTTTCAATGTTCTATGTTTGATTTTGGTAAACTCAATCTATTTTCCAAAGCTACCTTGGCCAATGCATCCCACAATATTACACAATGGGCTATATTTAGGTGTTACATTCTATTTCTCTGAAACTTAGCATTTCTGGAGGGGCGAAGACTGAGTGATATCTTTGGGAAGGCATTGGGTGTCTCCAGAAGGGGTGTTCTGGGCATTCACTAACTGCATTGATGATGTTTCTTCCTCTGGTTTAAAGTTTTGTTTTCTTTTCCAGAACACGTGGAGTTGGTGAAGAGGACCATGGCTGCAATTAGGTTTCCCAGCCTTGGGGTTCCAGCGTGGGCCCAGGAAATCTCCGATGAGCAGTGGCAATCTGTTGTCCAACAAACAATAGAAAGCAGGCGCTCATTGGTAGCGGCCAAGGAGTGACCCCCCCATCTCCAATCTGTGGCCCCCCCTCTCCACCCTTGCATGTTTCCTGCCATCAGAGAAATGAACCATTCCAGGGGAGTTGGTAACTCTGCACAGAGAACCTCTAGCATGCGGTGGGGCTGGGAGGAGCCTTCATATCCACTGGACCCTCAACTGTGGAAACTCGCAGAATAGTGGTGTACCTAAACACAGCTCTCTGACTTGGGATCCAGGGAATTCCTTGATGTCAGAAGATGCTGTGTCTGCTCCTGGGGTGGTTCTGAGCAACAGAAATTGATTTTGCTTCAGGCTCACCTTCCATTGGCATGGAATCCAGTTTCATCCGTCTGCTACTGTGAGACATAGAGGAGGCTTCCACTACCCCACCCTGCTCTTGCATGGCCGAGCACAGCAGAGATGAATCACAATCCTGAGCAAGGTCTGCTTTTCGTTTGTGAAGATACTCTGAGCAACCAGCGGGAACATGACAGAGAGCTTCTTACAAGGGTCTCTCTCCCCACCTACCCACCATGTTACTTTCATGGGTAAAGAATCTCCACAAAACCTCTCCTTTAAGAGACCCAGTTTATTTTTCTTCTGTACATAGATGAACATCTGTACAAAATGACAATTTGATACTATGTAATGTTCTACCTAAAATAAAGTACATCATATGTACAAATTAATTGTAAGCAGCTTAATAGTGTCCGTGAGAAAGTTAGACATTTCACTTTGGCTAGCTCCCTGCAATCCCCTGAGAGCACACCAGTAGGTTTACATAAAGCATTTATAGTTAGCTCCCTGCATTTAATGTGAAGTGTTTGCTGTGGCTGACCCAGCCCTGGCAGTGAGGCCTTGCTCTTGGGCCATGGGTCACCCCAACCTCACAGCACCTTTCGTGGGTGAGATAATGCTGCAGGCTACCAGTAAACACCAACATAGAACTTCTAGATTTGCTCAGAACAGTACTTTTACAACATTTAAAGGTCATTGAGCAGTTCTCGTTTACAAAGCTCACAGAATCAGGTATGAATGATTAATAGATTTTATTACTGGAAGATTCTGATACAGCTTTTCTCAGTGGTCCACGTGAGAAAGAATGATACCAAAGTCCAATATTTGTCTTGCAAGTGTTCCAGCCTTGTCATTGGAGGACCCCAGGGCAACAAAGTCAGAGGCAGAAAATGTGCACTGCTGCTTTTGCATCTATTCCTCGTTACATTTTCAAAGCGATGGTTAGCCCTACCTTCCCCCTGCAAAAACAAATCAGGTGCTGAAATAAAAAGCTCTGCCCTCTGTTCTGCTGCTCGCCTCTTACAAACTGAATGCCAGGATCATTCCTGCCTTGGTCCTGGGAACAATTCCCTTGGAATTTCCCACTGATTTGTGCCATTCACTGCAAGATTTGTTTAAATGGCAAGGCTTCCATGGGACTGCTCTGGGTTACGTTTTAGTTATTTTAAGTACCAGCCTGCCATTTATTCTAAATACACAGCGACATCACTTTAATTCCCAGCCCTTGTCTTCAGCTCAACAATGATGTACAGTCCCAAGAGATCAAGCGGGCAGGTAGTTCATTGGTATTCACCAATGCTGACCTTGAAATAGGAAGGCGCATGAAAATGAAATGAAACTAGAAAATGCTAAAAACACCCAGCAGGTCAGTTAACATCAGTGAAAACAAATAAACTAATGCTTCCTACAGATGCCACACTCCATGAGAGCGTTTCCAGCATTTTATTTAGGATTAGGGGAAATAACTTCACTGGGACCACAGTTAAGTAACTTTAGTCTACACATCACTTCAGGAAACATTATTGAGACCAGCTCTGCAGTAACAGCAGGGAGGATTCTTCAGATGCCATTTTCAGTTAGCTAAAGCAGAAAGGACTGCTATAATCCACACCTCTCAGTAATGGGGTCAGTTTCACTGCCAACTGATCAATCTGATGCTCAGAATTTTATAGAATGAGTTAGTCAAACTATCTGATTGGGTAGGCAGACATGGTCAATGTAATTCCAAAGAAACAGCCAATCCTATTGCTGTTCCAGTTAGTAACAAGTGTGGAAAAGGCAAAACTTGCACACCAAGCAGGAAGGAAAGAGCTCAAGAGGGAGGCCAAGTGTTCAACTTGAAATGGTGTCAGAAAATCCTCCAGATAGAGCAGATCCCAGAACGATATGAAAGGAAAATTCACAGCGCAATGTGTGTTGCAGCAGTGTACAAACTAATGGTGCAGTGGGATTAGGGGAGGAAAAAAATCTACCTGGGGCAGGGGAGGACAGCATCCATAAACATGGAACAGCAGTATTGATGTAGAAGTTTAGAATATATTTGGTTCACCACAAAATTATGAAGAGAAACTGAGGAATACAAGTACATTGTTCCCTGAAAGTTGCGATACAGGTAGGCATGGTGCAAAGGTAGTGTGCGGTAAACTTGGCCTTCATGAGTCAGGGCAGTGAGTACAGGAGCTGATGCACTTGTACAAGCTGTTGGTGAGATCACACTTGGAGTGTGCAGTTTTGGTTGCCCACATGTAGGAAATATGACATTGTTAGAAAAGATGCAACTAAGATTCACCAAGAATATACCAGTTCCAGTGGGCTTCATTTATCAGAGGATGGAGCTCTGTAGGAGGTTAAAAGGTAACCTTATAGAGGTATTCATCATCAGAAACATAGATTAGGTGAATGATCAGTCTTCTTCCCCAGGATAGGGGCGTCTAAAACTAGAAGGGACAGGTTTAAGGTGAGAGGGGAGAGATTTAAAGAGGAAACTTTCTCTACACAAAGGGTGATAAGTATATGGAATAAGCTGTATGGGGAATTCGGGAGCCAGGTAAAATTACAATATTTAAAAGACATTTGGCCAGTTACGGGAAAAGAAAAATGGTTAGAGGCATATGGGCCAAGCACAGGCAAATGGGTTTAGCTAGTTGGGGATGAGTTGGGCCTGTTTTCATGCTGTATAACTCTATGAACCTTCCCCTCCATACTGATGAAGAAGTCACTCCCAAAATATTACCACCCACATTTGTAAAGATTCAAAATGAAACACAAGTAGAAAACAATCCCCAGTGTTTAAAATGTAGTGACATTTACTTTTAAAAGTGAACACTTGAACCAAATTTTACACCAGGAACTAACTTGGGACAGATACTTTAGAGGCCTGGAGCAAGCAGTATCACAATCAGGTACATACATAAAGGACAGCGGCCACACTTGCCAATTCCCAGCATCAACAGCAGGAACACCGCTGGGCAGAGCATCCTAGGATAGCTGCACTGTCCCAGGTGCACAGATCCAACTTTGGAATGATTAAGAAATAAGCAAAAGTTATAATATAAGAGGGCACCTGTATTGTGGGATGGGGAGGGACCGAATGTGACGAGACGGTTTATTTTCCAACCCGCAGTGTTACAACATCTAGTACAGACAGGGTAACATTGAACAATCGGTCGTCGGATAGGAATTAAACCTTAACTTTATATGACAAGATGAGTAAGGAGAATTAATTGACAATCTGTGCCTGGGTCAGTAACTCTTTGCACTCCCCATGTCGATGACAGTCACCAGACCTGTCCCACTCCCTGTGTCAGTGACTCTCCCCCAGACCGTTCCTAGTCAGTATCTCTCCCCAGACTGGTTCCAATCCCCAGGTGAGTGACACTCCCCAAACCAGTCCCACTCCTCAGGTCTGGATGCATCCATAATAATCAAGTCGGTTGTGCCCGGAAAGGGTCCTTGAGGATTGGTCCTGGTGGTGAGGGAGGAAGGAAATCTCTCCTGCCTTCCTCAAGCTTTCCACAGATTCAATAACCCAGGGGTGTTTAAACTAACGCTCGGATAAGCTTTAAGGGGCTTCCTCCTACATTCAGTATTCATACTTAAGGATTAGTATTCCAGTCCCCTTGACCCACTTCAATGCAGCATCTGTACCCCTCAATCCAAACACTCGATTGGTTTCTTCATCCAAGTGCTTTGTGCCTACTATTTCAGCAAGCCCCTTTCCGCCTTAGCTCACATCTGCTACCTGTTCACGCACTGTCTTCCCAACGCGTGCACCCACTATCTCTGCCTGCAACCTCTCTAACCCCTGTACTCACACCTGCCACTGATCACCACTCTGCCACACAGTATCTGCCTGCATTTGCAGCTGCCACCACGAGTCTGCCTTGTCCACATTTACTAGACATTTTGCAACCTCATCTTTGTCTAAGTACCCGCTGTGGCTACTTTGTTGCTAAGGCTGGGCCTTGCCAGCAATGCATACGCCCTAAAAAGAAATGTTTAAGGAAATTCTCCTATCTTGTCCACCCACTCTGCTTCTAGATTGGCATCCTCAAACCTAGGTCATTATTTTCAAATGATGTGGATGGGAAGCAGAGGTCATGGTCCAGTGAGTAGAGGGTTGGAAGCAGAGGTCATGGTCCAGTGAGCAGGGGATGAGAACGAACCCTCGCGGCAGTTAAGCGATGCCGGCCAGGAAACTGAACTCTGTGCCTTGGATGATCCGAGTGGTGTGTTGAGGCTCAATATAACATCACATCCAATTGCCAGCAACTTTTACAGTTAGCTAGTTCTCGGCATTATGTCGGCTTGCCACTGGTTGGTCACTGCAACTAGCTCATCACAACACAAACACAATTACTCGCTCCAGGCAGTGGGGGCCTGCCAGCTACAGCTCGTTGACTCGAGCTGCTTCTGAGAGTGTGTTACTGAGGAGCAGTGCAATGTCTTGAACAAATATGGGGACAACATGGACATGTTCTGGCAAAACAATCTTTTTTATAGACAGCACCATCGTGAACACCTTGTGTACAATGAATGAGCGATGAACACACAGCTAGAGTCAGGGATAGAGTTGCTGAGTTGGGCTCGGCAGCATACCTGGTTCCACAAACCACACCAAAAAGATGAATGTATTTATCTTCCTGGAGTTGAGACCAGGGGGGGGGAGACTCACATTTTGTGGGGTTGGTTTATTTGGGTTGCAAAAAGGCCTTTTCTCATCTGATGAGAAAAGTGTATGCTAGCTATTCAGTGACCTGGTAAAACTGGGAAAAGCTGGGAGAAGGGGTTCCCACTGCCGCCCACCATCAGCCAGTCACTGTCAGGTACTGCACATGAACATAATAATGGAGGGAAGTGAATCGTGGATACCCATTCTTTGACAGGGGATTTGGAGTCAAATTCTGCTGAGAAAAACACTCCACACCCCCTCCGCCTACAACCACACAAACACAAGCCCAGAACTCCCATTCATTTTCAGCAGCTAAAACACAGGCTGGATTTTATTGACTTGACACATAAACAGCATTGAGCTCTGCGAACTACAGCGCCTGACCAACAAGGGACCTGGCCCTCTCGTCAGGAGCTGCAATTTCAAACACAACCTGCTTGGGGATTT
Organism: Okamejei kenojei; assembly: GCA_035221665.1. Classification (NCBI taxonomy): domain Eukaryota; kingdom Metazoa; phylum Chordata; class Chondrichthyes; order Rajiformes; family Rajidae; genus Okamejei; species Okamejei kenojei. Next base: position 116,158,452 of record CM069135.1, on the reverse strand, counting down.
CGCACAAAGAGGACGTATCCGGTTTCTGCTCCATGTGTGGGAGCTCATTCGTTACTTTACTGAAATGGTCTTTCTCACTTAATACTTTACATGAATCTATGAAGAAAAACTAAACAGGTAATACCAAAGCCGCTTTTGTTTTGTTGGTAAAGAAGTTCCTGTAGAAACTGGCGAGTCGACATGATACCCATGAGCTACGTAATCAGGACTGCTCCATTTAAAGATCCCCACCAGACCCTCTGTGTTGGTCAAGAGTCATGGTTAAGAGGATGGTGCATGACAGGACGGTTCTGCAGGGAGGGCGTTACTATCCTGCACTGAGCTATTTAGGCTTATACTTATATATCCATCATTCATTGAATGTTATATAGCTGTTGATTGCACAAAGGGTTAAACACACACAGCAGGGAAAGCCACGTGGCAGGGAAATGGACCCAACACCGAGAGTCAAGAAACTGTCACCCTGACAAGTGAAACAGTCACCGGTCAGACAAGTCGATCACAGATGAACTGCCCTGCTTGGTGGGGGGGCAAGACGACCTACAGACTAGCTTTAAAGCACCTCTATGCCTAGTTAGTGGGCAAACACCATCAGCTTCAGCACCCTTGGTTATTTGGGGAATGTCGGCTTACTATTCCAGTGAGTGCGGTGTTGGGCAGGGCCAGACTTAAACCTTTCACCTTCCTGAATGGCCAGGCAGCCTCACCTCTGTCCAGCTATAGAATTACATCACAATAACAATAGGGAGAGGAAATCCAGAGAAGTAAACAGAAAGCAAGGAACAATAGTTCTGCCAGGCACTCAGTGCCAACTGGACCAATCTAGCCGCATCTTTTGCAGATTCCATTTTCCATGATATATAACTTTCCCCTGTAAGGGACAACTGGCTGCAGCTGAGGCCACAATATCGCTCGGAGGTGACCAGCAAACCGGTCAAGGAGCGTAGGAACACCAGTTACACGGGATGGGGGGCTCTGGGTGGAAACACTCGGGACAGACAGGGCCAAGGCTCGGGCGGAGACACTTGGTCCCAGGCAGAGCCTCTCGGGGGGGGGGGGAGGGGGGGTGGGTCGGGGTCGGGACATGTACCAGGTGAGACACTACCTCAAAAACCTGCAGGCGCTGGTTCACACTGATTTCAGGTGCCTGGAGTCTGCTTTCACTGCAGACACCCAACTCACTTAAACAACGGGCAGAAGTAGACCAAGGTGGGTGCTAAGGTTGTTGTCTAAGACCGAGGCAAGAAACAGCAGCAAAGGAAGAAAAACATAAAAGAAGCTGGTTACAAAAGGGAAGGACACAGCTTGACATGAACACTGATCAACAGTTCATTCTATGCTTTACAGGAGAGATGGCATCTGCTCACATCCTGGTGCCAGGGGATTGTGAGGGCTAGTGTGCTGGTGCTGCCCGTCAGAGAGCCTCCTGGTTCGAGGTGAGGAACTCCTCAGGCCGCTTGTGTGCTTCCAGAGCCTTTATAGTGTACACGTCCTGGGGCAGGTCTGACTTTCGGCGCAGCAGAATCTTCTCTTTCTTTATATCTTTCTTCATCTGGAGGAAGAGTTACAGTAACGTTAAACAGCAGCAGTCCTTCATTCATCACCTCCGCGACAGCCGCTCAGCACGACAAATCATGCCTTCCCTTTAGTTTAGTGCAGAGATACAGTACGGAGCCAACGCCGACCAGCGATCCCCGCATACTAGCATTATCCTGCACGCACTAGGGACAATTTTACACTTATACCAAGCCAATGAATCTACTAATAAACCTGTACGTCTTTGAAGTGTAGAATGAAACCGAAGATCTCTGAGAAAACCCACGTGGTCACGGGGAGAACGTACAAACTCCTTACAGACGGGACCGAACCCGGATCTCTGGCGCTGCAAGCGCTGTAAAGCAGAAACTCTACCACCGTGCTGTCTTCTGAAACCTATGTTTAACTCCTATACTTTACAGCTCGCCATGTTCTTCCGCTCACACCTGAGAGATTCCCTTACCTTTCTAATCAACAAAGCAAAGCTTTCTGCACCGCTCTTACATATAAATATTACATGACCTAATTGCAGGCATCTGGAACACCCCTTTACTCTAACAAGTTTGGAAGGGAGGAAGAGCCCCAGGTATCTCTTCCTTAGGTTATTTTAAAATGTGAATGCAGTCCAGCAGTATTTGGAGTTTTATGAGCTTTGGTTTTGAATATCCTTGTTTTATCACTTATTGCGTCAGCCAATATTGTATCCCCTCGTTAAATACTTGTTGTTTGCCTGTTCGTCTTCTAAATCATGCACACTACACGGTTTGTGTAGTCTATTTATTCCTTTACCTTTAGTTCAATTGTTCCTTATATTTTAATTCACAGGCTCAAAAATGGAATTTAGTGGAATAGATTTTGCTGCTACATGCTGCTTGATTTAATTTTAAATGTTTCCCATTATTCTTTGCCTGTTCATTTTACCTTTCCACAGTCTGTTCCAAGCACCCAATATATTCCCCAAATATATTAATTTGGCTACTGTCATATTTCTGTTTTATTATCATCATGAACCTTACATTATACATAGGCACAGCACAGGAACAGGCTATTTGATCAAGATGACTGCACCAAACATCAAGCCATTTGCATTTGCTCCATATCCCTCCATTCACTGCATATTCACCTGCCTATCTAAAAGCCCCTGAAACTCCATTATCTTATCTGCTTCCACCACCAAAAAATGCAGCCGGTGGCTAGGTTGTGTGGGTATATTTCAGTGTTGGAGCAGCAGTGGGAGATTTCAAAAGATAGTCGTTGGTTGCGTGACTTATCAAAATTGGCTAATTGAGCAGCCAATAAATAGAAGGCAAGATGTAGGGAGTGGCGTATTGGGAGCAGTGCTGTGTGGAGGGGAAAGGTCTGTGTGGAGGGGAAAGTGTGAGGCTACGGCGAGGAGTCTGAACAGAAGGGGACAGAAGATAGAGGTACATCTTGTGTGTGATTGTTTTGCTACTTTTTCTCTTGGTATTTCAGTGCAGTAGTGATGGCAGGTAGGGTGGTGCAAGGTTCCTACTGCATGATGTGGGAAGTTAGGGAATTCCTTTCCTTCTCTCCAAATTTTCTGCCTGTCCTGCTGAGTTACTCTAGCATTTTGTGCCTATCTTCGGTATAAACCAGTATCTTCCTATAAGCTGGAGAAACTATTAGTGTCCCTGTTGACTACTCCTGTGAGAGTTGTGTCCACGTGCACATCCTTACAGGCTACATTAGGGAATTGGAGCTGCAGCTGGACAACCTCAGGATCATCCGGGGGAATGGGAGCTTCATCGATTGGAGTTAGAACAAGGTGGTCATGCCTCAGGCACTAGGAGAGGTGGATGGTCAAGAGGAATGGGAGCAGGTGACACGAGTGGCCATTCGCCTTCAAAACAGCTATAGCCGTTTGGAGGCTGTTTGGGGAGGGGGAGAGGGGGTGTGACCTGTCAGGGTCAGTAGCAGAAAGGGGCTGTGATACCAAGCCTGGCTCTAAAGCACAGTGGGGAAGAGTAATGTCAGGCAGAGCCATAGTGGTAGGAGGCAGGAGGGTATACAGGAGATTCTGTGGCAGAAATCGAGACTCCAGGATGGTGTGTTGCTTCCCTGGTGCCAGGCCATCTCACAGCAGCTGCATGACATTCTCAAGGGGGAGGGGGAGCAGCCAGAATGAATTGTACATGTTGGCACAAATGACATAGGTGGGAAAAGGGATGAGGTCCTGCAAAATGATTATAGGGAGTTAAGTAAAAAGTTAAAAAGCCGGACACCCCACGGTACTGGTTTCTGGATTACTCTTGGTGCCACGTGCTAGTGAGGGTGGGAACGGGAAAATGGGACAGATAAATATGTGGCTGAGGTATTAGTGCATGGGGCAGGGATTCTGATTTTTGGACCTCTTCTGGGGCAGAGGTGACATGCACAGGAGGGGTGGGTTGCATCTGAATTGGAGGGGAACCAATATCCTGACAGGCAGGTTTGCCAGTGCTACAAATAGGGTTTAAACTAAATTGGCAGGGGGGCAGGATCCAATGCAGGACTGAGGCAGTGGGTGGCTGGAAATGTGTATGGAAGGTGATGAAAGAAATGTCAGTGGACAGAATAGGTGGGACACGGCAGCAAGCGGGGAGGGATTGTTGGTTTGAATTGCGTTTATTTTAATGAGAGAGGCCTGACAAGTTAGGTGGATGAACTCATAGGTATGTGTGACTGAGCCTTTATAGCCATTACGGAAACTTGGCTAAGAGAGGGGCAAGACTGGCAGCTTAATGTCCCAGGGCAATGATGCTACAGGAAAGATACGAAGTGGGCTGAAAGAGGACGGGTGTTGCCTTATTGATGAAGGAGAATGTCACGCAGTAGTCAAGAGATAACATTACTGAGGCTATGGGGGAGCTGTGAAATAAAAATGGGGTGATCACCTTGTTCAGATTGTACAATGAGCACCCAAATAATCAAAGGAAGTTTGAAGATCACATATACCAGGAGACTGCAGACAAAATAGATCGGGACTGCAAGGCTGCGTACTCTCTCCTCTCCTCTCACTACACCAATGCCTGCACCTCCACAGACACCTCTGTCAAGCTTGTCAAGCTTTGCGAACGACACAACCCTGATTGGACTGATTCAGGATGGGGAGGAATCTGCCTACAGATAGGAAGTGTTGCAGCTGGCGTCCTGGTGCCGTAGCAACAACCTAGAGCTCAATGCTCTTAAGACAGTGGAATTGATTGTAGAATTAAAGAGAGCTCCCCTTCCCCTCACTCCACTCACCATCAACAACACCACAGTCACATCTGTGGAGTTTTTTAAGTTCCTGGGAACCATCATCTCCAAGGACCTTAATTGGCTTGGTAAATGTAAAAATTGTCCCTAGTGGGTGTAGGATAGTGTTAAAGTGCTGGTCAGCGGGGTCCCGGTGTGCCGAAGGGTCTGTTTCCGTGCTGTATCACAAAACTAAACTAAACTAAGTAACAGTGAACTGGATTGTGGGTCTGTTATGCATTGGACAGGCATGAAAAAGATAGCAAGTTTACTTCCCTTTGCTTCACTTGTCAACCAGATGGGGTTTTTGCAGACTTCTGATAGCTTCATAGTTATTACCTGGACAGCCTCAGTCTCCACAGCCTTCTTCAGCAGTTGGATATCTTCAGCTGAAACTCCCTCAGCTGTGGGAGTTTCTGTCTCCATGGAGAGCACAGAGCTGGCAGCTGGGGGCTCAACATACGTATTAAACTGAAAGAGATTGAAACCAAAGTTAAATTAGATGTAACAAAACCATAGGCATTATTTATATAAAAAATTAAACCATCCTTTCTGCAGTCAGAGCTCAATGCATAACGGTCCTGTATCATATCCTACATTTGAGTAAGGCCTATAAGCAAATAAAAGTCAGGATGAACAATGAATTCAACCCTGTGCAAGAAGTCAGCAGATAATTGAGGGACTGCTGCCACGCCTTTTCATTAGAAGTGAACCATGTTATTAGCATACCTCTTTGTAAAGCGTCACCTGCCACCACTTGATAGGAAGTAAAAGCATTCAGTTTTGTTTTCAGGTGCACAGTTTATTTAACAAAATTACAGGACATCCAGCGTAATGAATCTGCACCAGCTCCATGCAAGAGCAATCCAGCTAGTCCCACTCGCTCTTCCTTTCTTCATAGCCCTGGAACTATTTGGAAGATTATGACCAGGGCCTCTGCAAGTTCCTCCTTTATATTCCTGAGAAACTTCAGATACATCACATCTGGTTTATCTATTTTAAATGTAGATAGCCTCTCTACTACATCCGCGTCAATGTTTAAGCAATTCATAAGTTGGTGTGAGCCTAGTTGTATTGGAAACATGTCCCGTAACTTAGGAACATTGAGCCTGTTTAATCTTCAATGTGATCACATATAGCACCTACTCCATTAATTCCACATTTCTGAAACCATATCACTGCAGATTTAAAAGTAGCAACTAATCTGACATCAATTGGCACTTGCAAAACAGTATTCCTAATTTCTACATTCCAATACATAATTATGTAATTCTACATAAGGCATTTCCAAACTTTCTGTTGGCTGAGTAGTGCATCTCTCACTACCCTTCAAGATCTGGCAACATCCAACAATCTCCACTGTGATCATAATATGCTGCTTCGAAGCAGTATGAAGATACGCTGGAGCTTCCAAAATGCCCCCTAATCCAATGGATTGGAAGCACAAGGCAGCATCTTACTATACACAAGTACAATCATATTCTAAGACAAGTGTACAAATTTTGATTGAGGCAAGTCATGCACTGTCACATACATATTGAGATGCTACAGAACATTAGAAATGCACAAATAAACAATGTCTAGTTTAGACATTGGTTCCCATTTGTGTACTCTAGTTGTAGCTGACCCTTGATCTCATCTTCTCTAGCAGCTCCTTGCTTGTTGGATTCCACAGCTACTAACAGAATATTTGACTTTCAATGAAAGTTTAAAAAGCTGGAACATCAGCTTTAGGGCGGCACAGCGACGCTACGGTAGATTTGCTGCCTTACAGTCACCAGAGACCCGGGTTTGATCCTGACTACAGGTGCTGTATGTACTCAGTTTGTACATTCTTCCTGTGACTGTGGGTTTTCTCCAGGTGCTCCAGTTTCCTCGCACATTCCAAAGACATGCAGAGTTGTAGGTTAATTGCTTCTGTAAATCGACCCCAGTGTGCAGGATGGAACTATTGTACGGATGATCACTGGGTGGCACAGACTCGGTGTTTCCACTCTTTATCTTCAAGTGAAACTAATCATGCTTTGCCAAACCGCTAGTGGCTCAGAAAGGTGACCGAAGCTGGAGCAACTCCGAGCTACATAAGGAATTTAATCTTTGTGCTGAGATTGATCTGCATCACTCACTCAGTGTAGACGAGAAAAGCGGATCTACGTGGACTTGGTGGGTCAAAGGGCCTGTTTTCGTGCTGTATCTTTCGATCAATTAGATCAGTTAGTTCCTGCCTCACACTTTCACTGGGCGAGTAATTATGTTCGATATCCCAACAACACAGAGGTAACACCAGTGAATTAATCTGCTGCTTCAATTATCCAAATTATTCGCTATCCGAACAACTTGGGTGGGAGGGGAGGGGAGGGAAGAATTGCAACTTTTTACCTGAGGATTATGTTGGGCCAAATGTTCGATTTTTTGCCAGATCTCTTCGCGCTCTTTAAGTTTGAATTTCTCCCTGCAATAGAAAAGGGAACAATATAATTGGGTTCAGGTAGATGAGCCTATGTTGCTTAAAGAAAATAGTTTGATTTCAAACTGATATTGCTCGATACTCTGCACCAAGCACTGCCCAGATTTCTAGGCTCTGCAGTGTAACACCCTACACTAACAGTGCTTGATCCTGTGTTCTATTGTTTTATGTTTTTATAAAATTGATAACTGCAAAACTGGAGAGTGATATCCTGTTTTGATTGATATGATAAAATATGACCCATACGCGAAAATTATTAGGAGCCATCAACTCCATGCTCCTGTGTGTTTGACTGATTCAGTTTGAGAAGACTCAGCATTCTGAAGATTGATGCAAAAACATGTAAAAGAAACATCAAGTACATTCAGCAGCAATAACCCAGGAACAACTATTGTAACACAAATTGCAAGAACAACACCTCATATTTCGCTAGGGCAGCCTACAACCTAGCGGTATGAATATTGACTTCTCCAACTTCAAGTAAACCTTTCGATCAATTAGATCAGTTAGTTCCTGCCTCACACTTTCACTGGGCGAGTAATTATGTTCGATATCCCAACAACACAGAGAACTTCAAGTAAACCTCGCTTTCCCTCTTTCTCCATCCCTCCCCCATCCTAATTCTTCGACCAGTCTGACTGTCTTCCTGATTACATTTTATCTTTATACGCTTCGCTGTCACCTTCCCCTAGCTAACGATGATCTATTCTACATTTTCCTTCAGCTCCGTCCCATTTGATGTCTTGTTTTCACACCTTATCTTCCATATCTCCGTGTTAGCTAGGTGAGAACCCATTGTTAGCTGTTTAACAATGATAAAAGAAACAGGCTTTGGCCTGTTTCCTATATAATTGTTACTTTTTTGTATAAATTTAATTCATTTGTTCTATATCTCTCTACATCACCGTCTATATCTCTTGTTTCCCTTTCCCCTGACTCTAGTCTGAAGAAGGGTTTCTACCCAAAATGTCACCCATTCCTTCTCTCCAGAGATGCTGCCTATCCTGCTGAGTTACTCCAGCATTTTGTGTCTATCTTCGGTTTAACCCAGAATCTGCAATTCCTTGCTACACTATTTTAATGTGGGGTGGCTGCTATACACCAGCTTTGACATGGTCTTCATAGGTCTTGGTTCAGTTTCAGATCCAAAATGACAAGATAATGGGAAACCAGGCTCCACACATGAACTCTCACAGTCTAGCAACAGGCAACAGGAAGACTCGCCACTACCTTGTCCACCCACACATTGTTGGCCACATGCTCTACCCACCCCACACATCTCGTATTTTCTTCTTACCATAACCCCTTTCCTCTCTTCAACCTTGCAACCCCTTCTCTCACACACCTCAACATTCTTGTGGAAGCTCCAGTTGCCCATCAAAAGTTGCCCGATGAAGAATAATATATAATATACATACCACACCATGAGCAATTGCGGAAAACCAGCACAACTTTTGCCAGAGATGAGGCGAAATATTTACCCCATTGGACAGCCCCACTCAACCACCGTCTTGCTAAATATTTTCCCCAAGATAATGACTGATAGGCAAACTACTTCAAGCATCCATACTGCTCTTCCTTTAAATGTCAGTGGGCTTTCAATATCTTATACTTCCCCCACCCCCAACTTACTCAGTAACCCTCATACCAGCCAGAGAGGAGGGGAGGCCAGTGTAAATCAGCCATGATCATATTGAGTGCAGCATAAGCTTGAGGGGTTATATGGCTATTCATGCTGCTATTGTCTTGTACCCACAGCAAAACAGCCCTTTTAAATCCAAAGAAATGTCCTTACTTCTGTTTCTCTGCCTTGTATTGCTGAGTGCAATCATCAAACAGCTTCTGATTCATTTCCATGAACAGCTTCAGTGCATTGTAAATCAATCCATGAATTGTCCTGAATAGGATTAAGATATTTCAATATTAGGACAGCTTGCTGCATGTTTTGTGCAATTCATTTCTATTTGTTACATTAATCCCTATTTTACCAATAGTTCATCCACTAATAACATTTACTATGGGGAAGGCATTCACTTAACTCCTAAATCCTGCTCTTTCTAGTGAAGTATAAATCCACAGATATTGTAAATCTGACATTAGAAAAGAAAATGGTGAGCAGTTTAGGCAACTCCAGAAGAGAGAGGTACAGATGTTTCAGATTCATCAGCATCCAAAGTGATTTTGGGTGAGGGGATGGGAAACAAAGGAATCAAAAAGTTGCAAATTGTAGAAAAGTAGAGGAATTGGAGAGAACTTGGGGAACACTACAAATAGGATGGAAACCAAAACTTGAATAATATGATTGGAATAATTAATCGTGATCTTAAGAAAGGGAAATAATGTTTGATTCATTAAGTGCATCTGAGAGTAGATAAAAGGGGGGAAACAGTGGCAGTGGAAGTGTACTTCAATCTTCATAAGATCCCACAATGGAGATTAGTGAAGGTTCGATGCATGAGATATTAGCGTTGGCTAACAGATAGAAAACAAAGAGTAGGAACAAATGAGTACTCACATTGACAGCTGGAAACTTGCGAGGCACCACTGGGATGGGTGCTTGGGCCCCAGCTACTCTCAATCAATATCAACAACTTGACAGAAGGGACTAATGTAACATTTCCAGGTTTGTTAAGGACACAAAACCAAATGGAAAAGCAAGTTGTAATAAGGATACAAAGTGACTTCAAGGGTATTTTCAGAAGGCTTTCACAAAGACCTCACAAATAAAGTTTGTGAACAATTTCAAAGCACATGTTATTTGATTAATACTGAGTAAGCAACAACATTGAAGATGGGATTACTTAAGGATACATGGAAGGTTCTCTACCTCGGTCACCAAAATTAGAAGTTCTGGGTATTATTTTAAAATAGTAAGAGATTAGAGAACATTGATTCAAAAGGTCTTGAGTGTCCTTATACAGAATCCACTAAATGCTAATTATGTGGATGCAAAGGAATTATGAAGGCGAAAGGTATATTGGCCTTTGTTGCAAAGGATTTGAGTACATGATTAACGATGTCTTCTTTCAACTATAGAGGCCCTTGGTAAGAAGTTTGTTAATTGAGGTTTATCTGACAGAGAGTGGTGAAATAAGAGAAAAAGAGAATAACAAGAAAGAAAAAAGTTAGAACTAACAGTAGTTGTGAGAACGGTGAATCAAAAAGCAACATGGAAATGCTACCACATCAGCACAAGAGCAAACAGAATTGACCTTATTGGTGGATAATCATACATCGGAACCATTGGTTCTGACAAAGTGGAAAATCTGGTCATTTGAAATTACCAAATGTAGAACAGGTCAACGACAGCAGACTTACTTGTTCCAGTGACTTTTGGAGTTCTTGTAAAGTGCAGGGAACATTATAGGGAGGATTCTGGCAGCATTATCACTGATCAAACTCATGATGTATTCATTATTCCAATAATATAGAGCTCGCTCTGCCACCTAAAACAGGATAACCAATTTCAGTACAATTAAAACGAACGTTACCAAATATATTTTATTCTTGGCTTTGCTCAATGTGGAGAGGTGGGGAAGGGGGGATTACTCTGACTTGTAAATGTAAATGTAGGCATTAGGGATGGATAGGGAAATAGGCAGCCTGTCGGATGCCAATAAATCAGATCAAGATTCCACACAAAGCATTCAGCTTTCAGTCACACCTTCTTGGAATCATACAAAATTTCAATCACAAGAGAACATTCGAGGTCTTATGCTCATGCTGATCAGTAAGCCGAGTTAAAGGTAGTCACAAAATGCTGGAGTAACTCAGCAGGACAGGCAGCATCTCTGGAGAGAAGGAATGGGTGCCGTTTCAGGGTCGAGATCCTTCTTCAGACCTTCGATTTAAACCAGCAGCTCCAGTTATTTCTTACACATTTAGTCAGCTGAGTTATCCAGATTAATCACAGAGTCTTGACAGTCATACATTGGGGAAACAGGCCCTTCGGCCCGACTTGCCCACACCGACCAACATGTCCCATTTACACTAGCCCCACCTGCCTGCATTTGACCCATATCCCTCCAAACCGGTCCTATTCATGTACTTGTCTAATTGTTTCATAAACGTTGCAATTGGCTCTGCCTCAACTACATACTCTAGCAGCTCGTTCCATACACCCATCACCCTATGTGCGAAAAAGTTACCTCTCAGGTTCTTATTAAATCTTTCCCCCTTCACCTTAAACCTATGTCCTCTGATTCTCAATTCCCCTACTCTGGGCAAGAGACTCTGTGTCTACCCAATATATTCCTCTTATAAGTTTATACACCTCTATAACATCTTTCAGGTATTATGTCCTGAAGAAGTCACCAAGAGGGCAGGGCCGTTGGCATTGCCTATGTGGACTTTAGCAAGGCAAAGGCCACACATCATGGTAGGCTAGTTTGTGTTAGATTGCATGGAATCCAAAGTAAGCTTGCCTAATAGCTTCAAGAGGCTTGGAGAAAAGAGTCAAAGGATGGTTATGGAGGGTCGTTTACATGTTTGGAAGCCTGAGACCAGTGGAGTACCGCAGAGGACATAGGCTTGAAGTGAGATGCGAGTATTTTAAAGAGGAGCCCAAGGGCAACGTTGTAACTCAGACGGTCATCTATAGCGGATACCAATGTGAATTTTAAAAGACATGTCAACAGATATATAGATCGGAAGGTTTTATTGATTGATTGCTACTTTATTGTCACATGTACTTTGTACAGTGAGAATCTTTGTTTGCATACAGCACAAGTATGTAAGAGTAGCCATGTAAAGGGCACCAACAAAGTTACAAAAGCATTCAATATAGTCAATAGAGTATGGGATATACAGTGGCCTCCATAATTTTTGGGACAAAGACCCGTCATTTATTTATTTGCCTCTGTACCACACAATTTGAGATTTGTAATAGAAAAAAATCACATGTGATTGAAGTGCACATTGTCAGATTTCATTAAAGGCCATTTTTATACAGTTTGTTTTCACCATGTAGAAATTACAGCAGTGTTTATACATAGTCCCCCCATTTCAGGGCACCATAATGTTTGGGACACATAGCATCACGGGTGTTTGTAATTGCTCAGGTGTGTTTAATTGCCTCCTTAATACAGGTATAAGAGAGCTCTCAGCACCTAGTCTTTCCTCCAGTCTTTCCATCACCTTTGGAAACTTTCATTGCTGTTTATCAACATGAGGACCAAAGTTGTGCCAATGAAAGTCAAAGAAGCCATTATGAGACTGAGAAACAAGAATAAAACTGTTAGAGACATCACCACCCAAACCTTAGGCTTACCAAAATGAACTGTTTGGAACGTTATTAAGAAGAAAGAGCACTGGTGAGCTTACTAATCGCAAAGGGACGGCAGGCCATGGAAGACCTCCACAGCTAATGACAGAAGAATTCTATCTATAATAAAGAAAAATCCCCAAACACCTGCCCGACAGACCAGAAACACTCTTCAGGAGTCAGGTGTGGATTTGTAATGACCTCTGTCCACAGAAGACTTCATGAACAGAAATACAGAGGCTACACTGCAAGATGCAAACCACTGGTTAACCGCATAAATAGCATGGTCGGGTTACAGTTTGCCAAGTACTTAAAAGAACCACAGTTCTGGAAAAAGGTCTTGTGGACAGATGAGATGAAGATTAACATATCAGTGATGGCAAGAGCAAAGTATGGAGAAGAGAAGGAACTGCCTAAGATCCAATGCATACCACCTCATCTCTGAAACACGGTTATGGCCTGGGCATGTATGGCTGCTGAAGGTACTGGCTCACTCATCTTCACTGATGTTACAACTGCTGATATTAGTAGCATAATGAATTCTGAAGTATAGAGACACATCCTATCTACTCATGTTCAAACAAATACCTCAAAACTCATTGGCTGGCGGTTCATTCTACAGCAAGACAATGATCCCAAACATACTGCTAAACATTCTACATGGTGAAACCAAAATGTATTAAAATGGCTTTTATTAAAATTTGACAATGTGCACTTTAACCACATGGGATTTTTTCTATTAGAAATCTCAAATTGTAAAGTACAGAGGCAAATAAATAAATTATGGGTCTCTGTCCCAAACATTATGGAGGGCACTGTATGAGGGCAAATGGAACTTGCCCAATGTGTCAATTAGGTTGGCACGGACAAGGTGGGCTTTTCTATGACTCTAGCACAGCAATGATCTTCAAGTTCATATCCATGTACAGGGATGCAGATTTCTACATCCATCATTCCTTCAGGTGGCAAGTTCCAGACATTTACAAATTCTGGATAGGAAAATAACGTTGGTTCAATCCTTTCTCCACGTGCCCCTACCCTTCCTAGCTGTTTTAAACCTAGGCTCTCTGGTTCGTAAGTCCCCTAATGGAAACAGATCCTTCATATTTACCATCTGGGAACCAACTTTAAAGACCTCAATTAAATCTCCCCTCATCCTATGCTCGAAAGAAACCAATTCCACTTCTTCAACCAATTCTCACAGGTATAAATGTCAAGGCCTAGAAGTCCTTGTAAATCTCATCTGCACCCATTTGCCAGAAACATCTTTCCTGTAATGTGACAAGACTGTAAACCAGGGGTCGGCAACCTATGGCCCCCGGGCCGAATGCGGCCCGTGACACAAAATCATCCGGCCCGCGGCAGATTTTGTGGTTCGCCGAGTGCGACCCGAGTGCCGCCGAGCTCTGGCTGTACCGCAGCCTGTGCAAAGCAGCTGGCACCTTCTGTGAACTCGTTTAAGAAAGAACTGCAGATGCTGGAAAAACCGAAGGTAGACAAAAATGCTGGAGAAACTCAGCAGGTGAGACATGCAAGATTTGCATGAGGCTGCCTCACCCGCTGAGTTTCTCCAGCATTTATGACTACCTTCCGTGAATACGTGATTTGATGCCTGCCATCCGGGGCGGGATGGGGGCGGAATCCATGTGTACACGTGATAGATGTGGCCCGCCATCCGCTCACAGACATGTGTCCCGGCCCCTAAGCAGAACAAGGATGCCGACCCCTGCTGTAAACTGTAGTCAAACTGTGGTCTAGTGTTGAGTACAGTTCTGGAATAGCTTCCTTGTTCCCGTATTATGTGCCTTAGTGAAAAGAGCATCTGATTTGGGTATTTTTTACTTGTCGACGTACCTTTATCTGAGGATTAATGGATGTACTCAGTGTTCCTTCTCACGAATCAATATATTATCACCATTTATTGAATATTCCTTTCCTCACCAACCTCACCCCAACCCACTTCTCTGGATTAAATCATCTCTTTTCTACCGAACTGACCAATCAATATCTTTCTGCAATCTAAATCTTTCCTCTTCACTATCAACCACAATGTGAAATTTCACTAAGCTCCCCTCTCACATTAATGTCTAAATCATTGATCTACATTACGAAAACCAGGGAGAGCATAGTAAACCTAATGAACTCCCAATGGTTACAGCTTTCGAGTCACAAAGAAACTATCGAAAATGTCCCTTGCTTCCTGCAACTACATCAGTTTTGGATCCAATTTACCAGTCTTTCTCTGTTTTTTTTAAAAACCAGCCTGCAAGGGATGATGTTTTCAAAAGCCTTACCTAAAATGCACATAGGCAACAAGCACCCATGTTAACCACCCTCATTGCCTTCTCAACAAATCAATTAGACTTGATTTTTCCTTAACAAATCCAATCTGACTGTCCCAGATAAAGATATGCCTTTCTTAGTGAAGTTTTATAATGTTCCTTAGAATGGATTCCTAATAATTTTCCTATCATCTGAAGTTGAACTAACTGGACTATAATTAGTTGGTTAATTGCTTCCTTAATTTTTTTTAACAATGGCACAACATTAGAAGTCATCCAATTCTCTGGGACCACACTCACAGCTGGACAGGATTGAAAAATTGTCATCCACAACTTCCATCCTTTCTTCATTTAAGAACCTGCACTAAAAGAATTGCCTGTGGGTATCACACCAATAGAAATTCAATTTGACAGAGGTGGAAAGAAAGAAAGGCTTAGACAAGAAACAGTAGTTCAAAAAGAAGCGACCCTACTCTTGGGAAGGACAGTGCGGGGTAACGCTGGGTTTACCTGGAAGTGTGGGCTGGAAACACATTTTGCAAGCTGTCGGAACAGTGGCTCCATTACTTTTACAAACTCTGACGGCTCAATGACATCCAGAATTTCTTCCAGTTCATTCAGAAACATCACTTCCTTTGGACTGTGCGTTTTGGGCCAGAACTTGAGCAAACCTACGATCACCTGGGACAGAAACACAGCAGATACAAATAATCTCATGAGTTTTGAGTTAATACGTTTGGAAACTAAAAATAAGTGACCGGCAGGTGGTTCAGCACGGTGCACCTCAGGCCAGATGAATGGCTCAAAGCGAGATTCATAAAACCAAAGAGCCAGTTATGGCCAGCCGAAACTGATCAAAACCACATCAACAGCTAGCAAAACTACCCCATAATGATGCTTGCAATTAAATCAGGCATTTGCCAACAGAGACTATCCCAGGTTAGAAATCATTGCTACGATTTATAGAGACACAAGAGACTGCGGGTGCTTTGATCTGGAGCAAAAAAACAAGCTGCTGAAGAAATGCATCAGATCAAGCAGCATCAATGGAGGCAGAGGGATTCAGGTCGAGACCCTGCATCAGGACCAAGTGAAAAATCATTTGAAAAAACACTGGATTATTGCAATTTGAAAATGGCAATACCAACAGCTTGGTACTCACCGGCTCTGTAAGGCTGCTGTCTTTCTCAAGGAACTGCACCACACAATAGGCCAGCTGTACAGAGAAAATGACATTGAGTGTTCCCATTTGATCCTTTACAAGTGAGATCTACTGTAATCAATGGCCAATGGCATAACTTGTTAGTCATTCCCCTTTCACTTCATTCTATCTTTTTTTTTGAAGCATTCAGCTGGAGGAAATTTCTGCTCATTCCAGACTGGAAATCTGACAAACAAGAGCAGTAGATGGAGAACTAAAACTGCGTGTTGTCAGGTTAGCAGGAACCTGCCTTGTTATTAGATGTAGTAATCAAGGGACAATGTAGTAAATCTCTGGAGAGGTCGCATGCTAGGTTATTTCTCTCTAGATCTCACTCAGAGACCAGAAGATGTGTGCTGCAGGGAATATCATACATGATGAGGTAGAGAGAACGTTACAATAAAAGTAGAGAATACTGGGAAGGCAGTCAATACAGAAAGAAGCCACTGTCATTAAATTAAGGCATAAACTCAAACTTTCCATTAGTGAAGCTCTTCTCCATTCACCCTTGCAAAGAGTTGCGTTCTTACAGCAGGTGTTGTAATGTTCCTCATAGCTGCAAGTATACAGCCAAAGTATTCCTTACCTGTGGGTGGTACACGCTGAGACTCTTCACCTTATGCAACGGCAATAAAACTCTGATCAGGAACATTTTATGCTCTTCCTTTAAAGGTAATGCAAACCCATTGATTATACTGAAGAAGAAAATGAGAGAGGAGAGAAATTAAACCCTTGATAATTCATATATAAATCCACATATCATAGGCTTCACAAATAACCAGCAATTGATTTTAAAATTTGCCATCAATGTTCTGCGTAGTAATTTTTAATCCCTTGTTCATCACTGCCAATAATTTATCCTTCTTTGTCCAATAGCTGTTCTCTAGAGACCAGCCAAGCATCAGTAGGATATTCATAATTAATGCAATCTGTCTTTGCTTTTGCACATTAGGAAGAAATGAGATAAGGTTTCTCATCAATTCCTTTTCCTATATCTACCATCTCAATCAGGTTCAAACTTGGGCTTTTTCTCATCTGCACAGCTCAGCATGACACAGATTACTAAACCTCTGCTCAGCAGTGAACCTAAAATAAAAATCAAGGGACGGCATTTTCCAGGAAGATGAAAGGAGAATTCCCCTGGAGATCATCCCACCCCAACCTCGGTATTTCTCATTAAATTAAATTGACATAGTACACACTCGTACAGCAATGAAAACAGCATTCACAATGCCCAAAAGAAATACTAGTGACCTGCTGCCAATTCCAAAAAAGTATTTAAGCACATAATCAAATCTGAAGTTTCAGTGCACTGCTGAAGACATGATAAACCAAAAGGCAGGTGTGCTTGCTGGAAGCCAATCAAGTCAACATCAGGACACTATATACTTCGCTATTTTGAATGATTCATACATTTTCCAGATCCCAAAGCATGGTCCAAAATGTGGTAATTGGTTCATGCGAACTACACGCAGAGGGTGGTGAATCTGTGGAACTTTTTACCACAATAAGCTGTGGAGGCCAAGTCAATGGATATTATTAAGGTAGAGATAGATACATTCTTGATTCTTGGTGTCAGATGTTACAGGCAGGAGAATTGAGTTAGGAGGGAGAGATAGATCAGCCATGATTGAATGGCGGAGTAGACATGATGGGCCAAATGGCCTAATTCTGCTCCTATCACTTATGACCTTATAAGTTAGACCGCTTGCCTCACACCTCATCATTAGTTTGAAATTCAACTTTGCACTTTGGTATGTCAAACCAGGACAGGACTTACACAGCAAACCGTAAAGCCCTGGAGAATGTTTCAGAACAGAGGGATGTGGGAGTACTGGTGCATGGTTCACTGAAAGAGTCAAGTCAGGTGGATAGAATGGTGAAGATGGTATCTGGCAAGCTTGCCGTCATTGGGCAGGGTATTAGGTGCAAAGGTTGACACATCGAGATACAGTTGTACAAGTCGTTGATGAGAATATACTTGAATTTCACCTGCCATTGTCCTGTCTACCTTACCAGCTGATCATTCCTGTTGTCTATCTTCCTCCTGACAAACAACACCACATATTTTCATGTCAGCTGAAAACTTTCTCATCATATCTCCTCCAAATATATTTAAGTTGTTAATGCATATAATAATCAACAAGGGTCCCAGTATCTACTGGTCACGGGCTCCAATCACAACAGCAATCCTCCACCATCACCTGCCTTATTACCAAGCCAATTTTTCATCCAATTTGTCAACTTGACTTGGATCCCCTGAACCTTTCATAAGGTCCTTGTTAAAGGCCTTACCAAAGTCCTTGCAAACTACATCAACCACACTGCTCTCATCGACACAGTTGTCTCTTCAATTAATTCAATTCAATTAGTCTGAAAGGATTCATGCTGCCTAGCACAGATCAATTTTGCCTTTCCGCATAGAGATTTATCCCGTCTATTTATCCCAATAATTTCCATACTCTTGACATTAAACAAACTGGTCTTCTCGAATAAATGACCACATTTACTGTTTCCCAGGGATTTTGTATCAAACTCATGGCCATCGAAGATGTAAACATTTCACCAGTTGCCATCAACCTCCTTCCTTGTTTCCCATAACAGCCTGGAATACATATCAGGGCCATTTTAATCCATCTTTTTACCTCAAATTGTGTTTACATGCAGGAGAAACAACCCATATCCACCTGTCACTTGCCAGGGTTTTCCCCACCCCTGCCTGTCTTTTCCAGCTTTCTCCCCCCTACTCCATCCACCTGTAGAAGATCCATAACGTCATCTGTCAATTTTCCACCATTGATGCTGCCTGCCCGCTGAGTTCCTACAGCACTTCGTTTTTTGCTCAAAGTTTAGCTGTCGGTGGACTGAAGTCTAACCAGGAGCTCAGGAAACGTTCTTAGAAAATAGTTGGGGACAGACAAAGGGCTGCTTCTCAGGGTCACTTCAAAGCAAATTATAAGAAGCCAATGAAAAAAATTAACTCGAGAAACAAGGAACTGCAGATGTTTAAGAAGGAACTTTGCCTTCCATCAGTGAGGAGGTGCCTGGTGAACTCACTGTGGTGGATGTTAAATTTGTGTTTATTGTGTGTTTTTGTCATTTTTATTATATGTATGACTGCAAGGCAACGAAATTTCCTTCAGACCGAAAGGTCTGAATAAGAATAAAGGATACTTTACTTTACTTTATGTTGGAAAATCAAAGGTAGACAAAAATGCTGGAGAAACTCAGTCTGAAGAGGGCTTTTGGCCCGGAACGTTGCCTATTTCCTTCGCTCCATAGATGCTGCCTCACCCGCTGAGGTTCTCCAGCATTTTTGTGTACCTTCAGACTGCAGATGCTGATTTACAAAACCACCTGGACTCACACCCTTTTCTCCCCTCCCCCCACCCCTTCCACCTACATTCCATTCTCTGGCTTCACAACTCTTTTATCCTTATCTTGCCTTTTGTCTTTTCATCTCTGGCCTTTGTCCAACTATCTGTCTAAAACTCCCCCACCCCATTCATCTGTATCCACTTATCACTTGCCAGGCTTTGTCCTGCCCATCCTCCCTTCAAGCTTTCTTCCCCCTGCACCATCAAAATCAATCTGAAGAAGGGTTCCGACCCTAAACATTGCCGATCCACGTTTTCCAGAAATGCCGCCTGAATTACTCCAGCACTTTGTGGCTTTTCAAGTAAAGAGTCCTTGGGTTCAGAAGACAGTTGTCAGCCAATTAAAGGCAACTGGCAAAATAGTTTAACGAAGGCAGCGAAAAGAATGAAACTATCATTAAAGGGCTAAGCACCCAATCCATTGCAGAATAAATAAATTATCTTCTCCCAAACAATCTACTTGAATATCTACAATAATAATTTCCCACCAAATCTGTTAGATTAGATTAGATTAGATTCCTTTATTGTCATTCAGGAACCTGCAAAGCAGGTTTTTATCTCCACGGATTTTGCCTCGCCTGCTGACCATTTCCATAATTATTTTTCATATTTCAAATTGCATTCCTGAATCTTCCAGTTCCAGCAAAGTATTTTTTCCTCTCTGTTCTGCTGCCTGACCTCCTGGGCTTTTCAGTTATGTCTTAGATGGTGGATACTTTCCATTTCAAAACTTTCACAACCTTGAGCTATGGTTAGAGGAGTAGCCATTTCATGAATGATACAGTGACATTTCCTCAAGTGTTGTATTATTAAAGCTGTATTCTTCCAGACAAAGAAAGCATATTTTATTGTACTTGTTTGTCATAGATGTAAAAACCATTTGAGGATTCACTGTAGAGTAAGAACATAAGAAAATAATGTAGGAATCAATTTAAGGAACCAGGTTTAGTTGGCTTCCTGGTCAGCAGTTAACCCCCAGATTTGATGGTTGTATCATAGAACATAGAACAGTACAGCAAAAGAACAGGCCCTTCGGCCCACAATATCTGTTGGAACCATGATGCCAAGATCATCAATTATCTTCAATCGTCAATAATATTGTATTAGCACACATATCCCTCCATTCTCTGCATATCCATATGCTTATCCAAAGGCCGTTTAAATGCCATTAATATATCTGCTTCATCCACCATCCTCGGCGGTGCATTCCAGGTACACCACCCTGTGGGTAAAAAACTTGCCCTGCACATCTCCTTTAAACTTTGCAATCTCACTTTAAAGTTCTGCCCTTTAGTATTTCATTTTTCTATCCTGGGAAAAGGATACTGACTGTCTACGTATTTATGCCTCCCGTAATTTTATATACGTTTTATCAGGTCTCCCTGTTAAACCTTCTCTGCACCTGTTCCAGTGCATCCACATCCTTCCTATAATGGGGTAACCAAAACTGCATGCAATACTCCTATGTGGCCTAACCAAATCATTGGTGCAATGTGGCTACTCTTTTTGTTCATTTCCTGTTAATTGCATGGCATGAGTTTTAATTATTCATCAGCCCAAATCTGCAGCACACATGGTCTGAGGAACTGATTGAGCAATTAGATATTAACATGACGACCCCATTTAGGACAAAAGGAGGGTCATTGATGACAATGCCAAAGGTGACGTGACCATGGAACTCTTCCATTAGCGCCCTGTGTGTATGTTTGGTGCACGAGTTCTTTTACATTTGTTTGGAACTCATTACCAACAAGACCAAAGCTTAATAGATATTTATTGTGTTAACGAAGAAACTGCAGATGCTGGAGAATCGAGGGTTACACAAAAAGCTGGAGAAACTCAGCGGGTGCAGCAGCATCTAAGGAGCGAAGGAGATGGGCGACGTTTCGGGTCGAGACCCTTCTTCAGACAGATATTTATTGTAATTGACTTTTGATATTGGAGCGTCGCTTCAAGAGTAGCATGTATTCCCCATCCCGAGAAGCGAGATTAATAGTGATTTTCATGGAATTTCTGTACATGTGTAATAAATCAGTTCAGCAACAGCATTTGTCAGGACCCATAAGTAACCAGGTGCCAGAATCTGCTTGGCTGCCAAGTTAGACTTGGTTCAAGTTAATTTTTGCCGAGATCCTGCGGAATAATGCAATTAAATAAAAATGTGAAGTAAATGTATAATGTTTGTGCTATCCTGCCAAGCAGTAAGTGGCAGAGAAGCCAGACTTTTAATTCATATGAGGCCTAAGAAGGGGAATTGATGACTGAAGTTGCGTGTTAATCTGCTGATGCGTTCATTATGTATATATGTGGAACAGTTCAGATCCTGCCCTTAACATCTCCTTTAAACTTTGCAATCTCACCTTAAAGCTCTGCCGGAAGTGGCCGCGCTGGTTGGCAGCTGCGGCTCACCTGCAGTCCGTCTGTTTTTCTCTTCTGTTTTTGTGTCTTTTTGTGATTGTTCGGTAGAATTTTGTTTTATTAGGTTGTGTATGTGTGGGGGGGAAACAGAGTCTTAGTCTCTCCCTTTCGGGGGGATACGTGTCCCCCGTCACCGTCTGTGCTGAGGCCTAATGGCGGAGCTGTGGCGGCGGCCTGGTTCGGAGCTGCGGTGCTCCAGCGGCGGCGGCGGTCCGCAGAGCTGCGGTGCTCCGGCGGCGGCGGTCTGCTTAGAGCTGCGGTGCTCCGGCGGCGGCGGCCGTCTGGTTCGGAGCTGCGGTGCTCCGGCGGTGGCGGCCTGGTTCAGAACTGCGGTGCTCCAGCGGCGGTCCGCAGAGCTGCGGTGCTCCGGCAGCAGCTGCCGTCTGGTTCGGAGCTGCGCTGCTCCAGCAGCGGCGGCGGTCCGCAGACCTGCGGTGCTCTGGCGGCGGTGGCCTGGTTCAGAGCTGCGGTGCTCCAGCAGCGGCGGTGGCTCGCAGAGCTGCGGTGCTCCAGCGGGGGTGGCGGCTCGCAGAGCTGCGTTGCTCCAGCGGGGGCGGCGGCAGTCCGCTTAGAGCTGCAGTGCTCCAGCGGGGGCGGCGGCAGTCCGCTTAGAGCTGCAGTGCTCCAGCGGGGGCGGCGGCAGTCCGCTTAGAGCTGCGGTGCTCCAGCGGGGGCGGCGCCTCGCAGAGCTGCGGTGCTCCAGCGGAGGCAGTCCGCTTCGAGCTGCGGTGCTCCAGCCGCGGCGGTCCGGCTCAGAGCTACGGTGCTCCAGCGGCGGCGGCGGTGTGGTTTGGAGCTGCGGTGCTCCAGCGGCGGCAGCCCAGCTCAGAGCTGCAGTGCTCCAGCGGCGGCGGCGGTGTGGTTTGGAGCTGCGGTGCTCCAGCGGCGGCGGCCCAGCTCAGAGCTGCAGTGCTCCAGCGGCGGCGGAAGCCTGGATCGCCTCAGCGCAGAGGGAGAACTAGGAGGGACGAAGACAGGGACTTAAGACTTTTGCCTTCCACCACAGTGAGGAGGTGCCTGGTGAACTCATTGTGGTGGATGTTGGATATGTGTTTATTGTGTGTTTTGTTTTTATTATATGTATGACTGTATGGTAACAATTTCGAAATAAACTGGAACGGATTAATTACTTAAAATAAGTTAATTCACTTTGGGGCGTAAATGCTGTGACATGCCCCGCTGAAAAACAAGATGATCCTTGAGCTTACTTTGGGCTTCAGTGAAATAGTATAAGAAACCAAAGACAGAGGTTAAACTGGGAGTGCAATAGAGAATTAAAGTAGCAGGCAAGTTGGAAGCTCTGGGTCATCCTTCAGGATGAAACTGAGCTGCAAAGCTGTCACACAATTTATGTTTGGGTTTTCTTCAATGTAGAGGATATCACAACATATGCACCACATGCACATGGAGGTGTACGTGCACCCAGGCCTCGCCTAGGAACAGCTTTTGGGCCGTTATATGGTGAGAAGGAAAGAGATAAGAGGATAAATAATGTTATTTTTATTGCATTTATACCAATATCCCTCTCCAGAAATGCTGCAGCACCTGCTGAGTATATCCAACTTTTTTGTAATTAATAAAAAATAGTTGTCTTTACAAATGGTAATGGAGTCACAAGCACCTAAATTAGTGAATGGCCTTGTAGTTTACAATACCTGCAGGTGTTTAAGACACAGCTTTCTGTAATCTACAGTGAACAACTTTTTCAGTTCAACATTTACGAAAAGCAAATAAGGCAGTTGACCAAAACTTACCTGCCCAAAATCTCTAGAAGTTCTGCAATCCCATTATGATGCTCAGTTTCATAAATAAACCTAAATAAAAAAGATATTAAAAAAACAGAATCAGATATCAGCACAGGAGAAGGGCCATCAATGCATGTTCCTTAGTCTGTTTTAGAAAAATCTATTGGTTTAATGCTACACTCCTGCAGGCTTTCAAAATGCTCCTTTTCAAATATGTCTGAGATTGCAATTAGATGTAAACTAGACTAAGTGCGACCCGTTGGGTCCCAGTCACACAGGAGATCTGGTCCCCCAATGCAACCTGTTCCCCCAAAGCAATATTCCACCACTCATCCTAACTGTGCAGACGCGGCTCATTTCCCCTCATCCCCAGCACTCATCCCTCCCTCCTCTTCATGTGTGGGAGAAGAGGAGGGGAGACGGGTGTGCGGTGGGAGAGGTGGAGGGGAGTTGGGTGGGCAGGGGTTGGAGGTGGGGAGGAGGGGGGAAGCGTGGGGTGGGGTGGGGGGGGAGCGTGCGGTGGGGAGAGGGGGGGGGGGTGTGTGTGGGAGGGGGGGGTGTGTGTGTGTATGTGTCGCATCCCCAGCTGCAGGACGCTCCCCCCGCAACTCTCCCCATGGGGGAGGTTGGGGGTGTGTGGGGGGGGTTTGGGGGAGGCTTGGAGGTGTGGGAGAGGCGCGGGGGAGTGGGGGAGGGGGTTTGTTGGGGGAGGTGGGGCGTAGGGGAAGGGGTGTGTTGGGGAAGGGGGGTATGGGGAGGATTGGCCACCCCAGACGCAGCTCGCACTCTGCTCACCCCGCACCTTCAGCTTTCGGCCTCACTCAGTGGCTCCGCCTCGTCCTTCTAATCCCCGCAGAAGCAGCCCGCACGCTGCTCTCTCCCCGCACACTGCTCTCTCCCCGCACGCTGATAACTCCTCGCACTCAGCTCACTCCGCTCCTTCAGCTTTATTCTCCTCGCCGCCGGTGATTGACAGCTGGCGCCAGAAGGGGCGTTTAAGTTTTTTAAACCTTCATAACTTTTGTACTATTGCACCGATTGGAACAAAACATGTTGCCCTTGCAGCACAGGAGAATGGTGAGTAAGGTGGCGAAAAATCGTAGCGCCATCGGGTACCGTTTTTGTGCAAATTAAAAACCAACGCATTATCTCATCCAAGGACAACAGTGTTTCAACCATACAAAGCTAATGCAGAAAGGTATTGTAAAGTTTTCCACAGACAGGATCTGTACAGCTCAGCAAGCATTAATTCAGCCATAAAATCTGAACCAAATACTTTGTAAATTAACGTTAAAAATCCACAAAGATAAGGGTTACCCCAAAGAATAATTATAACGCAAATGTAAAACCCCTGTAGCCAGTGATGCAAATGCAGTCAGCCTAGTATAATCCTGAGCAGATATGCACGCAGATATACCGGGGTTCAATCAGGTGGAAGAGAGTGGCAAGAGAATTGAGAAGAAGACAAACATCGAGTTGCCAAAAAGATTGACTGAGCAAGGTTTCAGTGAAATGAATGAATGGCAATACATCAAGTTTCAGGTGGTTGTGGGGGTTTTACAAGAAATGTCCCATTTCTACAGAACATAAACAAATGGATTAAGAAGAGACTGTAGATGCTGGAATCTTGAGCAAATTTTGGAGGAACACAGTAAGTCAGGTAGCATCTATGGAGTGAATGGACAGATATTTCAGGTCAGGATCATACTCTAGGCCCTTCTTCGGACTCCAAATGTCATCTGTCCATTCCCTCTACAGATGCTGCCTGACCCACCGAGTTCCTCCAGTATTTTGTTTTTGCTCTATGTACAAGTGGATCTACAGCATAGATACAAAACGACATAGATGGAACGACATACCAATACCTTTAAAAAGTTAAATATTAGATTTTTAGTTGTTTTTACATTTTAGGAACATGTGTCAAAAATCAAATGCTGGAAATGTGCCAAAAGACCAATACCTTGGCCTCAGATCTAGTGCTGGGAAATGAGAGCCCCTACATGGATATGGCTACATAATTTGTTGGGTGGATTGGCACTCTGGTCTGTGAAATTTACTGCCACGTTGGCTGAAGCTGATATCGATTAAAAAGCCTTTTCCAAGCGTGAAGGACATGTTCCAACAAATAGATGTTGAACAAGAAATGTGAAATTGTCACATCTGTGGAGTTTATATGGCCTGCTCTTCCACGTAGGTTTATGCTGAGAGTAAAACATATAGCACAAGAAGAAACAGTTTTTCAGCCCAAATGACGCGCGTCAGTTCCTTGAAAGAGCAATGCAATAATTACAGTCTCATGCCCTTTCACTATTCTCCAACTTCGCAAGTCATTTTGCTATGCCCATTTGCAACTTATGCCCAAATTGCTTCCCTCAATCACTCAGACTACACATTTAGAATTTAAAATACAGCAAAACTGATTTTCTCGCACCCTTGGATTTAATAGTCTGAAGGGCGGAATTTCAGGTTTTTAGTTGCTATTCCTATCACTATTCCAATACTCTCCTATTCATCTCCCAATGATATTATATGGTAGTCTAATGCATTTCCAGTGGGCTCCAGTGTGTTCAAGGGACAGATGAAATGGGGCCCAAGTATGTCCAAAGAAGCTTGTGAAATAGACCGCGCGAGTCAGATGTTGAAACATCAGGAGCTTCTAACAATGTAATAGCATATTATCACAGTTTCACATGTAACTTCACTGTTTAAAAAGGGAGCAAGACAAAAGAAAGGAAATGATATGCCGGATAGCCTGACTTCAGCAGTTGGTAGAATTTTAGAGTCCATTAAGGACGTGGTAAAATAGGCTGAAGTCACCATTGTTTTCTTAAGGGAAGATCTTGCCTGACAAATCTATTGGAATTTTTTGAGTAAATAGCAGGATAGACATAGGAGAGTCGGTGGATGTTATTTACTTGGATTTTCAGAGGTCTTTGATAAGGTACTGCACATGAGGCTGCTAAACAAGATAGGAACCCATGGTTACACAAAATGCTGGAGAAACTCAGCGGGTGCAGCAGCATCTAAGGAGCGAAGGTGATAGGCGACGTTTCGGGTCGAGACCCTTCTTCCTAGGAACCCATGGTATTGGGGGCAAGGTACTAGCACGTATGGAAGATTGGTTGACTGGCAGAAGGCAAAGAGTGGGAATAATGGGGGCCTTTCTGCTTGGCTGCTAGTGACTAGTGATGTTCGGCAGGGGTCGGTGTTAGGTCCGCTACTTTTTTACTTATATGTTAATGACCTGGATGATGGAATTGACGGCTTTGTGGCCAAGCTTGCGGATTGTAGAAAGACTGGTGGAGGGGCAGATAGTGTTGAGGAAGTAAGGTGTCTGCAGAAAGTCCTGGACAGGTTGGGAGAGTGGGCAAAGAACTAAAATATAAATGCAAGGGTGTAATGCTGAGACTTTATACAGTACTGGTCAGACCACATTTGAAATAGTCTGGGCAGTTTTGGGTCCCATATCTGAGGAAGGAGCGTTTGAGGAGCGTTCGATGGCTCTGGGCCTGTACTCGCTGGAGTTCAGAAGGATGAACATTGAAACCTACCGAATAATAAAAGGCCTAAGAGTGGATGTGGGGAGTATTTTTCCAGTAGTGAGAGAATCTAGGACCAGAGGGCACAGCCTCAGAACAAAACGGCGTACCTTTAGAGTAAAGATGATGAGGCATTTCTTTAGCCAGAAGGTGGTGAATCTGTGGAACGCATTGCCATATATGGCTGTGGACGGCAAGTCATTGGGCATTTTTTAATTGGAGATTGATAGGCTCTTGATTAGTAAGAGCGTCAAAGGTTATGGGGAGAAGGCAGAAAAATAGCTCAGCCATGATCGAATGGTGGAGGAGACTCAATGGGCCGAATGGCCTAATTCTGCTCCTATGTCTTATGATCTATGACTTCCTACTGGGGCACAGCTGGACACTTCTTCAAGTTTAAATTTTTTTTAAACTATACAATGCATTGCAGATTTATTATTACCCATTCAAGCCCTTCTCCATTCTTCCTGAAAGCAATGTCACATACAATTACCTGTAAAAGATATTATTGATTTGTCTTCGGATGTATGCCCTTAAGCCCAGGAATTTCCCATAGATTCTGTGAAGAATTGTCTTCAGGAAATCTCTCTCCCTTGGATCCTCGCTATCAAACAATTCCAGTAACTGTTGAGGGAAATCAAAGAAAAAAACCTGATTGATTTGGACTCTATGAGCAATACACATACTTTGGGACATATCTCAGTATTTTCAAGTGTAACATAAGCATCTAAACAACATTTGCTTAATTCTTGTTCCAAAATTATATTTTAATTTATTATCCTTGATTTTTAGCCACTTGACATGAACACTGAATCGAACTCTAAACCTGAAGAACATTCTGAAATTATTTTGTTCTGCCTTGAAGTTAATTTTACTCCAAGTATAAAATGTTGCAGTTCATAGTCAATCAATGAGCTGTCTATCCGAATACAGACCAAGTGAAGCATTACATGTTCTGTGCAATCAATTTGAACCACTCTAAAACCGTGAATATTTTGGTTGCTTACTAACAACGCATTGTCTCCACAGCTGGTTCTTTCAGAACTTTGGGAAGAATAGCATAATGTCACGCAACACGGAAACAAGCCCTTCAACCTACCATAGCGCAATCATCAGGCATCCTTTTACAATAAAATTGAATGAATATAATTGTATAAGTACCCATTTATAATAAAATTATATCAATGCAATTCTATTCCCTTTACACCCTTAATGTTCACCATTCACCTGCATAGTTGGGGCAAGTGGCAGCTGTTAATTAATTTACCAATCCGCACCTTTGGGATATGTAAGGAAAGCAAAGTACCTGGGAGAAACCCACAGTCACAGATAAAACCTTCAAAATAGCATTGGAGAGCAGTATCGAACCCTACTCACTGGAGCTGTGAGCTAGTGCTCTATTGGCTGTACCACGGATACAGGTAATTTGTTTGAATGGTTGACGTCTCGGGTCGAGACTCTTCTGATCAATCTGAAACATTCAGTTTCTCACTCCCCCGATGCTGCCTGACTTGCCAAGAGTTGCGGTCTGTTTTAAAACATTCCTGTTTGCAGCTGGAATGGTTCATGTGCCCTCTGCGGTGAAGGCAGACATCCAAAACCTCAGCAATTGCTTTCTCCTCCAATGCAATTTCTTCTATCTCACTTTCTAAGAAATCCAAATGTACCCTTGATCCTCTCAGTCTTGCTAATTTACTCATTTTTTACATTGTCATTGTTTCCTCCTTTGCTGCTTAATTCTAAATCCTCCCAATACTCAGGTTTACAACAACATATGCTCATCCTTATAAACCACTAAGTGTCTGTTCGCTAGGAGCTCTCAATGGAATGCAACTTAATTGAGAATTATAAAATACTACATTAAATGTCTTTTGTTCCACATTTCTTGCCAAAAGTAATTTAAATTTAGCCACAGGGTTTTCAAATCTGTGGAATTAATTGCCATGGATGTCAGTGTGGGTTGTCATTGGCTATTTAAAAAGCAGAGGTTGATAGGTTCTTGATTAGTAAGGGTGTCAAAGGTTACGGGGAGAAGGCAGGAGAATGGCGTTGAGGGGGAAAAATGGTTCAGCCATGGTTGAATGGTGGAGCAAACTCGATGGGTCTAGTGGCCTAAATTTGCTCCTATGTATTATGAACTTATAATTTCCCAACTGGATTTAAACAGTATAACCTTCATACCTATGTAATTGTATTTTAATACTCAAGTATCAGTCTTAATTTCTTCCTCCAGTTTTTCATGACAAAAATATTTGAAGGGCCTATTGTTGCAAGCTCAGTGTTAGAGTCAATTGGTCAACATTTCTTTTTGTTTGGCCCCGAAATGTTTCAAGATCCTAGGATGAAACAGTAACTTGCTCAGATGCTTTCCAACATGCAAATCAACATGAATAATCAATTACTGACATTTATTCCCAATTATGTACCATATTTGGAATGACCTGCTAAAGTGCACTATTTTTAATGGCAGAGCTTTTCTGGTTCATTGGATTTGGTCAGCATGTCATTCTGGATGCTCTGAATTTATATTACAGCTAGTTATTAGATAGCTAGTATGATCCTTCCTTATTGTGTCTGTCTATAGCTCCGCAACACCCAATAGATTATCCCAAGTAGCACCATGCTATTTGTAAAAGGTTCTCAGGCCCCTTTCGGTCATGGCCGACCGTATGTGCTCCAGGGTGCTATTGCCTATATGGAGGACGCCTGTGCGTGACTTTGTTTAACGAGGGGAGACTGGTGCACAGACAGTCACCACACGGTCCTTGACAGATCTGCGTCAGGATCCAGTGGCATGGAGTCCAGGACGACCTGAGACCCTTTTCTGCTGCAGCCTTAATCTGCCTTCCCAGCCGTTGTGATACTCCACTAACTTCAGCCATTATCCTCCGCCTGTTCCAGGTTCCTTGGTTGGATTGCTCTTTGTCAGAGACCTCCCCCTCGACCTTACTGTCAAGGGGGGGCCCTACCAGCAGCATAGCTTCAGACGGCATCGCTCTCAGGATCTCAGGTCCACACAAGCTTCTCCACCACGACAAGGTGACAATCCACGGAGAAGCAATCTCCGTTAGAGGTTCAGGAAATTACATATTACCACCCAACTATGTATCACTTGGCTACCAAGCTAGCTTTACTCCTTTGTGCAAGGCAGTGGATGTACTCACCGACATGACAAACTTCTGGTCTACATACTTCTTTGCTACATTTGGTTGGAAATCGGCACACTCAAGGAATCGCAGGAAAAATTCATAGACGAGCTGGAAAGAGGAGGAGCAAGAAATAATACAAACGGAGCTTTCTATTGTTTAAATACAGCAATATCAATGAAAAGCAGAGGTAAGGCAGTTGGACCGTTGAACCTGCTACATAATTTAATAAGATTATAGCTGGCCTAATTGTAACCTCAACTCCATATTACAACGATAACTCCATATTACAACAATAAACTCGCCTAGAAACCTTAACTTTTCACCCCCTTTTCTATCTACCTCTAGCTTTCTCAACAATCAAAGATTCTGTTTTCACAGCACTTTGACGAAAAGATTCAAGAACTCTCAACCCTCTGACAAAAAAAATGATCCTGTCTATCTTGAATAGACAACCTCTTCAAGAGAAAATATCCACCCTTCATAAACTACAGGATCTTACATGTTTCAATAAAGTTCTGCCTCTTCTAAAATCCCATGAATACGTCTAGCTCGCCAACTCCTCTGCACGAGACAACCTTTCTCTTTGTTAAACTTTCTGTGAACTGCTTCCAACATATTAATATCCTGCTTGAAATAGAGAGGTTGATACACAAATTTCCAGGGATGAACACCCTATGTAATTTCATTGGTTAAAGTGAATGTTGTGACAAAGATATTGTGATTCTGCACTGGGATGTAAATAGATTGAGTGATTAGATAAAAAAAAGAACAAAATTAGTTTAATGTCAGTAGGATAAATCAAAAGACTGCAAATGAGTGAAGCTCAAGGGATCCAGGTGTTCTTATGTATGCAAAAAGTTATCAGGCAAATCCAATAAGCAGTTAAGAAGTCAAATGGCAAGTTGGTCTGTATTGCAAATAGGTTATCGTTAAAGAATAGGTAGGTTTTATTAAGTTGTATAAGGTGTTGATGAGGCCACACAGCGAATTAACATGCACATTTCTGGATCCCTTACCTACAATAGGATCTAGCAATACGGAAGCCCACCCAAATGACATTAGGCTAATTTCTGGTATGAGAGAGTTGTCCTATAGAGAGACTGGACAGTTTGGTCTGTATTCTTTGCAGATGATAAGAACAAAGTGTGACTTTATTTAAACATATAAGATCCTAGCGGGTCTTAATAGGGTAGATATTGATATGTCGTCTTCAGTGGACAAAGCTGCAAAATAAGCTGCCGGTCATTTAAAACCAAGATGAATTAGTGATCTTATGATCACTCGATGGACAGAAATATCCTGACCCTTCAGCACACAGGTACAGTAAGGAAGCAATCCGGAAGCACTGGGCAGGCTTATTGTTCCCTCAAATATGGTCATTGGGGCAGCCTCGAAGTAAGAATGAAGCATCAGGGGCCTATGACTCACACAACCCCCCAACTTCATCACATTTAAAAATTATCCAGATGAACACTTAAAGTGCTAAACCTATAAGTCGATGAGCACAGCTAGGAAGTAAATAAAAGTAAAATTTGGTTGGCACAGGCACAGGGCAGTTATTCTATGCTATAAATTTCTATGATTAGGTCTTTCAACATTTCTACATATTAAGTTAGGCTAGCCACAGAAAGTAGCAATGTTACAAAATGTTGAGATTTTAAAAATTAAGTCTGAAATTTATCCCCTCAGATAAAGCATAAAAAGAAGTTTAATTTGACACCTAATTCACTTTCATATCTTCAGTATTAAAAACGTTATGGTCATTTTCATACTCGGAAGTTAGGACCTTGTTCCCTATTGCTTTTCCATTTACTTAACACAAAAGCTGTGATCAAGGACAGTCAAAAGCCCATAACTTTCTTAAAAATTAAGAGAACTGAATAAAAATTTCAGTTATTATAGATTGAAGCATTCTAAAACAAATATGAAACAATCTTACTTGGGTGACCTGAAATTAAAGCATATAATTAGTTAGTTACCTAATTGTAGCTAATTACAAAATTCAATTATTAGATCTAAACATCTATCTATTTCTTAAGAAAAGGTTAACGTTTTTAAAAAGCCTAAGTGTCCAAATAACATTCACACAAGAATTCACAATATAACATGATTTTTAAATCTCATTGTCATGAATTTAATCATCTTGCGAGTGGGATTTTGTGGAACGCGATCGTTTGGAACGTTGCGGTTGCGGTGAATTTAAACCCCATATTGGCAGGAAAAGTACTGCCGGTTCGTATGGGTCCTAAGTCACCTTTTCGCAACGTGAAATTTTGATTAAAGGCAAGTTTATATGAAAAAATAAACGGCGTACCTTGCCTTGTCCCCTACGTGAGATCCGTCCCGTTGTCGGCATTAGAAGATGATTTTAATTTTACTCCTGCTGTTAAAAGCGATTTTTCTTCAGAAACTAAACCGCCTGTTCAAAATCGATTTGAACAGGCTGAAGAAAAACCACATTTTAAACCCGCCCCCCTCTCAAAGGCGCCAAAGTCGCGCACACGGCCAGTGACAGAACTGCAGCACCGTTGAAGGTAAGTTTTGTAACATACCTACAGAAAGACTTGTGTTCTTACAGAACCAGTTGTGCTTGAACAATTACATCCCAAAGGTGAAATGACCTCCACTGATCTACCTTTCTGTTAAGACCAATGTTGAACATTGATGTAAAAAAAAAAATCACATGTGTAAAGTCTAGCACCCTAAAACTAGAGAATATTTTCCAAATTGTCAATTTCTGCAATCTTGCCACTCACATCCTTGCATGATGTCACATGAATCTTCCCCCTCTCCCTACTGCACTCTACAATAAGCCACATTAAACACCTCTGGCCATCACAAATTTCCACACTAGTGCACCTTACCTGTAGATGTGGCCAAGCAGCTTCAAGTGTGGGTTCATCTTCCTCTGGATCAAATTCTGCTCCAGTGGGGTTAGACGAAGGTGGCAATGTCCTGAACAGGTTTATTGAAAACTGTGGACGCAAACATTTCATGGTCAAAGAGGTGATTGCACATGCTAAAAAGAAAGCAATGCGGCAAGTGGACAACTCAGATAGGGATAGACAAACAGGCAACAGTTCCGACATTTCCTGACTTTTGAAACCTTTTATTTGTCAACCAATCAGCTTTACATTAAACTTACTATTTTAAGTCCCCTCTTTATTTGATAACATATCCCAAAACAAGTTATATATTTATTACTAGGCATCTCAGAACATAAAGGACCCAGGATGGTTTCTTGTTTATCTTTTGGGGATCAACTGAACCAGAAATCAAGAGACATGATGGAGAAATGAGAGGAAAGGAAGTAGTGAGGTGACCGGACAATACTTTAAATCAGCATTACACAGGTTCAAACAGTCCTGACACATTTTAGGCAGAGGTCATAGCTTCCCACAGATAGTAAGAGAAAATAGAAAACAATTGTAAATTACTGGTATAATTTCTACAGGCTGTGATTTTTTTAAATAGCCAGGTAATTAAAAGGATTCTAGGGACCAGAACACATAAAACAAATGCATCTGTGTAGGATCAAATGATAAAGATCAGAGGGAATAAAGATACACAGATCAACAAAATTAATAAAAGAAATAAAGGCTAGATAAAAAACACACAAGAATTAATTTCTAGAGACGTTTTCACTTGCTGACTAGACTAGAAACCTTTTGACCATGCAAATGGTTAGAATGTTACCCACCAGGAATAGTTACCACAAGCAAATAGCATAGATGACAAATGAGTCCTCGGGCTCTTTTCCCCCTTCTATTCCTTTGATCCCGTCTCTTCCCACAGTCCCACGTCATGCTGTGTTTCCTGTATCCATTTTGAACTTTCCCTCTCTGATCCTGAAAGTCTTCAGAGACATTCACGTCATCTCCCTACATCCCTTCATCCTAATCTCTATGAATTCCAAAGCCAACAAGATGCTCAACTTTCCTTCTGCTGTCCTCACCTCTGTGCCCATTTCTTTGGCCATGTATCTTTCCCTCAGATTGAAATTTTCTCTTTTTCTGATCCACACACATCCCCCCCTTCTCACCACTTATACTCTCCACATCTGCTCACTGCTACCAAAATTGCACCATCTCAATTTATCCAATCCACTTAACTTCTAACCTAAATTTACTCTGAATTTGGAGGACGTAGTGAAGTCTACGCCCAACAATGTTACCAAACCCGCTGGCATCCAGGTGATGGCATCATTCAATGAACTGACTTTTTACTCACAGAACACCACTTGTATGGCACCTCAAAAAATCCCTGGACCCACAGGGATAACCTCTTAACATCTGGCCAATATCTCTTAGAAAGTCGTAGAGCATATTTCATCTGGAGATCATCCCTCTACAACCCACAGCCTCAGTCCCTAACCAATTCTGTCTGCTCCCCAAAGACAGTCTTGGAAGGTCCCTTCTATCAACCTGCTCATGTTCATCAACCTGCTCTTTCTCCCCTTGTCCAGTCATTACCCACAAGCACCTATGACACCTGATGTATTTTGCCACTTTGGCAGTTTCCTTATTCAAATCGCTAATGTACGTCGATAAATCACTGACACACAGCAGGATGGTTTGTGGGCCATTTGCATCTTTCTTGAACAGAGGCCCAACTAGTCTTTCTCCTCCAGCAGCATCTTCTTGTGTTCAATCTCACCTTGAACGACATCTTAATGAAGCTCACGAAACAGGTTATTTAATTCTCTTTGGGATACATGAGCAGATGGTTGTTATTTCAGTCCTTCTCAGCCCCCTCTCACATGTCTCCTTTTGTACATTGATATTGGTATTGCTTCCTGTACTCATACATAATTTAAATGCTTCATTACTTTTGCTGCATTTTCCACCCAATTCTAACTTTCACCTGGTTCATCTCTGACTCTTCCTTTCCTTTGCAAAATACCCTGTTCAAAGCGCAAGATTGACCCCAATCTTCAAGTTGCTTGTCATACAAATTCTCTAACATAAAATGCTGGAAATATTCAGCAGGTCAGGCCACATCTGTGGAAAGAGAAACAGAGTTAACATTCCAGGTCGAAGACCTTTTTGATAGAACTGGAAAGGAGATGAAAGAAGCTTGAGAGAGCTGGAGAGTGGAGGGAGGCAGATGTCTGTGATGGGGTAAAATTGGGGTACCCAACGGGATCCGTTGGAAACAAGGTTATTTAGTCAATGAGTGGATGGGAACAGTCAGAAAGTGAGAACACATTACGAAGAATGTTACAATGAGGCCCAATGCAAGCTTAGGAAACACTATCTCATCGTTTTATCTGGGCACACTGCAGCCTTCCACTAATATTGAATTTTACAACATCAGGCAACTTGATTTTTCTGCCCCTATTGGTTGTCCCACTGTGATATTGGCCTGGCCAGTTTACTTGCTCAGTACCAAAGGCTTGGATGGCGCAGAATTTATGAGGTGTATCCACAAGAGTTTTTTGAAACAGAACGTGAATAATCCAACCTGAGAGGGAAACATACTGGACCTTGTGTTGGGAAATGAGCCCGACTAAATGACTGGTGTTACAGTGGAAGAACATTTTGGGAATAGTGATCACAACCCCATATGTTTTAAGATGGTTTTGAATAGGGAAAAACCTGAAACTTGTGGGGAGGTAATAAATTGGAGCAAGGCAAATTATTAAACAAGAGCTCGGGAGCATAAGCTGGGATCAGGTTTTATTGGGTTGGTCCACATCAGACACGTGTGAGTCGTTTCAAAGCCAGTTGATCAAAGTTGGAAATTGGCATATTCCACGAAGCAAGAGGAATAAGGATGGCAAAATAAGGGAACTTTGGATGGCCAGAGAGGTTACAAATTTGGTCAAATAGACAAAAGAAGCACATGCAAGATTTAAGAGGATGGAATAAAACACAGTCTTTGAGGAATAAAGAAAGGAGGAAAGAACTCAAGTGGGTGATCAGAAAGGCCAAAAGGGACCACGAGTTAGCTCTGGCAAGTAGAATTATAGAAAATCCCAAAGGTTTTTATATCTATATTAAAAATAAGAGGGTAACCAAGAAGAAGGTATGAAGGAAGGAATTTGTGCTTGTGAGGAGGTGATTTACTAAACGAGTACTTTGCATCTGTTTTCACCAAGGAGAAGCACATGGAGGACGAGATCAGAATACTAATATGCAAAGATAGCTTGAGGTTAAGGAGGAGGAAATATTGGGGCTCTTGAACAGCATTTAGGTGGATAATTCCAAGGACCTGATGGAATCTATCCCATGTTATTGAGAGGGGCAAAAGAGGAGATTGCAGGAATTGTGATGCATATCTTTGCCTCTTCCTTTGCCACAGGTGAGGCCCCGGGGGACTGGAGAGCAACTAACGTTGTTACTTTATTTAATAAAGTAGTAGAGAGAATCCAGGGAATTATAGGCCAGTAAGTCTCACGTCATTCGTTGGGAAGCTATTGGAGAGGATTCTTCGGGATAGGATTTATTCCCATTTGGAAGAGAATGGGTTAATTAGGAACAATCAGCATGACTTTGTACATGGCAGGTTATCTTACTTACTTGATTGAGTTACTTAAGGTGGTGATGAAGGTGATGAATGAGTGTAGGGCGGTCAATGTTATCTACATGGATTTTAGTCAGGCGTTTCATAAAGTACCCCTTGGTCGGCTGATCCAGAAATTCAAGATGCACGGTATTAACAGTGACTTGGTCGTGTGGATTCAGAACTGGATTACTGATAGAAGAGAAAGGGTTGTGGTGGAAGGACAATATTCAGGCAGGAGGTCTGTGACCAGTGGTTCCGCAGGGATCTATGCTGGGACGACTGCTGTTTGTCATGTATATAAATTGCTTGGATGTAAACATACACGGGTTGGTTAGTAAGTTTGCAGATGACACCAGGATTGCTGGGGTCATGGACGGTGAGGAAGCCTGTCAAAGTATACAACGGAATATAGATCAGCTACAGCAATCGGTGTAGAAATGGTAGATGATGTTTAATCCAATCAAGTGTGAGGTGTTGCACTTTGGGAGGTCGAATGTAAGGGGAAAGTATACAGTTAATGGGAATTCCCTAGAACAGCGTTGATGTACAGAGAAAAGGGTTCCAAGTCCCCAGCTTCATGAGAGTGGCAACACAATAGATAGAGTGGTAAAGAACACAAATAGAGTGGTATGCTTGCTTTCATCGATCGGGGCATTGAATGTGAGAGCTAGGAAGTCGTATTACAGCCGTATAGGACTCTGATTAGGCAGCATTTGGAGGATTGTGTGCAGTTCTCGTCGCCACATTGAAGGAAGGATGAAGAGGTTTTGGAGAGGGTGCATGAGGTTTACCAGAATCCAGGTGTTAGCTATAATGAGATGTTAGACAAACTTGGATTATTTACTCTGGAACGTCATAAGTTGAGGGGAGACGTGACTGACAGATAAAATTATAAGACACATAGATAGGGTGGACGGTCAGAACCTTTCTCCCAGGATGAAATATCAAAGACAAGTGGGCCTAGCTTTAAGGTGAGTGGGTCAAAGTTTGAGGGAGATGTATGGAGCAAGTTTATTTTTATAGAGAGAGTGGTGGGTGCCTGGAACGCACTGCCAGGGGTGGTGTGGAGGCAGATACGATAGTGGCATTTAAGAGGCTTTTAGATAGGCACATAGACACGCAGGGAATAAGAGGATGAGGATCACAAGCAGGCAGAGGAGATTTATTTAACTTGGCATCATGTCTGGCATGGATATTGTGGGCCCATGGGCCTATTCTGTTGTTGGATGTTCCATGTTTAACTACTCCCATTCACTCATTGACCAGATATCCTTGTTTAAATATTATCCCGATGACCACCCTAATGAGAGACATCATCCCTCTCCCACATTCCCTGCAGCTTAACAAGCTTATTTGTTTTTTCTTCCCAGTTCTAACAAATGCCCTCAATCTGAAATAGTAATTCTGATTCTCTTTACACAGATGTGGCCTGACCTGCTGAGAATTTCCAGCATTTTCTCTTTTTATTATCTCAAGCATTTTTGATTTTCATACATAATGCTCTATCTTGTTCATCAAGAACTCTCAATCCCTTTTACACTTTTCCAAAAAAGCTAACACAAGCTCAGAGGACACCATTTTATCTTTTGGCATCGTAACATAGATCTCTGGATTCAACACTTCATTTTCAGATATCTAGTGTTTCCAGAATACATCAGGTCCCATAGCAGAAGCGTCCACGAGCTAATTCTGCTACCGCCACCGTCTATTGCATCAAGTGATGGCTCCCACTGATTGTCGCCGGAAGCTAGCATCCCTTTCAAAACGGACGATGACAGCGATGTCAAAATTTGAAACATGGAAGATGGACATGAAAGAAGAATACATCAGAACTGGTCTCTTTAACTGTCCCATTTCACCTCTTCCACAATCATCCTTACAGCTATCCTAGCTTCACTGTTTCAGATATTCCTTTTATCCTATTCATTCCTTTCCCACTCTCTCTGTAACTTCATAGTAACTTGTTTTCTCTTTCCTAGTCTGACCAAGTCTTTGAGTCTAAACATGAACACTGCTTCTCTTTCTACAGATGCTACCTGACTAGCAAGGTATTCCAGCAATTTTTGTCTTTATTTTGGCTATAACTTGTTAACTTAGAATGTTTGCTTGCTTAAAATGTAGTCCAATTCTAACAACGTGCCGTTCCTCCAAGGTATGAAAATCTAAAGCGAGTTACCGCACTGCTGGCTTTCATTCCATCTCAGTGGAAAGCAAATAAAGATTTCTGGAATTCACATTCCGCACTATATGAGAAGCTCAGAATACAACTTAAAACTTCAAAAGTCAGAGGGGCAGCAGGCTGTCAGCTGGAGCAGAACTTGGAGCTTGAGCAATAGTTGATGTCGCTGCAGTCTATTCACCAAGTGGAGTGTTTTACAGACAGCGCATTTCTGGAGCTGACAGCACTGCTGCTCAAAGCAGTGCAGATAGGGGGCTTCTGGAGGACATAAAAAGAGAAGATAGATAATGTGGAACTTCCCCCCCCCCATAGGAATTCTTCTCTCTGACTCACATTTGGTTCTGATTATTAGCAGGTTTAATTATTAATAGGCAATTGGCCTTCACAGGGATTTGAGCCCAAGTCATGATTATTACAGAGGTGGGAAGAGAGAAGTCAAAGTTCTACGGGATTAGATGGCTTTTGAATGTACAATTGATTTTAAGGTGGTAAAATGCTCCATGGTTGTCAGGTCAACAATGACACTGAACAGCTGGAATATATTCTGAAGGAAGAGGGTTAAAATATAGAGGCCAGATCATACTGGTACCAACAACAGGAAGAGGAAATGAATAAGATTGATATCCTGATATAAGGAAAAGAGACCATGAAGCAGGATCTCAGTGGTAATCTCCAGATTACTTACCATGCTACTTGCCACTAAATATAGGACAGTAATTGAAGTTGTGAGGGGTTGTGAGGAGAACAAGCTGAAGGCAATAATAAGACACACAAACAATTACTGAAAAATAGCTTATGGAAATGCAGACTGTGCCTAGTTATAGGTTTTCAAAAGAGATAGAAAGGGAGATTAACAAACAAAATGTGGGAGCTTGTGGGAATTTTTAAAGAAACAGCTGTGAGAACTGTTTCTATATTAGGATCAAATGAAGGTCATATCACTGGAGCTTTGGAAAAAAAGGGCAATTACACTGGAGGTTGAGTACTATAGATCTCCGTACCATTGAGAGGAAATTGAAGGGCAAATTTGCATGAAAGCTTTTAAAAGTTCAAATACATGAAAACAGTCATAATGAAGCATTTCAATTACAATAATATGAACTAAAATTGTTAATGTAAACAATACCTAAATACTCCTAGCCTGCATGTAACAGCTCCAACATAGGAGGAGAAATTCAGAATTTAATTTCAGTGAGTGAAACTGGGCAGGTGAAAAGAGTTATTAATGGAGAGCATTTCTGAGGTAGTAACAATAATTCAGTTTGATTTTCTCTACTTTTCTAAAATCATGACTATAAAATAGAAAGAAATGGCCTAACACGGTGTAAAATGGTAGGTGCCTGGAACTCACTGCCTGAAAGGGAAGTACGGGCTGAAACCTCACATTTGAAAAGTTCTTCGAGCAGGGTTCTGGAAAGTAATTACGTTAAAATAGCTTCATCAAATTGGATCAAATGGGGGCCTGTTTTCAAATTGTTTTCAGGATTCTTTTAATTAATCAGAGAGTGCCACACCAATCAAAATTATGCAGTCTCTCCCCTTTAGCGGAACTGAGC
This sequence comes from Okamejei kenojei, assembly GCA_035221665.1. Taxonomy (NCBI): domain Eukaryota; kingdom Metazoa; phylum Chordata; class Chondrichthyes; order Rajiformes; family Rajidae; genus Okamejei; species Okamejei kenojei. The sequence continues at coordinate 116,117,996 of CM069135.1, read as the reverse complement.
TTCAGGAAATATCTGATGTATTAAATAGCACAGCCGAAAAATATTAGTCTGGCTTCTCCACTGTGTATATAAAACATAAATTTGTGCATGCATACCATAATAACAGCCTCTGGGTAAATAGCTTCTGTGATGACATCCCGATTGTGTGTGATGTATTCCACCATCTCATTCAAACCTGCCCGCTTCACCTCTTTGTATTTGAGGTCACTGAGAGGGTCAGAGACAAAGTCAAAGAGAACACAGCATTGTCGTAATTTCTGAACAAATAGCTCTTCTCTCTCGTGAGACTGTGCATCTGTGAAATGGAGAAGCACATTTAAAAAGTGTTGGACTTAACAAGAGCATTTTATTATACTATGCATTTGAGAAAAAACAACAATACTTGTTTAACTACATGCAATCATATTATAGACACTTCTCCAATATTTACAGAGGTATTCACTCATGCATTTAAAACAATTTTAAACATACAAAACAATGGTAATACAAATGCAAAATAAATCAGAGCAGCCAGTCCTGAACTCATCCGTCCAGAGCAAGTGTATTTATCAACATTTGGTACGGTAGAGGGAAAAACACCCATGTTTCAGATCTATTGTCACCAGAGATAGATGCAGGCGCAATTTCAGTTGGTGAATTAAAAAGAATGATTACATTATGCAATGTTAAAACACACCATTTACTCATTTTATATCTTTTAGGGCATGGACACTTCTGGCAAGGCCGGCATTTTTTATTTTCCATCCCCAACTGTGTTTCTGCTGAAGCCACCCCTACATCGTGGGATTTTCATGATTTAGACTCAGTGAAGATGAATGACCAGTAACGTACTTCAGGAATGGTATTCGTCGTGAAGGGGAAGCTGAAAGTGATGGCAATAACATGGATCTTTTAACGTCATTGTCACAGGTCGAGTTGAGAAGTGCTCCTGCAGAGCATTGGGCAGATAGTACACACTGTGCACTCGTGGAAAGAATAAATGTTCAGGTGATAGATGTGGTCCAATTATGTGGGCTGTTTTTGTTCTGTTTCACTCAACTGTTGCTATCGTTAAACCCTCCCACACAAGTGGAGTGTCTTTAATTGCATTCGTGACTTGTGCCTTGTAGGTGGTGAAACGACCTTGAGGCGGTGGGGCGAGTCACAAATCAAAAGATATCCAGATTTAGACCAGCTTTTGTTGGCTGACTACTCTACAGCAGCGAGATCAAGTGTAGACTCGGCGCCAGTTTCGGTGAACACTTGCGCTCGGTTCACCAAGGCCGACTAATCTCCCGGTTGCAAACTATTTTAACTCCTCTTCCCATTCTCATGCTGACTTTTCTGTCCCGGACCTCCTTCATTGCCAGAGTGAAGCCACGCGTAAACTGGCGGAATAGCACTTCATATTTCACCTGGGTAATTTACAACCCTATGGAATGCACAATGAATTCTCCAATTTCAGATCAATTAGTAACTCCCCCATCCCCTTCTTCCCCACCACCCCGTGTCCCAACTGTACTCTACCCCATTTCATCCCTTCCCCTCCACCTACATCCAGCAGCTTAGGATGGGCAGGATTCAGCCTGGCAGATAACAGGTAGATACAGGTGAGAGCGATTTTTGATAGGCAGATGGATGGACAAAGGCAAGAGGTCCAGTGACATAAGGTGTGAAACGAAAGGATTACTTAGACTTAATTCCTCCCAAGCTTTCGCCATTCTGTTCAGTTATGTGCGACGTCTTCCATCCTCGATGGGCATGCGTCCCGGGCTTCCAAATCCTTCTGGAATGTTCGCCTCTATGTGAGTTTTGGTCGGTCTCGTTTCCTTCTTACGTCGGGTTGCCATGTCATTGCTATCTTACGTGCACATTCTGGTGACATTCTGAGTACGTGCCCTGCAAATTTCATCCTGCATACCTCTATGTCCTGGCTGAGAGGCTTTGTTGCAGTTTCACGGTAGATCACCTCATTTGTGATGTGGTCTCTGTAGCTAGTCTTCAGGATCTTCCTCAAGCAGCGTTGTTGGAATGCATACAATTTCCTTTTCATCTTCACATTGATTTTTCATGTCTGACTGGCATAGAGGGCTGTAGGGAGGACTACGGACTGGAATAGCATCTTGGATATCCCGCCACTAGACCATATTGGCTGCATTCGTCTGAAGACTGATGCAGCTTTACCAATTCGGGAGTTGATGTCGACCTCGACATCTCCAACTTCTGTGAACATGTTGCCAAGATAGGTAAATCTTGTGGCATTTTCCACAGGTTCCCCATTGATTATCAGTTGATCTGTTGGCTGCTAGTCTCCAGTCTGCATGGTCTTAGTCTTCTGGCAGCTGATCTTTAATCCAACATTTGATGCATTCTCCTCCAGAGCGGTTGTCATCTCTTGAAGGGTGTGTCTTGACTCTGCTAGTAGTGCAATGTCATCGGCACAATCTAGGTCTGTGAGGTGTCTTCCTATTCAATTCATGAAGATATTTCCAGACAAAAAGTGCTGGAATAACTCAGCGGCTGGGGGGGGGGATTCTTCGGATGCTTTCCACTGTCAAGCTCCATCACAGCTTGGTTTGAGAACAGCTATGCCCAAAACAGCAATAAATTGCAGAATTGTGGATATAGCCGAGTCTGTCACACAGAACACACTCCCCACCACTGACTCCATCTACACTTCACAATGCCTCAGTAAAGCAGCCAATATAATCAAAGACCTTTCCTACCCCGGCCATTCCTTCTTCTCCCTGCTCCCATAGTGTAGAAGATACAGAAGCTTGAAAGTGTGCAACACCAGATTGAGGAACAACTTCTCCCCTCTGTTATTTTGGGCTTTTGAACAGTCCTTCCATACGCTAGGATACTGTTCGATTCTCTTCTACTTCATTGAGGACATTGGACTTCGTCTCTGGAACATTTGCACTACAATGCTGAGAATTATATTCAGCACTGTATCTTTCCCTTTGATCTACATATTACTCTTGAGTTTGGTTTGTTTGTTTTTATGTATAGTATATGATTTAATTGGATAGTGTGCAAAACAAAGCTTTTCAAAGTATCTTAGCACTTGTGACAATAATAAACCTAAACCTAAAGATTGGTTGATTTGTGGACATAGTGGAGAGTAATCCTGAGCTCTAGGATGATATCAATGTGTTGGTGAAATGGGTTAAGAAATAGCAGATGGAGTTTCACCTGGATACATGTGTGAATCCAAGAAAGTATTGAGAAACAATGGGACCTTGGTGTGCATGTCCAAAGTGCCTTGAAGGTGACAGTGTAGATAGGACACATGATTTGGAAGCTATAAGGGATGCTGGTTCTTACTCCAACGGGATCCCACGACTGGCCATATCTTTCCATCTCCACCCCTTTCTGCTGTCCGCAGAGACCGTTCCCTCCGCAACTCCCTGGTCAACTCATCCCTTCCCACCCAAATCACTTCCTCCCCAAGTACTTTCCCCTTCAACCGCAGGAGATGCAACACCTGTCCCTTTACCTCCCCCCCTCGACTCCATTCAAGGACCCCGACAGTCATTCCAGGCGAAGCAGAGGTTCACTTCCACCTCCTCCAACCTCATCTACTGTATCCGCTGTTCCAGATGTCAACTCCTGTACATCGGCGAGACCAAGCGCAGGCTCAGCGATCATTTCACTGAACACCTCCGCTAAGCCCACCTTAACCTACCTGATCTCCCGGTTGCTTTGCCTTTAACTCCCCCTCCCATTCTGACCTTTCTGTCCTGGGCCTCCTCCATAGTCAGAATGAGGCCCAGCACAAGTTGGAGGAACAGCACCTCCATATTTTGCTTGTGTTGCTTACATCCCAGCGGTTTTGAACATTGACTTCTCTAACTTCAAATAGCCCTTGCTTCCCCTCTCCACCCACTTCCCAGTTCTCCCACCAGCCTTCTCCTGTTCCATATGACCGATTTTTAGATCAGGAAACAGATCGAAGTCTTGCAAGTCTGAATTGTCATTCACCATGCTCAGCCATATGTTGAGCAGTGAATTTTGTGCTGGTTGGTCTGGCTGATATATTGTCTCTAGCTTGTACCCATTTGAAATCGCCATCCCATTCATTGGGCTTTGCCTCTGTCTTTGTCCTTGCATCTGTGTCAGGATTGTGCTTCATGTTTTCCTGACATTTCACTTATGTTCCTTACAAATTGGGAATTTGTATTGTTTTTACGCTTTATGTGTAAATATTTTTCCTGAAAATCACAACGATGGATCTCATCAGCACCTTTGATGTTCTTATAATCCGTGTGCTGCTCAATCCTTTGCTCAATGTCATTTGTCAACTGAATGGGAGCTTTTAATAGTTTTTTAACATTCATATTTCTGCAGTTTTGTCAGTAACTGACACTTTGAATTTTGAATTTTTCTGTAAAGGTGCTTGTGTTCCAGACGGGACAAGAAATCTAGGGTAAAAGATGGCAATGCATTTCACAATAGTCCATATTCTGCGATCATGGGCCTGGAATCGCCCCTCCACATGGTTTATAGGGTCATAAGAATCACATGGCACAGAAACAGTCCTTTTGGCCCAACTTGGACATGCCGGCCAAGATGCCCCATTTACACCAGTCCCATCTGCCCATTAGCCCCATATTGCTCTAAACCCCTCTATCCATGTACCTGTTCCGATACCTTCCAAATATTGTTAATAGTACTTGTCTCAACTCTCCTCTAGCAGCTTGTTCTATATACCAACCACCCTCAGTTGCCTATTAAGCCGTTCCACTCTCAACTTAAACCTATGTTCCTTCATTTCCTCAACTCTGGTTAAAGATTGCTCACTTATCGTATCTATTCCCCTCATGATCTATACACCTCCATAAGATCACTTCTCATCCTCCTGCACTCAAAGAAATATGGCCCTAGCTTGCCCAACCTCTTCTAATAGCTCACGCCATCAAGACCTGGCAACATCTTTGTAAATCTTCTCTGCATTCTTTCCAGTTTAACATCATCATCCCCACCCTGTCTTCATATGAACTTCATCTGCCCATAACTAATTTAAAGCTAATGGAACAGTGGTCGCTAATCCCAAAAGGTTCACCCACAGACACTTCAGTCATTTGCCCTACCCAATTTCCTGAGTAGATCAAGCTTTAATTCATTCACTTTATCCAGGCACGATGGAACTACCCCAATACATTAGAGCATTGTTTAAGAAAGAACTGCAGATGCTGGAAAAATGAAAGGTGGACAAAAATGCTGGAGAAACTCAGCGGGTGAGGCAGCATCTATGGAGTGAAGGAACAGGTGACGTTTCTGGTCGAGACCCTTCTTCAGACTGATGCAGGGGTGGGCGGGAAAAAGAAGAGGCGGAGACAGTAGACTGTGGGAGAGCTGGGAAGGGGAGGGGAAGGAGGAAGAAAACAAGGACTACCTGAAATTGGAGAAATCAATGTTCATACCGCTGGGGTGTAAACTACCCAAGCGAAATATGAGGTGCTGCTCCTCCAATTTGTGGTGGGGCTCACTCTGGTGCAGGCTTGGCGATCACTTCGCCCAACACCTCCGCTCAGTTTGCAATAACCAACCTGATCTCCCGGTGGCTCAGCACTTCAACTCCCCCTCCCATTCCAAATCCGACCTTTCTGTCCTGGGCCTCCTCCATGGCCAGAGTGAGTCCCACCGCAAATTGGAGGAGCAGCACCTCATATTTCGCTTGGGTAGTTTACACCCCAGCATTTTTGTCTACCTTACATAAGAGCATTGTTCCTTTAAAAGTTTGGAAGTCAGCTTTGTAATTGTATACTTTGCCATGAGTAGCCGCTTGGCTCCATATTTTTTTTTGTTTGGACTTGAGCTTGCAGTTTATGGACATCAAACTTTGACACCACTATTTCTTGGTTAATGTTAGTCTTCTATTAGGTACTTGCTGATGCCTTAACTGAAAGTTGTGTTTTAATGACATTCTCTTGTCAGCTAATTTTACATTTCCCATTTATATATTAACTTTGCTGATATTTTATTTTCCATTTTTATCCTGTTTACCTTCCTGCCTTCACCCTTTTCCCAGCCTGCCCTAGGATTCTACCTGCCCTTTGTTTGCTCTCCCTCTCTCCCATCTCAGTTAAAGTTTAGCTTTTGGTCCTTCATCGTTTTTTTTTTTTTATTCTGCACTTTTGCACCAGGTTAGTATTATAATTCCATGGTTATATACAGCTTTAATACCATTGTTTGAGTTTAAAGTTGTGCCATTAGGCTAGTCAGCTTTCATGAGAAAAGGGGTGCAGTCTGCACTTTTAGCCATATGTGCATCCCCATCATGCTCTTGGCTGAATGAATGTTGCCAAACTGATCATGTACGCAAGAAAACAGATGCGGGAGCCATTTAGCTTATTATTGGAGTATGTACAGTGAGTACAGTGAACAGCTTTTTATTGTGTGCTATCCAGTCAAAGAAGACTATACATGATTACAATCAAGCCGTCCAGTGTGCAGGAAAAAGGTACAACATTTAGTGCAAGATAAAGTCCACTTAAATAAAGTTCAAAGGTCTACAATGAGATAGATAGGTCATGTCCGCACTCTAACTGGTGAGGTTGCCTGACAACAGCTGGGAAGAAACGGTCTCTGACTATAGAGGTGTACATTTTCAAACCTCTGTACCTCTTAAATGATAGGAGAGGGGAGAAGAGGTGGTGAGACTGGTCCTTGATGATGCTGGCAGCCTTGTTGAGGCGAAATGTAGATGGAGTCAATAAAAGGGAGAGTTGGGCCACATCCACAACTCAACAATTTCTTGCTGTCTTGGATGGAACTATTCCCATACCATGCAGCGGTGCATCCCGATAAAATTATTTCTACAGTGCATCTGTAGAAGTTGCCGATGGTTGTTGGGGACATGCAAAACTTCCTAAGCCTTCTAAGGAAGTAGGGGTGTTGGTGTGCTTCCTTGATCATAGCTTTAATGTGGCTGGTCCACAACAAATTGCTAGCGATATTTATTCCTAAGAACTTGAAGCTTTCAACCAAATCTACTCCAGTGCCATCAATGTTTTGCTTCATGAAGTAAAGCCCAATCTCCTTTGTCTTACTGACATTGAGGGAGAGGTTGTTGTCCTGGCACCAGCTTACGAAGTACTCAATCTTCGTCCTGTACTCTGTCTCGCCATTATTTGATAACCAGCCCACAATGCTTTGTTGTCTGCAAACCTGTAAATGGAGTTGGACTGGTATTTGGCTGTAGAGTCACAAATGTATAACGAGCATTGTAAGGGGCCGAGAACGCATCCTTGTGAGGTACCTGTTGTGGATGATTTGCCACTTATCCTCACTGATTGTGATCTGTTGGACGGGAAGTCAGGGATCCAATTGTCAAGGAGAGTGCTGACTCTACGTGTTTGGAGATGCGTTTGGTGGGGATAACGATATTGAAAGCAGAGCTGGAGTCCATGAATTGGAGTCTGACGGAAGTGTCCTTCTTATCCAGGTGTTCCAGGGAGATGGCATCAGCCGTGGACCTGTTGTGGCGGTAGGTGAACTAGTGTGAATCAAGGTTGCTTGGTCGGCTGGATTTAATGTGCGCCATAACCAGCCTCTTGATGCACTTCATGATAGTGAAGTGAAGGCCAGTGAACATTAGACCTTATGTCATGAGATCTTGCACCAAGTGGTCTTCTTGAAGCAGGAGGGTACTTCAGAACAGAGAAGGGAGAAATTAAACCTATCCATGAACACTCCCCGAGTTGGTCCACGCAGTTCCTAAGGACACGGCCAGGGACTCAGTCCATGCCAGTTGCTATCCGTTGGTTCACCCTCAGGAAGGCTAATCTAACTTGTGCAACATATGACCCTGGGAAAAAGGCACACAAGAGTCTGACAGGACAGATGTTATCACCCGGTTGGCCTTCTCGGCCACTCATGTCTGCCCTGCCATTCAATAGGATCAAGGCTGAACTGAAATTTTTTTTTTTAATTAATTTCGGAATATGGTAATTATTAAAACCAACATTTTAAAGTTCAATAATTGCACTTGAGAAGGCAGTGATGATCATTGACTTAAGCCACAGCAGCTCTCCCGTATGAAGAATACACCAGACTGCTGCTAGGAGGCAGCTACGAGATATAGACTCAATAACAATAAAGGAAAGACTATGTCTTCTTGCAAGAATGTTATGAAGGTGACGTTTGGCAGTGTTGGAAAGAATATAAACAGATAATCATTTACATTTAACAAATTAGTTTAAAGTTGAGCTTTTTTTTGCAGCTTAAATTTTTTTTTAAATCTTCCCCAATGAATTACTTCTCAATTAGAGGATGATGGTAGGGGGAGGGAACAGGACTGACCAACCATTTGTGTCTAGATGTGCAAAGGACAGGAAATGACAAAAACAGATAAAATAAATCCAGAAATCATGGCCAAAGATAAAATGGCCATAGCCTTTTTTTTTTAACTTGAGTGATGGAGGCTAACTTAAGGCCACCGGTTTAAGGTGATGTGAGAGGTTTAAAGGGGTTGGACAGGCTAGATGCAGGAAGATTGTTCCCGATGTTGGGGAAGTCCAGGACAAGGGGTCACAGCTTAAGGATAAGGGGGAAATCCTTTAAGACCGAGATGAGAAAGACTTTCTTCACACAGAGAGTGGTGAGTCTCTGGAACTCTCTGCCACAGAGGGTAGTTGAGGCCAGTTCATTGGCTATATTTAAGAGTGAGTTGGATGTGGCCCTTGTGGCTAAGGGGATCAGAGGGTATGGAGAGAAGGCAGGTACGGGATACTGAGTTGGATGATCAGCCATGATCATATTGAATGGCGGTGCAGGCTCGAAGGGCTGAATGGCCTACTCCTGCACCTAATTTCTATGTTTCTATGTAAAGTAGATTGGAGTGGTATGCTTTTCAACCCCGGGGGTGCAAATATCTGGAACAAGCTTCCAGAGGTGTCAAACACAATTACATTATTCTAAAGGCTTTTGGGACAGGTAATTGCTTCTGAGAGACGCAGGGAAATACAGGCCTAATGCGGGCAAATCCTATTAGTGTAATTCGGCATTACAATCAGACAACTATTTGCTCTTGGGCTTCCAAGACTTACTGGAATAGCTTCTTAAATAAACCCTACATCTTGATCGACATCTTGAGACATAAATTGCCATCTTTGGCTCCTTAAATTGCCATCTAACTTTCTTTTTAAAAACACATCAAAACCTCTACTACCTTTCTAACAGGATTCAGCAACTCAATCCCTCCTAAACTCTTTGGCAAAATATTTTTTCTCAGCTCTTCTCTAATCCTTCTCCTAGGTTAAATCACTCCCCCTGGTTAGACATCTGCAAAAATAGGTCCTTCCTGTTCAAATCAAGACCCTTAAATTCATACAAATACCAATTCTCTCAGCTTCTTTGCTCTGCAATCACCCCAAAACAAGAAATGTAACTTTTAAATATACAGTCACAGCTACATGAATTTTCACTGCACCATCATGGTTCCTATGACGCAGCAACCAAAAGTGTACTCAGTACTCCAGATCTAGCACATGTACATTTTTGTACAATTCAGTCATGAACTGTTTCAGGGCGGTCACAGTGGCGCAGTGGTATAGTTGCTACCGTTCAGCGAATGCAGCACCGGAGACCCGGGTTCGATCCTGACTAAGGGTCCTGTCTGTACAGAGTTTGTATGTTCTCCCCGTGATCTGCGTGGGTTTTCTCTGAGATGTTCGGTTTCCTCCCACGCTCCAAAGACGTACAGCTTTGTAGGTTAATTTACTTGGTAAATGTAAAAATTGTCCTTAGTGGGTGTAGGATAGTGTTAATGCGCAGGGATCGCTGGTCGGCGCGGACCCGGTGGGCCGAAGGGCCCGTTTCCACACTGTATCTCTAAACTTAAAAAAAACGAAACCATCAGCTCTCATAGGCAAAGGCATACCCAGCATTGCCCTCACCCTGAGCAATGACAAACACCTGTGAAGCCATGTGTCCCAAACATTATGGTGCCCTGAAATGGGGGGACTATGTATAAACACACCTGTAATTTCTGCATGATGAAACCAAAATGCATAAAAATTGCCATTATTAAAAATGGACAATGTGCACTTTAACCACATGTGATTTGTTTCTATTACAAATCTCAAATTGTGGAGTACAGAGGCAAATAAATAAATTATGGGTCTTTGTCCCAAACATTACGGAGGGCATTGTATGGCAGTGTAGATCGCAGTGGAAAAAAACCCATATATTTAGAAAAGCTTTTTATTTTGGAGAAGTGGTGGTGGTGATTAAAGGTAGGGGGAAATTAGTGTGTGTCTAACACCATGCCAGGTGGAATCAATAATTTCATACACTCCCAACTGTCTAGCATGTATGATGTGGAATAATTTTAGATTTAGCATCACATCTCAGATTAATACTTGTATACCACAAAATAGAAATGAGTCGCAAATATTTTTTTATGCCAATGATTATTTTTCTACTAATCAGAGCTGATAAGTTCTGTTTAAATGAGGATGTTATAGGCAGTGCAAGCAAATTATTGAAGCATTTATTGCACATTATCCATTTCGTCAAATTGGAAAATTATGAATAGGCCAGAAAACAACTACAATTCAGGTCCATTTGAAAGAGCTGCTTTTGGAATGAGATCAGGCTTTGATAATTTAACAATCCAGCCTCTGCATGGGAAGTTCCGGTCTGGTGTTACTGAGATTCAGCCATTAATTTTCGAAATTGGATTACATGCAAATGCTTTCAGAATACAGAAGCAATTGGTAATGAGTGTTCTGCACTGAATTATTGGGTCAGATGATATAATTGGGAGAAAGAGCATTGCAGCAAACAAATGGAGGAGAGCTGCATTGCAAAGCAGGAATAGGTCTCTCCACCCACAAGCATACGTTGCCATTCACAATCACAGCCCATGTCCCGGGCATCATTTCCCCTTTACCTGATCCCCAGAGACCTCAATTAAAAAATCCATCTACTTCCTCCTTAAATTCAACCACTGCTCTGTCCTCCACAACTCTCAGACAGAGAATTCCAAAAACAATGTTGATGGATGCCATTACAAGCCAAATGAATACCTGCCATTCAGGAAGAAAAAGAAAAAACAAATGTCACCCTAACATGTCTGCTTGATAGGGGCATGACTTACCTTTAAGTGCTGGCAGTTTCTGAAGCTCCCTGTTCTTTGCCAGGTTGAAGCGGGATGAACTCTGGCGTCTCTCTTTCTTTACAATCTGTGGTCCTCCAGAATACTTGATTTTGTTAAGTTGAGTTTGAGGAGGAACACTGTTACTGGGCCTCTTGTTTGCAGTTGGCTGCTGTTGAGCCTATACCAAAATGCAAAAACATCCATGTCAAACTACACCGAAAATAGATTTTAAAAAAAAACTTCCACTCACTCCAATCAAAACACTTCCAACATACTACGCAGCATATGTCAAAAGAATGCTTTTACGAGTGCTGAATTGCAAATCAGGCCACACGCAAACTGTAATAACGACACCTCGTATTCCACTTGGGTAGCTTACAACCCAACAGTACGAACATAGAATTCTCCAATTTTAGATAACCTCGCACTACCCCCACAAATCCTCGCCAAAATTGCCAACCACCACCCTCCCCCACCCCCATCCCATTAAGCAAAGCATGCACTGTTTTAAAATAAGCAATTTTTTGCACAGAGGACTTTTCAACCTGGTTAGCGATGTGGACTTGTGTTTCAGTCACGTTGTTGATCGCAGCAACCTCAATGACCGCTACAAAGATTTCCCACGATTTTCTCTACTTCATAAAGAGTTTTGTCTAACATTGCAAATGCAATGTTGCATGCTCAGCAAACAAATCCAAATCTGATTCACAAACATACCTTTCAGAACAAAATATGTTACCCTCTGTCTGGACAATGTGACCACCAGTTTCAGAGTGGATAATCAACTCAACTATCTCTGACATGAAATAGCAGATTATTTCAGTTCTGAGCCACAACTAAAACATTATGAACAAGGAAGTTTATGTACTTGTCTAGTACATATGTATTGTTAGCCCAATTAAAAAGTGTATCGTTTCACTATAGATTTTTTGTTTCCATCTCTAGGAACTACAGGCTTGAAGGGAAATGAACTCACTTGTGACCCAAACATTGGAGTGAGATTGCTTATGACACATGACATTTTTTCCAATTTGAGAACATGAGTGGAGGACATTACACATTCTTGGGACTGCCGAGATCTGTTTCTCGTGCTCTCCTCCGTGTCCTCTCTCTGTTGACACACCTCGAGTTGGGGGGATTTATGCGCGATGTCCGATCGTGGGGACAGGGCGGGGGGGTGGTGGGATGGCGGGGTAAAAGGATGTGGATTGAATATATCAATTATAATTAATCAATGGGGGGTCGGAGACAAGGGGGGGAGATGGGGGGGAGGGGAGGGAAGAGGGAGGAGGGAGAGAGAGGAGGGAGGGGAGAGGGAGAGGGTGGAGGGAGGAGGGGGGGTAGAGCGGGGGGAGGGAGAGGGGGGGGGCGGGAGGGAGGGGTGAGACGAGGGAGAGGGGGGGGAGGGAAGGGAGGAGAGAGGGGGGGAGGGAGCGGGGGGGGGTTCAGGGAGGGAGAGGGGGGGAGGGAGTGGGGGGAGAGGGAAGCGGGGGGAGGGGAGAGGGGGCGAGGGAGGAGGGGGGAGGGAGTGGGAGAGGGGGTGAGGGAGAGAGGGGGGAGGGAGGTGAGGTGATGAGGGGGGCAGAGGGGGGGGGGGAGGGAGAGGGGGGGGAGAGGGAGTGGGGGGAGGGTGAGTGAAGATGGGGGGTGAGGGAGAGGGGGGAGGGGAGGGGGGGAGGGAGTGGGGGGGAGTGGAGGAGAGAGGGGGAGAGGGGGAGGGTGAGGGGCGGGAGGAGAGAGGGGGGAGGGAGAGGGGCGTAGGGAGAGGGGGGTGGGAGAGAGGCGGGCGGGAGGGAGATGGGGGAGGGAGAGGGGGGGGTGGTGGTGGGAGAGGAGATGGGGGGGGGAACGACAGAGAGGGGACGGGAGAGGGGGGTGGGTGGGAGAGGGGGGAGGGTGGGATGGGAGAGGGGGGTGTGGGGATGAGTGGGGGGAGGGAGAGGGGGGAGGGGAGTGGGGGTTGGGGGTGGGGGAGGGTGAGGGGGGGGGGGGTGAGTGGGGGTGGGGAAAGTGAGGGGGTGGGAGGAGGGGGTGTGGGGGGGTGAGGACGACGATGGGGGTGTGGGAGTAGGAGGGTGGGAGGGTGAGAGGGGGGGTGGGAGTGGGGGTGAGGGAGTAGTCGGGTGTAGAAGAGGGGGGGAGGAGAGTGAGGGGGGGGTGGGGAGGGAAGCTGAGGGGATGGGGTGAGGGGGGTGGGAAGGTGGGATGGGAGGGAGGAGAGGGGTGGGGGGGGGAGGGTGGGAGAGGGGGGCTGGAGGAGTGGAGAGGGGGGGGGGTGGGGAAGATAGCAGGGGGGGAGGGGGGGGAGGGAGAGAGGTAGGGAGACAGGAGTTAGAGGAGAAGCAGTAGACGAGGGGCGGAGGGAGGGGGGGGGAAGTGCGGGGGGAGGGTGGAGGGGGGCGAGGGGGGGAGGGAGAGGAGTGGGGTGGGGAGGGGAGTAGGGGGGGGGAGAGGCCGATGGATCGTGAGAGGGGGGAGGGAAGTTGTTTATGAGGGGGGAGGGAGGATGGAGAACGGGAAGTAGAGGGGGGTGGGAGAGGGGGGAGGGAGAGGGGGGAGAGGGGGTGTGGGGGGGGGTGGAGGGGGAGAGAGAGGGGGGGGGGGAGGGAGAGGGAGAGAGGGGGGGAGGGAAGTGGGGGGTGGGGAGGGAGTTAGAAGAGGAAGTGGGGGGGGGAGAAGGGGGGAGGAGGGAGGAGGGGGGAGGGAAGTAGGGGGGGGTGAGGGACGAGTGGGGGAGGGAGGGGGAGGGGGGCGGAGAGGGGGGAGGGAGAGGGGGGAGGGAGAGGGGGGGAGGGAGGACGGGTGCAAGGGGGAGGGAGGGAGAGATATGGGGGGGAGGGAGTGGGGGGGGAGGAGAGGGGGAGAGAGAGGGGGGAGGGGAGAGGGGGGTGAGGGGAGAGGGAGAGGAGGGAGGGGGGGGAGGGAGAGGGGGGAGGAGAGGGGGAGGGAGGGAGAGGACGGGGGAGGGGGTGGGGGGGGGGCGGGAGGGCGGATGGGGGAGGGGGGGGAGGGGCGGGGGGGAGGGTGGGGGCGGTAGGGGGAGGGAGAGGGTGGGAGGGACAGAGGGGGAGGTGAGAGCGGGGTTGGAGGGAGAGGGGAGGCGGATTCGGTGGGAGGGAGAGGGGCGGCGGAGGTGAGAGGGGGGAGAGGAGGGGGGGAGGGAGGAAGGGGGGAGTGAGAGAGGGGGGAGGAGAGGGGGGAGGGAGTGGGGGGGAGGGGAGGGAGGTGGAGGAGAGGCGGGGGAGGGAGGGGAGGTGGGAGAGGGGCGGAGGGGGAGGGAGAGAGGGGGGCGGAGGGGGGTAGGGGGAGAGAGGGTGCGGAGGGAGGGGGAGGAGGGCGAGTGGGGGAGGGCGGGAGGGGGGGGAGGAGAGAGGGGGGCCGGATGAGGGGCGGATGGGGGAAGGGAGGGGGCGGAGGGGGAGGGAGAGGGGGCGAGGAGGGGGAGGGAGAGGGGGGGAGGGGAGAGAGGGGGAGGCGGGGGAGCGTGAGAGGGGGTGGGACAATTACTGAGTGTTTCTTTCATTCTTATTGATAATAAATTATGAACTATTGACACCTGCCTAGGCAGACTCAGTCAACATTCTCTCCACCTGTTTTGAACCAGGATGGACATGATGATGCTTTGCTTCATTTGTAGCTGAGTGCGTTAGCTTGTCAATCGTGGGGAGAGATATGGGAGGAGATGATCTCTTCAAATACCTTCAATATCACAGGATTGTACGTGCTACTTGACAACTAACTGTTCTAATAGTCAGAATTGTATGGCATACAAAACACACATTTCAACCTGTACCAACCATCATGTCCATTTATACCAATTCCACTTGTAGGCATTGACTTCAAGCCCCCCTTTGCCCTGCACATTGAGGTACCTCTTAAATGGTTTCCTGTTTCTGCCTTCAAGTTTTAGATATTAACCACTGAGAAACCCCTTAGATCTCCTTTAATCACCTCCCTTTCAACTCAAATCCATGTCCTCTAGCTTTAGACACTAACAGGGGAAACAGAATCTAGCTTTCTACTATCTATGCCTCAGTTTTATATGCCTCTATTTTCATCACTTGGCTGCTTTCACTCACGGGAAAACGGACCCAACCTATCCAATCTCTCCAGATAACTCTAAGCAATTCCCAAAATCTTGCAATTCTACCCTGCACCATATTCATCCTTTCTATAGTAGGTGGCTAGAACAGCACACAATACCCGAAGTGCAGCCTAAAACCAAACCACTTCTGTACAGCTACAACAATGACTTCCCAACTCTTAAACTCAGTGCCTCTGCCAATAACCGCTAGAATGTTATTTTAACACCTTTTTTTTTTTTATTAACTGTCTATTCGTTGTTCCCATATTCAGGAAAACCCATATACTTGTAGCTCAAAGTCTCGGTTCAACAACACATTCTAGGACTTCTACCATTCACTCTATATGCCCTGCCGAGTTTAACTTTGCCCAAAATGCATCACTTAACCAAGTCAAATGCATTCCATGCCCCTCACCACTTTTCAGTCGATCTAAATAGTGTTGAAATCTCAGTCAACCCTTCTCCACTGTCCTACACATGCCAAGCGTGTTTAAACTCGCGAAGGGGTCCGATCCGGCCCACGGGATGATTTCCCGAATGCCATAGCGGGCTGCAGCCAGCTGTCCCTGTGTGCCGGGGACTGGCATATCCCCAGAAACAGCAACATCGTCTCTCACTGCCCTCCCTCTGCGATTCCTCCTTCCCTCCGACTAATTCTATCTTGGTACCCACCCCCCACCCCTCCCCAGACACGAGTCTGAAGAAAGGAAGAAGAACGTCGCCCATTCCTTCTCTCCAGAGATCTGCTGCCTCACCCAGCTGAGTTACTCCAGCATTTTGTGTCTACCTTTGATTTTAAACCAGCATATGTACTTCTTTCTTACACACAATAATTAACCGTCACTTGCAAAATTAGTGCAGACATTATCTTAGGCAGTCAATAGCAGTCCATGCATGTGATTGACTCCGTTCTTTAGCACTGTGCTAGTACCGCTCCTGGTTGCACTAGACGAGTTTATCACGGTAGCATTATGCTGCAACAGGTGCCATTTATACAGGCAGTTAGTTTTTTTGATTTGATGATGAAAGAGACCAAGAATAATAGATGTGAAATAAAATTACAGCTAGTCTGGCAGTCTCTTCAGGTTTCGACCCAAAACATTCCACCCAACTTTCCAACTGATTGATCTATAACTTTCTGTAACCCCAGAAAAGCTCTCACTATCCATACCACTAATATTCTCGTTTTCCACCAAACTTGCTCATTATATATCTCCTATATTCACATTCAATGTGTTCTCTGGAGCTGGTAGGTCTTGCAGTTTAAATTAAAACTAATCTTTGGTCACCCAAGTCCTCTCTTTGACCATCTGGTGTCATTTTTAGGTAAAACATCGTTTTGTGTAGAAATTGGACTCATCAGCAGACAAGATTGGAACAAGCACTGATCTTAAGGGAAAAAAAAAACCTTTGGCTATTTTTTCGTTGAAGTATTTGGCAACAGCAAGAAGTTTTTTGATGCAATGCGAGTTGACAAAATAATTTGTAATCCCTAAACCTCCCACCACTGTAAAACAAATCAAAGATGAAGCAAACTGCAGATCCACAAGAAAATGAAATGCGGACCAAATCCATGAATTGTTAATCCCATCTATTTTGTTCATCTCAATGCCAACTTTTGTTCTCAAAGTACGTAGAACAACTACAGCTATGACCCAATGTATTGCACAATGTTAAAAAGATTAGCCGTATGTAATCATGTTTGATCACAAGTAGGTTGTCTTTTTGTCATGTTAACGAATTGACATCCAAGCTCTAATGACGACACAAAAGCAACCTAAATTGGAGAATTTAAATAATCAATGCATGATGAAAGAGGCAGTGGATTCTGTCAGTTATCTCCCAACCCAACTGTGGGGAAAACCAATTTATGCAAGACATACTACAATATATCAGGTGCAAAGACCTTCTATCACCATGACAGGAGCAAGAGGGTAGCCAGGTGAAAAAAAAAGTGAGTCGTCAGATGAGATCTGTCAGATGAAAGCAGGTCTTGGGGCATCTCTGACGTTTGGGTTGGGACTTTTCAATTACTTTGAACACCCTTTAAGCAAAGCACTGAATAACACTGAAAGGTGAGAAAAATTCCAGCAGATTGAAATGCAACAGGTTTATAAGCACTCTTTTGATCTTTCAAATCTGTCAGTTCTCTAAAAGAACAATACAGTTTGATGCATATTTTTGTCCTTTCCTCATGGACGCAACATTTTCCTTTCAAGCGCTATTCATTTTAAAAGTCACCTTAAATCCGTGTCCTTCACTCTTTCACCAATGGGGAAACATACTCCTCCTTTACACAAATACCCTCCTCAGAAAAAGCCCATATTTTCAAACCCCTTCCTGTAGCACGTCTTTCATTTCCAAAGCTATTCCAATAAACCTTTTCTGTATCTTCTTGAGGCTCAGGAGACTGAGACAGGCTCAAATGCTATCAAAAAAAGGGGGGGGGGGGGAAGACGTCACTCTAAGTGTGCAGATCCAAGACGGCAGCACGCAGAACCATTGTGACGTCATCAGCAAGGCCATCTCATTTAGTTGCAATGTTTTTACAGTATTTTGAACATTTTGATTAATGACTTGAGAAATAAAGCATGAATTTTTCAGATAAGGCGATTTTGGACTCCACAGGATAAATCTCTATCAGAATATGTTAAAAAAAATTACCCACTATTACCACGTCCTTTTTTCGCGAAGATAAGATTACACACAAACACACACATCCAAAATCAGAGTGGGAAATGGGAAAAATCTACTGGAATATGTAAACATTTTACCGTTAGTGTAGTCACAGGGAGAAGGTAAACCTTCCGTACATCCAGCGCCAGTATCAGTTCACCACTGCTCCGCACAAGTGTTAATAGAAGCCTTTGCACTACTAAGACAATGGTGTCCAATTACTGCAAGAAGGTTGCATGGAAACCCCGCAACCACACGTTGGGGGGACAGACCCAACGGGTCTGCACTTGGTCTAGTACTGTTTAAATCCAAGAGCTAGTTTCATCTGCTTGTCAATTTCCAGTTTAATTTTTAAATAGTTGTCTGGTTCCCGATTAAAATTGGAGCTAGTGAAGGCAGATACAATTACAACGTTTAAAACATTTGGACATGTACTTGGATAGGAAAGGCATAGAGGAATTTGGGACTAATGTTTGAAAATGGGATTAGCGCGAGCCGAGAAAGCTAGTTTCTGTGATCCTAAAAGACCAGACTGTACAATAAGCATAGACACAAGGAACAAGGGAAGGTCCCAAGTCAAATCACCACCTACTTATGCTCTCCAGAGATGTTGCCTGACCCACTGAAAACACCAGCACTGTCTCTTTTTTACCCTATGTATGCCTCACTACTGAAAAATGTCACTGCTGATCCAATCTTACACTTAAGGGCCTGTCCCACCTTGCGATTTTGCCGGCGTCATATCAGTGTCGCCAAAAGATTTTGAACATTTCAAAATTCAGCAGCGACACTTGAAAAAACACCGCCGGTCATATGTCATCACGCCACGTCACACGTCGTCACGCCACACGTCCTCACGCTGCGTATTTTTCGGTGACATGATGCGTCAGTCACTGATGCTGGCAGTCGCCAAAAGAAAATCGCCAAGTGGGACAGGCCCTTAAGCTGCACTCTCTCCAGACGTTTCAACTCGCTTGTGGTTTAAGTCTCTGCCTCAATTCTTCAACAACAATCTTCAGTTCTTAGGTAGAAAATGCTCATCTGAGTAGATATTGCCCCGATTTCTATACAAAAGGACTGGCCCATCATTCTGAAATCAAGCCCTGCAGTTCAGGATAGATGAATGAGAGAAAACATCCTCAACATCCATCTCGTTGATCCCTCTCAGTTTCTTGTATTTTCAACAAAATTCTTATGAACACCAAAGACTCCAAGGCCAAACAGCTCAAGGTATCCACATATTTCAATTGTTTCTGCAAGGAATATGGGACTGACTACACTGTGGCTCAACAAAAGAGCAGCTACCACACAGCTGTCATGCTTTCAATCCTAACCTGCAGTGCTGTCCATGTGAAGTTCGTAGTGTCCCTGTGATCACATTCACCAGTATGCTCCAAATTCTTAGTGTGTGGGAAAGAACTGCAGGTGCTGGTTTAAATCGAAGGTAGACACAAAATGCTGGAGTAACTCAGCAGGACAGGCAGCATCTCTGGAGAGAAGGAATGGGTGACATTTTGGGTTGAGACCCTTCTTCAGTTTGAAAATTAAAGTACCACCAATTTGTAAAATTGTATAAAATAGTTATATTTTTAATAAACGTTAGACAAGTTGTGAATCTTGAAGTTTGAAGAAAGGGTTCGATCCGAAACATCACCCATTCCTTCTCTCCAGAGATGCTGCTTGTCCCGCTGAGTTATTCCAGCATTTTGTGTCTGCTCCAAATTCTTCCTACATCTTAAAACCCTAAAGATTGGAAAATTAACTGGCCTCTGTAAATAATCCCATGTGAATGGCAGAATCTGGAGAGGTGGGGGAGAAGGGGGTTAAAGAAGGGGTGTTGGTGTGAATATGAACAGGATAGATTACACAGAAAATCAGGGGGGTAAAGAAGATTGCAACCAACTGGCAAACTGAGGACCTAAATGGCCTCCTGAATATCATAAGCAAATATTTTTTGATAAACTGACTTCAAAAATCTCACTGCAGGTAAAAGTACATTTATTAATCTGTGCAACCAATTATCAGCATTCAAGAGAAAACTAGATCACTTGAAATGAACTGAAACTGGTTCAAGCAATGCATTCCCACTTCTAGTTGAATTGATCAATGAAAAAGAGAGAACCAGGGTATTGTGAAGCTAATCATGATCTCTCATGTAATAAATTTTATTACATGAGAGAACAGTTTACCCCTCCCCAACCTGAAAGAAACACAGCCCAATCATTGCATTATCAAAGTTTTTGTAGGCAGTAACCTTGCTCCTTCTTTCAAATGACATTCAGGTGCGACTTACTTCACTTCAGAGATTTAAAAAAAATTTGCCTGAAAGAAGTCAGAAATTAAAACTTTTACCATTCGATTGTGTTTATTTGCATGAAATCTGCAGGCAATAGGCTAAAGTGCAAGTACTACTCAAGAATAGAAACAGAGTACACCCCAGGGTCTGTTTCACACATTTCTCTATAAACTGGGACTGCCTGCAAACAAATCTGCAAAGTCTTTACAATAGCAAACTATGGGCCAGCATTTGAAACTTACGCATGTAGGTAATTTGAAAAGTACATAACTGTTAATGTTTCCATTAGGTACAAGTGTGGACTGTCAAATATCTTTTCACGTGGATTTTTTGGACCAGTGTGTGTGGAGCTTAGCCAAAAGACAAAGTTCAGCTCAAAAAGATTGGAACATGAAAAATATCTTATCAAAGGAGAACTAGCTATGTAATATTGCTGGCGAGTATAGCATGAATAATTCCCAGCCTGTCAGATTAGAATTACTCCTATGAATAGCGGGAATAAATTTTATTACATGGTAATGTAACTATAAAACAAGAGAATGCTGATCCACAAATCTCCCCCCCCCCCCCTTTTCTGGACAACTGTGATTGATACTCAAGAGCCCACCTCCCAGTAACTGCCCCTCCCATTCTGTCCTGGGCCTCCTCCATTGTCAGAGTGAGGCCCAGCACGAATTGAAGGAACAGCACCCCATATTTTGCTTGGGTAGTTTACACCCCAGCTGTATGAACATTGACTTCTTAACTTTAAATGGCCCTTGCTTTCCCTTTCTATCCCCTTCCCAGTTCTCCCAACTGTCTTACTGTCTCTGACTACATTCTATATTTGTCCTTCCCACTTCCCTGACACCTTCTCTCCAGAGATGCTGCCTGTGTTACTCCAGCATTTTGTTTCTACCTCCCAGTATCTTCCTTTGTCCCAAAGGTAACCAGTGCTCAAGATAGTGAATTGCCTTTGTATAAATTAACAACTTGGCCTGCGACAGTAACTCCCTGGACAAATGGGAACATTTCCAGCCACTACTTTGACAAAACACTTTAAGAATTTCATGGGATCACAAAACAAGTCTTGCAGTTAAATCTACAATCAAGAGTACACTTAAAATATCCAGTGAAACTACAACAAATCAAGCTTATAAAATGTAACTAAAATTTGCATTCCACAAGGAGAAAGATTATTTTAACATGACTGGATGCTTTTGAATCTGCAGGTCCATTCTTGGGGACAAGTCAAAGCCATGGACAATTTATCTGCTTTTGTGGCATGACTGTCAAGAATAGCCTTTTCAACAGAGAAGTGTTTAGGATACAAACTTATCAAAATAATAAAGTTCAAGTTTACATTTATTGTCATTGTTCCAATTGGTACAGTGAGATTTGGGTTGCCACACAGCCATACAAATAAAAAGAACACAACACGATAGAATTTAACATGAACATCCCCACACAGCGGAATCAATGTTTCCCACTGTGAGGGAAGGCAATAAAAGTTCGGTCATCTGCCTCTATGTTCACCTGTGGTCGGGGCCTATTGAGGCCTCCGCAGTCGCTGCAACGGCGGCCCGATGTTCAGGCCCTCTCGCCGGATGATGGAACTCTGGCGTCGGAAGAACACTCTCAGCGGCTTGGAGTTCCGAATCGGCCGCTTCCTACCGGAGACCGCGGCTCCCGAAGTCCACAGGCCGAGCTGGGCGGAGATTCAACGCTGGCGACCCCGACAAGGATCCCAGGCTCCGCTATGTCAAAGTCAGCACCACCCACGGCTCAAAGCTCCGCCGCCCGCTGCTTTAAACTCCGCAGATCACAGCTCCACGGTGTCAAAGTCAGCAGTCCCAGCATTCCGGAGCCCGGTATGGCATCGTCCGCTCCACGATGGTACTTCAGTGCTGCGCCACTGTTGAAGCTGAAGCTCTGGCCGGTCTCCGGCAGGAAAGGCCGCACCAATCCAGATGGTAGGCCATGCGGCTTGGAGGGCTAGACGCATCCTCGACCAGGAATTCCCCCCTCCATGAAAATGAACAGTGAATTGATAAGGACATTAAAAATCAAGCAATTTATAGACATTTGTGGATCTAAATAGACAACAAATATTGCTATCAAGAGGAAAGCAATTGGGTCAGTTGAAAGTAACTGCCTTCGAGAGGCATTTAGTGGCGTATAGCATCAAATAATCAATGGAAAGTTGTTCATCAAACAAGGTCAAATTGAGCCATGAGCTGGGATTACTCTTCCACACAGAGAATGCCTGCGATGCTGAAGATTAAATCATCCTAGCTGTACAACTCCAATATGTCACATGCAGAACAATTTTCAGCTGCTTTACAAGGATCTCCCCTCTCTCATGATTTGAATTAGGAATGCTGTTTAATGGCTATGCAACTTTCAATTCTCTTTCCATTTGCACACGTGAAACACCCCATGTCAGCACATAGATCGACTGAAACATTCTGGGACGAGCTGTTAAATAGCAAATAAAATTGCTGCTACCCAAGCATCACCAATATAGTCAATGAAACTGGAGAGCAGCTCAATAGAATACAATCAGCTGAATATCCATATCAAATACGATTGGTTGACATAGTAGGTACAGAGGAACACAATCACCTACAAATTTGCTTCAAAGTCCGGCATTATCCAGGGGTGGACTGCATTGGCCTTTCATTCATTCGAGCTGTGTCTAAACACTGACTCCGTATCCAGCCAAAGCCAAGACACCAATGCCTCTACTTCCTCAGGAGAGCAAGGAAATTGAACAGATTTCTAATAACTCTTACAGACCTTTGTGTATGCACAGTAGAAAGCATACTGTTGGGTTGCATCACAGCTTGGTTTGCAAACTCCTCTGCTCAAGATCACAAGAAACTGCAGTTGTGGATGTAGCCCAATTCATCACAGAGGCCAGACCCTTAACCATCGACTCCATCTGCAGTTCACTCTGCCTTGGGAACGCTGATAACAATCAAAGACCTTTGCCACCCTGGTCATTATTCTTCACCCTGCTCCCATCAAAAACTACAGCAGAACAAGTGGACTGAGGAATGGCTAAAGGCATTTAATGCAGATTAATGTGAAGTGTTGCATTTTGGGAAGTCAAACCAGGGCAGGATCTTCAGTGAATGGCAGGGCCCTGGGGAGTATGGTCGAGCAGAGGTATTTTCAGATGTATCAGGTACATAGTTCCCTGAACATGGTGTTTAATGTAAATAGGGTGGTGAAGGTGGATTTCGGTAATTGGCCTTCAGTAGTTATGGTATTGAGCATAGAAGTTGGAGTGTTGTGATACATTTGTACAAGACGTTGGTGAGTTTCTAGTCACCTTGTTGTAGGAAGGATGTCATCAAGCTGGAAACAGTGCAGAAGAAATTGGAGGATGCCGCCAGGACCCTAAAAGGCTGAGCTAGATATAGGGAGAGTTTGGGTAGGTTAGGACTATATTAATTGGAGCACAGGTAGCAGAGGGGTGATGTGATAGAGATGTACAAAGTAATGAGGGGAAGGGGTAGTGTGACTGCATAGCATCTTTTACTCAGAGTTGGGGAAATCAAGAAACAGTACATCTGTTTAAGACGAGGGAAAATATTTAACAAGAACACGAGGGGCGACTTTTTTTGGGTATACGGAACGAGCTGGAGGTGGTAGCTGGCACAATATCACTTAAAACAACCTGGACTGGTACATGGATATGAAATGTTTAAATAAAGGGACACGAGCCAAACACAGGCAGATGAGGCTAGTGTAGAGGGGGCATCTTTGTTGGCATGGACAAGTTAGGCAGAAGGGCATATTTCCATGACACGTTTCTATACATAAGCTTGAAAACGTGTCCACCAGACACAGGAACCGCTGCTTCCTCTGTTAACGGGCATTTGAACAATCCTGCCATAAACTAGGATACAGACCCCATTCTCCATGCTACCTCAAAGCAGACATTGGACCTTTTATCTGAAATTGTTATGCTACAACACAGAACTATATTCTGAAATTTGGTATCTTTCACTTCACTCTATTTTGTATTCATATTATCTGACCTAAACCTAATCCCATGTGGATTTCAACTTAAAATCTAAATCAGACATGGAAAGCTCAATGCCACAAATCATAACCTATATGTTCAAACTATCTATTGTTTCACGTCACTGTTCTTACCGCAATCCAAGACCCACACGTCATGTCATGTTCTTGAGCTCTCTGCAAGAGCAATCACCATTTCAAATCTATTCTGATGCACAATTCCATTTTAAGCTTCATCACATTCAATGTTTCAAAATAAATTATTTCACTTCAAACATTGCAAGCTCAAACAGTTCTTGAATTCCTTGTGATCTTTCTGCCCCTTTATCCTCCTATTTCAACTCTGCACACCTGCCACCCCCATGTCCTACTTATTGCCATCATTTTATTATCCCATTTGATCATTTTTTCTAATGCCATCTTAACAAATTCTGACTGTAACAATACACCGAGTCCTTCTGCCACTGCCTTTTTGATTTGCATCTCTTTCTGGTTCGGATAAAAGGATGCAGACCCAAAACTATGATTATTTTCCTCTTTCTGGAGATGCTGCTAGATTTCTCTGTATTTTCTAGCATTTTCTGTGTCTCAGGTTACAATATATATATATATTCATTTAATGCCACTGCCTGACAAATATGCAGAGTTTCCATGTTCTTCCAGCGAATATGTGGGTTTTCAATTTCCTCCCACATCCCAGATGTGCTGGTAGATTAATACGCTATTGTACATTAAATGGCAAATGAATCAAAAGTTAATGAGTATTAAAGACGGCACAAATTGCAGTACTATGAGGAAATTAGTGGAAATGGGACTGATGGCACTGTTCTGCTGGGAGCCAACGGACCCAATAGGCCAAATGATCTTCCCAGTGCTGAAAGATATAACCTATCAAACTCACGTTGCACTCTGCTCAATAAGCGAGTTTGGTATTCCGACTGCGCATGCATAGGTCACGGGCTGCTCGGGATAAACACTCTCGGTGGCTGTGCGGCTGCATGGGTGCAGACCTACGTCTCGTCCCTAACCAGCCGCCGATGGGCCATCCTCGTCCGACCACAAGTGTCTCGTCCGGGGACGGGCCAGCGGCACAGAAAAGAAGCAGCAACTCCTGCTCAACCCCACCTGTCCCACCGGTGGGATAGGCAGAGTCAAGCTGGGGCCGGCGTCTCCCCTCCACACTGGCTGCGGGCTTAGACCAACACTCCCGTCCGCGGACCTCTGGATAGAAGACCCTCCTTCAGACTTCCTGCACATTACTTTTGCGCCGTGGTTGGGATGGGTGGGAGCAGGGATATCCGCAGGCACAAGGAACAAATGACCTAATGTTTGCGTTGAGTGAACCGACTGTTCTTAGCGTCCTTGCCATACACCAGCGTTTTGAGAGAGCGGTTGGATCCCATCTTCAGCTCATCCAACGTTGGCCACATTATCCGGACAGGCGGTGGGGGAATCAGGAGCTGGTGTGAGGCATCGGCGATGCTCTGGAATCCTAGTCGGCCGCCGCCGAGCAGCGGGAACGAAGAGGCAGCGCCCAACCCGGGGAGTAGAGATGTCAGTTCCTCCAGCAGCTTACGGAGAGGCTCCAGCTACCGCGGGCTGCTCCCCTGTCGGGCACCGACTCCTCGATGCCTCACACCAGCTCCTGAGCCCCCGCCGACTGTTCGGATAATGTGACCGACATTGGCCGAGCTGAAGATGGGATCCAACCACTCTCACAAAACGCCAGTGTACGACGAGGACGGTAAGAACACTCAGTTTACTCAACTCAAACTTTAGGTCACTTATTCCTTGCGCCCGCGGATATCTCCAGCGCAGTCGAGATGAGGGGGTTCTGAAGTTGCATTCTCTCGAATTAGGACATTTTCTCGGCTCTCCTAGAAGCAACGAGCCATGGCTTTACCAGTGGTTGTCTGTCTTACTGAAACTTCTCTCTCGTGTCCCCACACACGTCTTTCACCCCCTCTCTCCCCCACCTGTCACCATCTCTCCGTTAGTCCAGTCTCTCCCCGTCTCCCACTCGCATCTGCCCCCTCTCTCTTGCTGTTACACCCCGCTCTCCCCGCCACCCCGTTTGCTCTCGAATGACCTTTGATAAATCCCATGATTCTTTGCGTTTTTCGGAATACCGAACTCGCTCATCAGAACTAGCATTCCAATAAAGAGGCACATTTGAAACGTTAAGTTTCACCTTCAAGGATGTTACCCAGTTTTGGAGCATTTCAAGATGATCTGGTTATTTCCATTGCTTTTTCTCTCAAAGTATCCACAACATAAGATTCTTCTTTTTCTTTAATGTATTCATTCACAGGATGTGGGCATCACTAACAATGCCAACATTTATTATTATCCATCTATAATTGTCCCCTAAACTGAGAAAGCAACTGTCAATCTCATTTATCTTCGAAATCAAAGACAAATACAGAAAATGGTGAAAGCAATGAGCAAGCAGTATCTATGGGAAAAATATCCAAAATTAACATTTCCTTCATCAAAACTAGCAAATAAGAAATTTGTTAGGTTTAAAGTTGCAAAGAGCATTTCATTGTCATCATTTGTAATCTTGTTTGTTGTGGGCATTTTGAGTTGCCGAACCAAGCCGTGATGCAAAAAGTCAATATGCTCTCTACTGTACACATGCTGATGTTCAAGAGAGTATCCATCAACACGCCAAATTTCCTCAATCTTCTAATGAAGACAGGTTTGTGGATTCCCCAGCCAACCTCCTACAAAAAAAATCAATGATCTGTTCCTTGGCTTGAGAGCAAGATTTTTGTTCTGCCACCATTCGGTCAGTCGATCGATCTAGTTACAACTATACTCCGACCCATCATCACCTGCAATTTGTCCAACAATGGTGGTGTCGTTGGCAACTTTGAAGACCAGAGTTGGATCTGTGTCTAGGTACATAGTGTATAGAGCATGTAGAGACGGAGGCTGAGCATACAGTCTTGAGATACTCCTGTGCTGATGGGTATTGAGCAGGAAGTGTTACTGCCAATTCGTACAGACGGTTCTACCGATAAGGAAGTTGAGGATCCAGTTACAGAGGATGCACAGAGACCAAGTCCCATGAGCTTGGCAACCAGTTTGGAGGGAAGGATGATGTTGAAGTAGTCGACTATGAACAACAGCCAGACCTGTGTTTTTTTATTGTCCAAGTGGCCCAGAGGATTGTGGAGAGCAAGGGAAATCGCATCCTCCATGGACCGTTGTGGCGGTAGGCAATTTTTTGTCGGTCCAGGTTCTTGTTGAAATAGAAGTTAATATGTGCTATAACCAATCTCTCAAAGCACTTCATCATCATCATGAATGTCAGTGCCACCGGTCGGTAGTCATCAAAGCATCTCATCTTACTGATGGACAGGACAAACTTTAACAGGGCAAGATAAAAAGAGGATGAAGATAGCAAGAGACAAATGGAGTTCTCAGATAGAGGCGAGAGCTCCTTCACTGAAAAAATTTCCCCAACACAAGATTATTTGACTAATTCCCCTCAAGAGCAGGATGTCATTTGTGGAGTTGGAGTTAGCGAGGAATGTTGTCAAAGAATATAGGTTAGTTGGAGATTTAGGCAGGGCTATGGCAGATGGAGGTTCATCCAGACAACAATGAGGCACTGCATTATGCGGGATCAAATTTAAGAGTAGAAAGTTAATGGCTGGATCTTTTGGACTTTGATGTATAGAGTGAACATGGGGTGCAAGGCTCCTGGAAAGTAGCAACACATGCAGATAGTGCAATGAAATTGATATAGTCTTCATCCTTTGGGCTAGAGTATATATTTAAAAATCAGCAAGTCACATTACAACTGTATAAACCTTTAGCTAGGCCTCATTTGGAGGACGTTACCCGTACATTATTGAATATGTAGATATTCAGAAAATGGTCCATAATTGCAATTTTCCATCATCTGCGCTTGCATTGAGAAATGAGTTGAAAATATATTTAATTTGCTTGCACAAGGGATTTTATTCTATACCTCAAACGTTTTGGTGGTAAATTGTCACCTTTGCAAGGGTGAATTTCCATTACCCATATGTTTTTTTGGTTGCCACACTATAGGAAGGACTTGAAGGCTTTGGAAGGGGCACAGAGGTTCACAAGGAGGTTTGGACAAATTTGGATAATTTTCTCTGGAGTTTAAGCCTGACAGGGGACCTGTAGAAGTATACACAATTATGAAAGTCATAAATAGAGCAAATGGTCAGTCTTACCCCCATACAGGAAATGTCAAATACTGGTGAGCATGGCTTGGAGGCAATGGGATCAGAGTTTAAAAGAGATTTGTGAGGCAAGTTCTTCTCCACACACACACACACACACACACACACACACACACACACACAGTGGGTTAGGTTGGGTTGAATAGGCTAGGACTTGAGCACAGGGGACTGAAGAGTGACATTGAGGTGTACAAGATCATGAGGTGCAGGGACACAGTAAACGCTGTATTTTTGTTCCATATGCTTATGGTGGGAGGGGGGATCACAAAGAGAATTTATTCACTCTGAAAGTAGTCCATATCGGGAACAAGCTGCCAGAGGATGCTTTTACTGCTCAGTGATCCAGACAATCAATTAGTACGTAATTTAAAGGATAACACTGGTCAATCTCAATGAAATGGAAAATGTGTACAAT
This sequence comes from Okamejei kenojei, assembly GCA_035221665.1. Taxonomy (NCBI): domain Eukaryota; kingdom Metazoa; phylum Chordata; class Chondrichthyes; order Rajiformes; family Rajidae; genus Okamejei; species Okamejei kenojei. The sequence goes on along the minus strand of CM069135.1, from coordinate 116,089,202 downwards.
TTCTTCAAATTATCCAACCAGTAACAACTCTTCATACTGGATTCTCAAGTTTTGTCCCCCCACTACAATAAGTCTGAAGATTGACCCAAAATGTTGCCTCATATTTCCACAGATGCTGCCCAACTCAATGAAATCCTCCATCACTCTGATCGAGTATTTTATCAAATGCTTTGCTAAAGTCCATGTAGATTCTGTAGTCACTTTGTTTTCCACATCCTCACTCTGCATTAAAATCCTCCTCCCCTACCTTAAGCTTTTCCCCTCTGACTTTAGACATCTCTGATATGGAGCAACTCTCTAACTTAAGTGTGCCTTCCATTTTATGTACCTCAATTAGGCACACCGTCATCAGCTCTTCCATTTCAGGGAATACAATCCCAACTCTCCTCAAAATTGAAAAAGGCAAGAATCCCAAATATTATCTTAAACATTTCATATATCCATGTTGTGACCTTCAGTGCTCTCTGGTCTTCAACACTTTTTCTCCAGATATGCTGCCCAACCCACCGACACTGTGTGTTTATCTTTGGCATAAAGCATCTTCTGTAATTCTTAGTTCCTGCATCATTTCATAATTACAGAATCTCAGAATTATGGTCACCATTTCCAAATCAATAATTTGCCCAGTTATGTTCTCCAGGATTAAGTCCAGAATCTTCCCTATTCTAGAATGACCATCCATATACAAAGGAAGACAAAAATGCTGGAGAAACTCAGCTGGTGAGGCAGCATCTATGGAGCGAAGGAATAGGTGACATTTCGGGTTGAGACCCTTCTTCAGACTGATGTGGGAGGGAGAAAGCAAAGACCACCTGAAATTGGAGAAGTCAGTGTTCATACCACTAGGGTGTAAACTGCCCAGGCGAAATATGAGGTGCTGCTCCTCCAATTTACGATGGGATTCACTCTGGCCATGGAGGAGGCCCAGGACAAAAAGGTCGGATTTGGGCTCACTGATGTAGAGCAGGTGACACCTAGACCAGCGGATGCAATAGATGAGGTTGGAGGAGGTGCAGGTGAACCTCTGCCTCACCTGAAAAGACTAATCCATATCTTATCTATATACAAAGAAACATAGAAAATAGGTGCAGGAGTAGGCCATTCGGCCCTTCGAGTCCACACTGCCATTCAATATGATCATGGCTGATCATCCAGAATCAGTACCCTGTTCCTGCTTTCCCCCATATCCCTTGATTCCCTTAGCACTAAGAACTAAATCTAACCCTCTCTTGAAAACATGTGCATGAAAATGTTCTCTACCAGATGTGCTTAAATACCATATCCTCTAAGCCCTTTGTACAAAATAATCTTAGTTAATATTGCAAAGTTAAAATCCCCCACTACAAGAACTATTATTCCTACACCTCATTTTTGCTTGCATCTCACTCGTATTTACATCTGTCTCACTTGTTGACCAATTGGGGATCTGTAGTACACCCGCAACAAAATGGGTTACTCCTTTTTTATTCTTTGGTTTAAGAATAGTGTCAATTGGACAGCCTTCGAGAATAGCTTTCATCATTAATGTGCCAATGGATTCCTTAATCAATAGTGCAATGCCACGTTTTTTGCAACCACACCTCTGCAATGCACCTGAAAATGATACACCCTTGAATGTTGAGATGTCACCAGCCCTGTAACTTCTCTATGACAACAAGAACACATTCCCATGACATTGCACACTTTCGAGTCATCTGCCTCATCAGTTAACTCGTGTCATGCAGGGCAAGGTGGTACACGATTGGAGGTATCAACAGCAGGGATGAGTACAGCACCAAAACTTTACACCCACAAAGGCACCCACACACATCATTATCACTATGGCCCGCTGAAATACTAAAAGACTCATATCCAATTCCCTTCCAGTGATCAAGTTGCTTTCGTCCACAAGCTGTAGACGACAGCATGACTTCTTAACCCTCTTCCTCCACTGAAACTTGCCATTTTAGGAAGAAGTCTGCAATCCAACCAACAGTAGCGAGAGACACAACAGTGAAAACTAAAGTACTACAAAGCCACTTGCTCAGATCTGCAGAAATAGAGGCGATGAGCCTCAAGGCAGAATAAAACGGTGGAGGTGCCAGTAGCAATGAGGGCAAATACTACTGACATGTACCAAGGCTGGGTCCCAGGACAGGATACTGAATTAGCACAATATACTTGGTGAATTTGATTTACCAGAGAACTTGTGCTACATGTCGACGAGCATGAAACATCTTTACATGATGATTTCATGCGGCCCATTCTTTCCAATGTAGAACAAAAAATGCAGACAATAACACCCATCTAGTCAGATCAGCTGATCAATACGATTATAATACAGGCAGAACCATATATAGAACCATAATGCAGACAAATGTCAATTCTTACATGCTGTCAAGAGTGTTAATTGTCATATGCATCGAAACAGCACAATTAAATTCTTACTTTCAGGAGCATAACAGGTTTTATAACACGGTACTCAATATATAAAATATATAGTACACAGTACTACAATAAACAAAAAAGTTCAATAATTAGAAAAACATATAGTGTAAAAACAAAACAAAGCCCAAAGTTCCTAGTGCAACTAAGGTAGACCACAGCTTGGAGTTCGTAGTGTTCAATATCCTATGGTAGTTGGAATGAATCGGTTCCAGTATCTGGACGTAAGTTTTCAGACTCCTTATACCATTGTTCCAATGGCAGAGTGACATGAGAATGTGGCCAGGATAGTATGGTTCCTTAATGAAGCTGTCTGCCTTCTTGAGACAAACATTCCTGCAGATTCCTTCAATGGTGAAGCGTTTGATACCTATGACGAACCTGGGAATGTTCACTTTTTGCCATCTCCTTTGTTCCTGGGCGTTCGAGGTGCTAAACCAGGCTGCAATGAAATCAGTCAATATGTTCTCTAGGTACACCCAGAGAGTATTCGTCAACAAACTGAATCTCCAAATAAAGCAGTGATGATGATTTTTCTTTATGCTTGCATAAATATGCTAGGTTCAGAGATTGGCACACCCACGAACTTGAAGTTGTTGACACTCTCCATCAGCAACCTGTTTAAGACAACAGGTCTGTGGAACAATCCCTTCTAAAGTTTATTGGTTTCACTGAAGTTGAGAGCAAGGTTGTCGGTCTGATAACATTCAACCAGACAATTGTCCTCCCCCTATACTCCGACATTATTATCCATATTTCGTCCAACAAAAGTGGTGTCATCAGCGAATTTAATGATGGAGTTAAAACTGTGTCATGGGTAGTGAGTAGTGCAGGGGACTGAGCACACACCCTTGAGGTGCCGCAATGCAGATGGTCATGGAGGAAGTATTGTTGCAAATTCATACCAATTGTGTTCTGTTCATGAGGAAGTAGAGGATACATATGCAAAGGGATGTGCAGAGATCCAGTTCCCAGAACTTGGTAACATATTTGAAGCGCGTGGCAGAGTTGGAACATTAAGCAAAAGTCTGTGAACAACAGCCTAACATATGTGTTTTTATTGTCCAAGTAATCCAGTGCAGAATGGAGAGCCTGCAAGATTGCATCTATCCTCGTTGATCTATTGTGGTGGCATAGCAGTGTGTTCAGGTGAGGTAGGAGATGCTATGCGCCATAGGCAATCTCTCAAAGCACTTCATCACAGCAATTGTTAGAGCCTCCAGTCAGTAGTCAATTAGGCAGGTCACCTTACCCTTCTTGGGCACCTGTATTATTGACGCCTTTTTAAAATTCTTTGGTACAGCATAAAGTTTGGAATATACCAGAAAGGGAAGTAATTGAGGCAAATTCAGTTGCAATGATCTGAAAGGGAGCTGGATAAGTATCTCAAAAGAAAGAATTTACAGGGTAACACAAAGGTTTATTGGTTTGTTTTTACAGACCTAGATGTGACTCAATAGACTGAACGGCCTCCTTCAAAGCTACAACCATTTTGTAATTTATCTAACAAGTGAAAACAGCCAGTCTTGAGTTTTTCCTCATAACTCTATCCTCCAGTCCTGATAACCTCTGTCATCTAATGACCAGAACCAGCTGTGGCCCAACTTGTCTTTCATTAAGTCATAGCAGTACCCGATTATGCCTGAAATATAAAGGAGAAATATCACATCTTCTTAATTGTTTAATCTACCCATCCTGCTATCTTCAAAAAGCTTCCATCAGGTGTCTCCGCAACCTCTGGCATTCAAGAGGAAACCATTAACTGTGCCCAACCTCTCGTCATAGCTAATACGCTCTAATCCACGCAGCATTCTCAAAAACCTTGTCTGCGCCCTCTCCCAAGCCTTCACATCATGACAACCAGTACTCCACTCCGTTAATCTATTTTACCTACTATATTCCCTGCGTTGAAATGAACAGACATGAGCTCATCAGTTTGACCATAATCCTCAACCTCTCCCTGCCCAGCTGTCCTTTGAGAATTACCAGCCCTAACCTCTACCATCCGTCCTTCCATTTGTTGACAATCTACGCTAGTTCTCACCCCCCCCCCCCAAATAGTAAAAAACCTCCAGTTCAGGTGCAACCCCATCCTCTTGTATAGGCATGTCAGCCCCCAGAAGAGATCCCAATGAATAAAAAAAACTGAAACCCTGCCCCCTGCACCAACAGCCAATCCACACATTCATCAGTTCCAAATTCCCATTCATCACAAGTAATCTGGAGATAATTCCCAATGCCCTACTTTTTAAACGGTTGCCTAATTATGTATATTCACCCCACAGGACTTCATCCCTTTCCATACCCATATAATTTGTCCCATCGTGCACAAAGATGTTGGGCTGCTCTACCTCCTCCTTGAGAATATTCTGCAACTGCTCCGAGTCACCCTGAAACTCACCACTGGCAAGTCTTGTTTGCTGCCACTGAATCTGTTCCCCTAACTAACAAGTCTCCTATCACGATAGACACAAAAAGCTGGAGTAACTCAACGGGTCAGACAGCATCTGTGGAGAAAAGGAATAGGTGACGTTTGAAGTTGAGACCCTTCTTCAGACCGAGTCTCTTATCACTATGGCTCTGCCTGACTTTATCCTACCCCACTGTGCCTCAGAGTCAGGCCCATTGCAATTGACCTCCCAGCTCTGGTGATTGCCCATCCCTTCTCTGGCTAACTTAGTCACGATCACCTTACGATGACTTCTAGCAATGACACTCCCAGATGAGCCCGAGGTCATCAGGTTGGAGCTCCAGTTAATAACACACTCTGTAAGCAGCAGCAACTAAAGGCACTTTCTGCAGGTGTACTCCTCAGGGACACTGGAAGTTTCCCTGACTTTCTACATCCTGCAGGAGGGGCATTTCCCTATCCCACCTGCCATCTCTACTGCACCAAGACCAACAGGGAAAAAAAGAAAATCACACAGAAAAACAATAGACCTGCCATTACCCTCTGCTCAGCCTCCTCGAGCCAAAGCCTCAGCACTTACCCACAAAGCACTTACACCTCAGTAAGCTGCGGCTACAACTTTCCTCATCCTTTATGCTGGGCCACTCAATGGATGAACCCAGGCACGTGCCGTCAGGGTAGGCAAGGTAGGCACTGCCTACCCTGACTAAAATTATGAAATGGCAATTCTTAAATATAAATAGTAAAGGCATGGGAGAATTATGCCTATGTAATAGATCGATCTCTTAGGTAGGCATAATTTTCTGTGCCTTTCATCCGCAGCGCTTGTAACACGCGTAGCCCGGTGAAGCCCACGTGCCGTCAGTTTCAAGGGGAGCTGAAGGCAGCAGAAATTCTGCCTTTGCAGCACTGCGCATGCACAGCGCGAGTTTCTTGGTGGGATTTTCAAATATGGATTTCCATTATTTTAATAGTATCTCAGGAAACAAAGAGTGAAGAATGGACTTAATGTACCAATAACGTGGTAAGTGCATTTCTTGGTGCTTTATGTTTTTAAATGCTGTATTTCCCGGGGTGGGGGGAGAGCTCCATTCGCAGTGTTTGAGGAGTCTGGCGTTGTGAAGGAGGGGAATGGGGTCAGTAACCCACTTGCCACACTCCGGTCTGAGTGCAGGTAGATGGGACTAGGTGAGAGTAAGTGTTCGCCACGGAGTAAAAGGGCCAAGATAGCCTGTTTCCGTGCTGTAATTGCTAGGGTACACAAAAGGCTGGATAAACTCAGCGGGTGCAGCAGCATCTAAGGAGCGAAGGAGATTGGCGACGTTTCGGGTCAAGACCCTTCTTCAGACTGCTATATGGTTTTATTGTGGCCGGGGAGTGAATTAGCTTGGGTGGCTGCCGCAGCGCTCCGGGCACGGACAGCACAACTGGCCGCCACTTCCAAGGAAGGAAGCAGCTCGGGTGACTGACTTTGAGTGGCCGCCGGGACCCTGCCACTTCAGCCCCTTCTGCTAGTCCCCGTCTCCTCTGGCTGTGCTCTCCATCTCTCACCTGCCGCTCGCCTGCCGGCATCCCGCAAATCTTTAAATTCCGACAGCGCGTTCACGGGACCAGTTGAGGTTACTTGGCTGTGGGAATGTAAGGATTTGCGGGACGCGGTTGACATGAGCGAAGCCGGCGAACGGCAGGTGAGAGATGTTCAGACGGAGAGCACTGCCAGAGGTGAGCGGGCCGGCAGAAGGCGCTGAAGGGCAGCCGGTTCTGTTGTCGGGTCCCGGCGGCCACTCGCACCCGAGCTGCTTCTATCCTCGGAAGTGGTGGGCAGTTCTGCTGTCCGTGCCCAGAGCGCTGCGGCAGCAGTGAGTGAGTCTGACATGAACTCTGACCCTCCTCCTTTTCAACACTCCTGCCCTCCCCACATCTTTAACCCCTGGCACTGACTCTCCACACGCTGTGAAAGGAACTCTCCCGCCAAATGGACCCTTGAATTAGTATTGTCATTCAATAAGATGACAACTGATTCAACGTCCTGGTGTGCTCCAGTTTTTCTCACCATCTCGCCACCTGCCTTCATCCTCCATTCCCCATCTATTCAGTGATTAAAAAATGAAGGAGATTGAGAAGCCTTGGTAAAATTGAATGGTTAATTATTTTTTATGAAGAGAACCATCTGCGCATGCGCGGTTTAGGATTTATTTTGAAAACCGGCTAACTGCCTACCCTAAGTAATTACTCACGGCATGTGCCGGGTGAACCCAACACCCGCCTTTTAAAAAAATATATCCCATTGCTTCTCCCAGTTTGAAACTCTCTGCCTCAGCCAATACAATGGTCAAGAGTGTTTTATTGTCATATGTGCCAGATAGAACAATGACATTCTTGCTGCAGCATAACAGAATATGTAAACTTAGTACACTGTAAACAATATGATAAACGAGAAGGAAATAAAGTTCAGTGTGTATATACACACACATATATGTAGTTTAGGGAAGATTGCATCAAACATACAAGAAATCCAATTAATTGGCACAGTGTACTTTTATTTCTATACTTTTGACAAAGGCATTAATCTGATATCTGATCTCAAAGACAGAGCAGGTACAAGCTGTCAAATGGACTACTCTGAAATATCCTTCAATTTTATCCAATAATAAAGATATACCCACCATCAAACATTAACCTGTCTCTAATTACTAGGCTCATCTCCTTTTAATGTCATCCAGTCCTGAGGCATACCAAAATAGTTATAACCTTCGTTGCATGTTCTGAAACCCGAGATGACATTATCCTGGTCTTGAAGTTTACCCTTTTTAAACATGAATTGTCTTTTTGAATAATAGAAACAAAATATTTATTTAAAACCATATCCATGTCGTCTATTCCCACACAAACTTGTTTTTATTCATTTGTAATTATCATTGTTCCTTTAAATTCATTTTCCCTCAAAAAGATGAGGTTTCTTAATATTTTTTATGCACTTTTTTGGCTTTCTTAATTTCCATTCGAGGCAGGAAACATGTTACCGATGTTGGGGGAGTCCAGAACCAGGGGCCACAGTTTAAGAATAAGGGGCAAGCCATTTAGAACAAGGAGTTGCAAATCTGTGGAGTTGCAATTCTGTGCCTCAGAGGGCAGTGGAGGCCGATTCCCTGGATACTTTCAAGAGAGAGCTTGATAGGTTTCTTAAAGGTAGCGGAGTCAGTGGATATGGGGAGAAGGCAGCAATGGGGTACTAATTGGGGATGATCATCCATGATCACATTGAATAGCAGTGCTGGCCCGAAGGGCCGAATGGCCCACTCCTGCACTATTGTCTTTTGTCCATTTCACCCTTCTATACTCTTTTTACAACACTTCAGTGCTTTCAGTGTCTATCTTGCTTCCCTATTCTCACTCGACCTCATATGCTGCTCCTCTAAACGACATACCTCCTGTTGCCCAAATTCATTCCTTAAATTCTTCCCTTGTGCTAACAAATTGTGAATTCCTTTGAACACATTATGAAATTTGTAACCTCCCAATTTTACAAATATTCTGTTCCACTTAATACTACTGCAATTAAAATCCAAATTGCTTACTTTGATTTTCTCAATCTTAAACAGAATTTTCAGCTGATCTCTGAGGTCACACCCGATTCCGACAGAAATATCTTGCTACTCTTTTATTTTTAATGTACAAAGTCCTGACACAATACTTTGGGAACAAAGTTAACAAGATGGGCAAGACAAAGTGTCATCAAATTCTCAAGAATAGTAGCAGCCGATAAATCTAACATTGCAGTGATCTCCAAATTTAAATCACAAATAAAACAGTATGATCAAATCATTCATATAAATGGACCCAGTGCCAATTCTTCTTGAATAGCACTTACAAATTTTGGAACCATGAGCAAATACTTAACCATGCTTTTGATAAAGCAGAGTAACTTGACATTTTAAAACTTGACAGTGGATTAGGAGGGGAAAGAGAAGGGATTGGATGGCAAAATTGTATTTTTTCTGTACTTAGGATTGTGTGATGATTATTAACCAAATCAGACAATTAAAAATCGAGCATAAAATCCTTGGATCCCACCTCTTCACTGGTTAACATTAACGAATAATTAGAGGGCAATTAGCAGAACTCTTTATACAGAGATATTTTATAGACTGCTAACTTCATCGATTTCTGTTGAGTTTGTGCAAAAAAGTTACATTCACAATTCTAAACACAAAATCAAAACACCTGCCTCCTGTTTCCCCAGACCCGCTCAGATAATTTAAAGAAAGAGTACAAAGGGTATCCATATCAATTCAAAGCAATCTAACAACTAGATTCTTAAAACGTCTAAGAATTGTATGCCATGAGCTGCTGAAGCCCTGTCGACTCGCGTCAGCAAGGAACAATCCAAAAAAATCGTTTTAGAAAAACATTATGAATGGTGGTCAATGTTATCCAACCAAAACACAACGCTGTGAACCTTAATCCTCCTTCTCCACCACAACCACTGCAGAAATCCGTGTGTGTGCACACACACACATGCACACACACACACACACACACACACACACACAGAGGTTGGGAGCTGGATTTCGATATGAAATCCTTTTGCAGAGGAAATTCTTTGTCAAAGCCACCGGTGCACCCTCAACGCTGCCGTTGCTCTCTCCAGGGGATGAGAGGGAGGGAGGGAGGGAGCTACCCTTCCTTCCTCCCTTCCTTCCTTCCTTCCCTCCCTCCCCCTCCCGCCCCACCCTCGCCCCATCTTGTCCCCGGTCCCCGCTTGTCCGCCCGCCGGGCCTGGGGCCGGGGCCTCGCCGCCGCCAGCAGACAAAGGGGGGAGAGGGAGAGTGCACTGGGCGCCCAGGGCCAGAGACAGCAGCAGCAGCAGCCAGCCCGCCAACCCGCCTTCCTTTTACCTCCTCCGCGTTATCCCCGCCATCCTTGCCGCTGCTCTTGGGACTCTTGCCGGGCTTGTTGGGCTCCTGCAGGGCACAGAGAGAGAGAGAGAGAGAGGGGGGGGGGGGACCCATTAGACGCGCGTTATTGTCAGACTGCCACTTTTGATCGGTGGTTAATTGAGTGATTTATTGAATGGGTCGGTGGGTGGGTCGCCGGTACCTTCTCTTTCTTGCTCTTGTTCGGCATCCTGAACCCGATCCCGATCCCGATCCCGATCCCGATCCGCTCGCGCCGCGGCCGTTGCTCCCCCTCCCGCCGCCGCCGCCCGCGCTCGCTCACTGCGGGCCGGCCGCGCGCACGCTGCACGTACTGACGGAGGCACGGCCGCGCGCACGTCCCGGCTGTCGACCACAAGCGCGCCGACCGGCTGAGGAAGGAAGGGAAGGACGCACGTCAGCACGTACACCTACGTATGACTAGTTGGGGGAGTGCAGGAGGCGCGGGCGCGCGCACGTACATACGTGCCCGTCAATGACGAAGGAACGTACGTACGCTCGCACGCTCCGACGGCCGGAGCATCCCGCATCCCGCACCCCCTCCTCTGCTCCTCTCCTCCACCGCCATTGGCCGAGCACGGCGCCCAGCCGCTCGCCCATTGGCGGAGTTAAGGCCCGCCACCTCTCCTCCGCTGCGATTGGCCAAAATGGCGGCGGCGCTGCAAAAGGCCGGGCACGCTATTGGCTAGATCCCCGTGTAAACGTCACATCCGGTGCGAGATCCCGGTTCCCATTGGCTGCTGACGTGACGTTGGCGGGTGATGCCTGAGGCTCGGCCTCCTATTGGCTCGGGACCCATGGGTGGGCAGGAACTGCAGGTGCTGGGCTGATTCACACCAAAGATGCTGGAGCTCCTGTAGTATCTTTGCTTCACACCCAGGGCAGGACACAAAGTGCTGGAGCAACGCTGGTCTGATGCAGGTGCCGCCTGTCCAAAGGATCTGACCCAAAACTGGAATTTTTAAAGAATTGCAGCTGTTGAAAATTTGAAGTAAAGCCATAAAATGCTGATAAGGCTCAGCAGTGCAGATTCTGGAGCAGTTTTGGTTTCCTCCCTCCCAGCTGTTACCATGCAACAGTGCAGTCCTCTCACCATCTGGAGCAAAGATCCCAGAGAAGCAGCTCCTCTAGTATCTTTGATCTGGAGTGCAGTCCTGACCTCCCATCTACCTCGTCGTAGACCTATGATCTTTCTTTAATTTGACTTTATCTTGCACTAAATGTTGAACCGTGTATTCTGCTTTTGAGCACTATGGACGAATTGATAGACTTTTTGACTGGTTTGCTCGAAAACAAGCTTTTCACTATAGATAGACAAAAACATGCTGGAGGAACTCAGCGGGACAGGCAGCATCTCTGGTGAGAAGTAATGTGTGACGTTTCAGGTCGAGACCTTTCTTCAGACTCTTTCACTACACCTCAGTACACATGACATTAAATAAACTAAACTAAAGTAAGCTCGGCAGCATCTGTATTAAGTCTAGAGCCCTTTATCCGAAATGGATAATTCTAGGATCAATTGATGGAGAAACCTACCATTTCTGTCCCTATATGTAACGATGTTGGCTGTCCCGCTGAGTTACTCCAGCTTTTTTTGTCTATCTTCGGTTTAAACCAGCATCTGCAGTTCCTTCTAACACATTTATACCCCTCACACTGGCTTTACATTTAATTCCTCTCCTTAACTGACACAATTTGTCTCCTTTATCACTTACCCCACCAGCTGCCAATCGAACCCCTTCCTCCCCACCTGTATCCACCTAACACTTGCCGGGCATTATCTGCTCCCAAAAAAAGTCTTTTTTTCCAACTTTTCCCCTCCCCTCCTAATAACGTCCAAAGAAAGGTCCCGACCTAAAACGTCGCCTAGTCATTCCCTCCATAGATTCTACCTGATCTACTGAGTTCCTCCAGCTCAGGTTTCCAGATCTGAGATTACTTGTATCTGCTTTATACTAAACTCTTTGCAAATCTTTCTTTCCATCCCATTTACAAATTAATTGCAATATTGAACCAAAAGCTTTTGCCCTCAAGTCTGAAAAAACCATTCTGTCATACTTTGGACTCAAGAGTTCCAGATGAACAGGAATGTAGAGTTGGGTTAATCCACATCAGTTTATGCAAGGCAAGAGCGATTGCAGATGTTGGAATCATAAGCATGTTCACAAATTATAGGAGTAGAATTTGGCCCATCGTCTCCACTCCACCATTCAATCGTGGCTGCCTCCTAATCCCATTTTCCTGCTTTCTCCCCATAACCCTTGACACCCGTTCTAATCAAACAAACAGCCAAAGAAACTTAGCGGGTCAGACAGCTGACAAAATGTCCCAACTCAATATTTTGTCCAGCCACTACCCTCCACAGATGCTGAGTTCTTCCAGCACATTGTTTTTTATTCGAAATATACAAAGTTGCCCTTGCATATACAGCATTGCATTATTATTGGAATTAACTTTTCCTCTCTTGCTTTCTCTGCCACAATAACTGGGAGAGCTTTATTTGGATACATAAAAATGAGGTCTGCTTCTCTCATTGATAAGAACAACATCAATTTAGGATTACTATGCCGCCATGTAATTAAAGCTTGACAGCAAATATGATTTGTGGATTTTTATCTTTCCTTGTATGGAAATTGTAGAGAAGGTACACAGACACCTTAAGGTCTTCACTACTTTATTAATCATACATCATATAGCCCTAGCTGTACGTGGTCTGTCATGATCACCAGAGAGAGAGAGAGCTAGGGGCGTGTGGGTTACAATTATACTAACTGGTGGGGGGGTGGTTAGCATGGACATCGTCACTATCAAAGGGCGAGGAAGCCGGAGAAAGCGGGACCGCAGCCGGGAGGCGGACAGGAGGAGGACGAGGGGGGGGTGACCCCAGAGGAACGGGCAAAGCACTGGGCCGCGACAGTGGCAGCGGGGGGGCATACGGAGCCGCCGGGGGAGGGAGAGGTTCGTTCACAAGCCGGAGATGCTGGCGGTAAACCCTTCCATCGTGGTTGACAAGGTACGAACGAGGGGAACCGGCAAAACCGACGACCTCGGCCAGCTTGGAACGGCCAGAAGTGGACCTCATACGGACGACCTGGCCGGGGGAAAGAGGGCGGAGGACACGGCAGGACCTGTCGTGGGATCGCTTCTGTATACTGTGTTTTTGGGCAATGCGTTTCCGGACCAAGGCAAGTTTAAAGACGGAGGGGGACGGGGACTGCTGAGACACCGGGACCGTGGGCCTCGTGACTCGGGACATGAGTCGCTGAGCCGGGGAGCCCAGGGCATGGTCACGGGAGATATTGCGGAGGTTCAGCAGGGACAGGTAGATGTCGGAGCGGGATAGGCGGCAACGTTCCAACAATCCTTTAGCACTGCGGACCGCGCACTCGGCCAGTCCGTTGCTCTGCGGGTATTCCGGGCTGCTGGTGTAATGACGAAAGTTCCATCGTTCGGCAAAAGCGCATAACTCGGCACTGGTGAACTGGCTGCCGTTGTCCGACTGCAGGCTGGCCGGTGACCCGAAGGTGGCAAAGTGGCGGCGCAACTTTTCGATGACCGCGGAGGAAAGGAGGGAGTGGAGCTGGTCAACTTCAAACCAGCTGGAGTAAGAGTCGACAAGCACCAGGAAGTGCTTTCCGTGCCACTCGAAGATGTCGGTTGCTAGCGCAGACCAGGGCAGGTTAGCAGCCGACTGCTGCAGGAGCGGCTGCCGCTGTTGCTGCGGAGCGAGGCTGTTGCTCGATGTGATGTGGAACTTCTTCAAACTGTTCTTGATGTTGTCTTTGAAGAGTTCCTTTGGCCCGCCGGGGGCACGCCGACCTTCCTTCAGTTGAGACTACAGGATCTGTTTAGGGAGACGTGTGTTGGACATGCGGATGACATGGCCAGTCCATCGAAGTTGGTGCTGCATTATTGTGGTGGGGATGCTGGTCATGTTGGCTTCCTCCAAAATGCTGATGTTGGTTCGTTTGTCCTCCCAGCTGATCCTCAGAATCTTTCGTAAGGATCTTTGATGGTATTGTTGCATGGCACTCAGGTGCCTGCTGCGGGTGGTCCATGACTCGGCTCCATACAACAGGGTGGAGAGGACAACAGCTCTGTAGACCAGCAGTTTTGTTTGAGTCTTTAGGTCTCGGTCTTCAAAGACTCTTTTCCGGAGTCTGGCGTAGGCTCCGCTGGCATAACTCAGGCGACGGTTGGCCTCGGAGTCTATGTCAGCTTTTGAGGCAAGAATGCTGCCAAGGTTGGGGAAGTGGTCAACGTTTTCAAGAGTGGTGTCGTCCACTTTTATAGTGGGCTGAGTAGATGGCTGGTTGGGTGGAGGTTGATGTAGGACCTGGGTCTTCTTGGTGTTTAAGGCTAGGCCCATGGCTCTGTATGCCTTGGCAAAGACATTCAGGATGCCCTTCAGTGTGTTGCAATTCAAGATGCCCTTCTGTGTTTCTACAGCGTGTTGCAACGACGCAGTCGTCCGCGTACTGAAGCTCCATGATGGCGGTGTTACTGACTTTGCTCTTGGCCTTCAACCTATTCAGGTTGAAGAATCCACCGTCAGGTTTGCAGAACAATAATAGTCAATGTAGTTCAGAGCTTTTTTGAGGTTGTGGTGTTTAATAGCCTGATGGCTGCAGGGGAGAAGATGTTCGTGAACCTGGACGTTACAGTTTTCAGGCTCCTGTACCTTCTTCCAAATGGCAGCAGGGGTGAAATGAATGTGTGCCCAGGGTGGTGTGGTTCTCTGATGATGCTGGCTGCCTTTTTGAGGCAGCGACTCCGGTAAATCCCTTTGATGGTGGGGAGGTCAAAGTTGTTCACAACTTTTTGCAGACTTTTCAGCACAGGACCTCTTTTATTTATCTTTTGTAGAATCCAAAGTCAAAGTCAAAAGAGTTTATTGTCATGTGTCCCTGACAGGACAATGAAATTCTTTCTTTGCATAGCACAACGGAACATAGCAGGCATTGACTACAGTTATATACGTAAATACACACATGAATAAATAAATTGATAAAGTGCAAATAACAGATGGAGGGGTATTAATGTTCAGAGTTTTGTCCGAGCCAGGTTTAATAGCCTGATGGCTGTGGGGAAGTAGCTATTCCTGAACCGGGTCGTTGCAGTCTTCAGGCTCCTGTACCTTCTACCCAAAGGTAGCAGGGAGCTGAGTGTGTGGCCAGGGTGGTGTGGGTCCTTGATGATGCTGCCAGCCTTTTTGAGGCAGCGACTGTGGTAGATCCCCTCGATGGAAGGAAGGTCAGAGTCGATGATGGACTGGGCAGTGTTTACTACTTTTTGTAGTCTTTTCATCTCCGGGGTGCTCAAGTTGCCGAACCAAGCCACGATGCAACCAGTCAGCAAGCTCTCTACTGTGCATCTGTAGACGTTAGAGAGAGTCCTCCTTGACAGACCGACTCTCCGTAATCTTCTCAGGAAGTAGAGGCGCTAATGAGCTTTCTTAATAATTGCATCTGTGTTCTCGGACCAGGAAAGATCTTCACAGATGTGCACGCCCAGGAATTTGAAGCTCTTGACCCTTTCAACCATCGACCCGTTGATATAAACGGGACTGTGGGTCCCCATCCTACTCCTTCCAAAGTCCACAATCAGTTCCTTGGTTTTGCTGGTGTTGAGGGCCAGGTTATTGTGCTGGCACCATATGGACAGTCGCTCGATCTCTCTTCTATACTCCGACTCATCCCCATCAGTGATACGTCCCACAACCGTGGTGTCGTCAGCGAACTTGATGATGGAGTTCGCACTATGACCGGCTACGCAGTCATGAGTATAGAGTGAGTACAGCAGGGGGCTGAGCACGCAGCCTTGAGGTGCTCCCGTGCTGATTGTTATCGAGTCTGACACATTTCCTCCAATACGAACAGACTGTGGTCTGTGAATGAGGAAGTCGAGGATCCAATTGCAGAGGGATGCGCAGAGACCCAGTTCTGCAAGTTTGGTAACCAGCTTGGAGGGGATGATTGTATTAAATGCCGAGCTGTAATTGATGAATAACAGCCTGACATATGAGTTTTTGTTGTCCAAGTGGTCCAGAGTGGAGTGGAGGGCCAGCGAGATTGCATCCACCATTGATCCGTTGTGGCGGTACGCGAACTGCAGTGGGTCCAGGTTTTTGTCGAGGTAGGAGTTGATTTGCGCCATGATCAACCTCTCGAAGCACTTCATCACCACAGGCGTTAGTGCCACTGGTCGATAGTCATTGAGGCACGTCACCTTGCTCTTCTTGGGCACCGGTATAATTGATGCCCTTTTGAAGCAGGTGGGAACCTCAGACCTCAGCAGTGACAGGTTGAAAATGTCCGTATAAACTCCAGCCAGTTGGTCCGCACAGGTTTTTAAAACACGACCAGGTATGCCATCAGGTCCAGACGCTTTTCGAGGGATCACCCCTCAGAAGGATTTCCTGACATCGGCCTCTGTGACTGAGACTGAAATACAATCACAGCGAATGGGGGCTCAGGAAGGCACATCGGTGTTCTCCCTATCAAAGCGTGCGTAAAACGCATTGAGCTCATCAGGGAGTGATGTATCGCCGGCATCCGAGCTGCCTCCTGGTTTTGCCTTGTAGGAGGTGATTGCATTCAGTCCCCGTCACAGCTGCCAAACATCTGTCTCATCCTCCAGCTTGGAGCAGAACTCCCTTTTGGCCTATTTGATGGCCTTACCAAGGTCGTATCTGGACTTCGTGTAGACCACTGTATCATCAGACATGAATGCCCGGTGTCTGGTCTTCAGAAGAGTGTGGATCTCACAGTTCATCCAAGGTTTCTGATTGGGAAACACTCGGAAGGTTTTTGTAGGGATGCAGTCCTCCACACATTTCGTAATGAAGTCTGTAATGACTGTGGCATATTCATTCAAGTCCGTTGCCGAGTCCTTGAACATTGCCCAGTCTACAGACTCCAAACAGTCCTAAAGTTGTTCCTCTGCCACCCCCCCCCCCCCCCCCCCCCCGACCAGCTCTGTACTGTCCTCACCTCTGGGGGTGCGCTCTTTAATTGCTGACTGTAGGCAGGGAGAAGCAGCACCGCGGTATGGTCGGATTTACCGAAGTGAGGGCGAGGGATAGAGCGGTAGGCATTCCTGATGGTGGTGTAGCAGTGGTCGAGGGTGTTTGGTCCTCTGGTGCAGCAGGAGACATGTTGGTGGAAGTTGGGGAGTGATTTCTTTACGTTTGCCTTATTGAAGTCCCCAGCAATGGTGGTAAATGCCTCGGGGTAAGACGTCTGGTGTTTGTTGACCACGGCGTGCAGCTCCTCCAGTGCCAGACGGACGTCTGCCTGGGGTGGGATGTAGACCGCGGTCAGGATGATGGAGGTGAATTCCCTCGGAAGGTAGAAGGGACGGCACTTCACCGCCAGATGTTCGAGGTGTGGAGAGCAGGAGTTGGACAGGACTGCCACGTCTGAGCACCACGCAGAGTTGACCATGAGGCAGACGCCCCCTCCTCTCCCTTTCCCCGATGCCAGTGTACGGTCCATGCGGTGGATGGAGAACCCTTCAGGCTGGACCGCTGAGTCTGGGGAGCTGGGGGTGAGCCATGTCTCTGTGAAACAGAACACAGAGCATTCCCGCAGCTCCCTTTGATAGAGCAGCCTTGCCCTTAAGTCCTCCACTTTATTTTCCATGGATTGTACATTGGCCAGTAGGATAGTAGGGAGAGGGGGCCTACCGCCTCTTAGTTTTAATTTCTTTAGTCTCTAAGCCTCTTAAGTCTTTATTTCTTGAATTATTAATGAAGATGTTCAAAAATCTGAAAATACGTTGAAAAAAACTGCCACTGTCTTCTTGCTCACGTTGCAAGTGATGTCACCCCCGACCACTCCCCCGCGTACTCGGGCCTTACCGCCTGGAGCCACCAGCCGGGAGCGTGGGAGTATTGCGTGCGGGAACCAGCCCTCTCCTGTGACAACGCGCCCACCCCCTCAAACTCTACCCCCCTTCCTCTCTGCCCCACCCCCCGCTACCTCTCTGCCCCCCTCCCTCTCCCTCTCCGCCTCCCGTGGGATCTACGGGTAGGGGACGGGTGCGTTGGGGGAGCAGACCCAACAGGTCTGCACTTGGTCTAGTTATCTATAAAAATGCCAATAAACCTCATGCCGTAGCAAGTATACATAGACTGATTTTATAAACTGCTTAAGAATATGAAATAAAAATACAAAACCTGTCTTGCAATGTTGGTTTTCAAATAAATAATCAGCAGGAATTGAAAACCATCCAAAGATGGACACAAAATCCTGGAGTAACTCAGCGGGACAGGCAGCATCTCTGGAGAGAAGGAATGTGTGACGTTTTGGGTCGAGACCCTTCATCAGACTGAGAATCAGGGGAGAGGCAGACACAGAGAAAAGGAAGGGTAAGGTGGGAAAACGAGACCTCAAAAGAGATATGGATCAAGGAAAATGTAGAATAGATAGCTGAGTGAAGTTGACAACAAAGCAAACAGATATAAAATGTATTAAAGAAGGAACTGCAGATGCTGGAAAATCGAAGGTACACAAAATGCTGGAGAAACTCAGCGGGTGCAGCAGCATCTATGGAGCGAGGGAGAAAGGCAACATTTCGGGCCGAAACCCTTCTTCAGACTGATGGGGGGTGGGGGGAGGCAGGGGGAAGAAAGGAAAAAGGAGGAGGAGGAGCGCGAGGGCTGAGGGAGAGGTAGGAAGGGGAGGAGACAACAAGGGTTAACAGAATTGAGAGAATTCGATGTTCATGCCAAGAGGATGCAGACTCCCCAAGCGAGAATATGAGGTGCTGTTCCTCCAATTTGCGGTGTTACTCACTCTGGCCGTGGAGGAGGCCCAGGACAGAGAGGTCGGATACGGAATGGGAGGGGGAGTTGAAGTGCTGAGCCACCGGGAGGTCGGGAGGTTGGGTTGGTTATTGCGGACCGAGCTGAGGTGTTCGGCGAAACGATCGGCAAGCCTCCGCTTGGTCTCACAGATATAGATCAGCTGGCATCTAGCGCAGCGGATGCAATAGATGAGGTTGGAGGAGGTGCAGGTGAACCTCTGTCGGACCTGGAACGGCTGCTTGGGTCCCTGAAAGGAGTGGAGGGGGGAGGTAAAGCGACAAGTGTAGGATCTCTTGCGGTTGCAAGGGAAAGTGCCCGGGGAAGGGGTGGAGCGGGAGGGAAGGGAAGAATTGACAAGGGAGTTGCGGAGGGAGCGGTCTTTGTGGAAGGCAGACGGGGGGAGATGGGAAGATGTGGGGAGTGGTGGGGTCACGTTGGAGGTGACGAAACTGGCGGAGGACTATCTTGTATGTGCCGGCTGGTGGGGTGAAAGGTGAGGACCAGGGAGATTCTGCCCTTGTTGCGAGTGGGGGGATGGGGAAAGAGGGCAGTGTTACGGGGTATGGAGGAGACCCTGGAGCGAGCCTCATCTATGGTGGGGGAGGGGAATCCCCGTTCCCTGAAGAATGAGGACATCTCCGATGCCCTGGTGTGGAACACCTCATCCTGGGAGCAGATGCGGCGTAGACGGAGTAATTGGAAATAGGAGATGGAGTCCTTACAGGAAGCAAGGTGGGAGGAAGAGTAGTCCAGGTAGCTGTGGGAGTCAGTAGGTTTGTAGTGGATGTCGGTCAGGAGTGTATCACCTGCAATAGAGATGGTGAGGTCAAGGAATGGAAGGGAAGTGTCGGAAATGGTCCAGGTGTATTTGAGTGCCTGATGGAAGTTGGTGGTGAAACGGATAGAAACATAGAAACATAGAAATTAGGTGCAGGAGTAGGCCATTCAGCCCTTCGAGCCTGCACCGCCATTCAATATGATCATGGCTGATCATCCAACTCAGTATCCCGTACCTGCCTTCTCTCCATACCCTCTGATCCCCTTAGCCACAAGGGCCACATCCAACTCACTCTTAAATATAGCCAATGAACTGGCCTCAACTACCCTCTGTGGCAGAGAGTTCCAGAGACTCACCACTCTCTGTGTGAAGAAAGTCTTTCTCATCTCGGTCTTAAAGGATTTCCCCCTTATCCTTAAGCTGTGAGATTTCCCCCTTATCCTTAAGCTGTGGGCAAGGATGAAGTCAGTCAGTTGTGTGTGGGTGCAGGAGGTGACACCAAAGCAGTCATCGATGCAGCGGAGGTAGAGGTCGGGTATGGGGCCCTGGTACGCCGAGAACAAGGATTGTTCGACGTACCCAACAAAGAGGCAAGCGTAGCTGGGGCCCATGCGTGTGCCCATAGCTACGCCTTGCGTTTGGAGGAAATGGAAGGAGTCAAAAGAGAGGTTATTGAGGGTAAGGACCAACTCCGCTAGGCGGAGGAGGGTGTCAGTGGACGGGTATGGGTTGCTCCTCTGGTCGAGGAAGAACCGGAGGGCTTTGAGGCCGTCCTGGTGGGGGCTCGAGGTGTAGAGTGACTGGACGTCCATGGTGAAGATGAGGGGATGGGGGCCTTGGGAATGGAATGTGTGGAGACGACGGAGAGTGTCTGAGGTGTCTTGAACATAGGTGGGGAGGGATTTAAACAAGGGGGATAGGATGGAGTCAAGGTATGTGGAAATGAGTTCGGTGGGGCACGAACAGGCAGAGACAATAGGTCTAGATGTGCATTTGAATCAATCAGGTATACCGGGTATGGACCAAGTGCTGGGCGATGGCATAAATACAGAAGGATACCCATGGGTCAGTATGGAGATGGTGGGTCGAATGGCCTGTTTCCATGAGTGCGATTCTATTACAGAGCGCTGCTCATCACCTGAAGCCTGTTCTGCCTTTATGTCAGCAACATCAAGGCTAATACCATAACTTATTCACTTCTCTGGCTGGCCTTCAAAGCTCTCAGTTCCTTCGCTTCTGAAAATCAATCTTCAATGCACTCAAACCCCAACATCCCAAGCAGCGTGGGATTGAACATTCCTGAGAGTCACACCATGCAGGTGGAAATGTCCTAACCTCAAGGAATACAACCTCTCAACATTCACTCTGTCGGGCGCTCATAAATCTTAAATGTGCAAGAAGGAACTGCAGATGCTGGTTTAAACCGAAGGTGGACACAAAAAGCTGGAGTAACTCAGCCGGACAGGCAGCATCTCTGGAAAGAAGCAATGGCCAAAGTTTCGGGTCGAGACCCTTTTTAAAGGTGTCAGTGGCATCACTTTTTATTCTTCTGAACAGACAGTCTTCCTATCTTAATTTAGTTTTAGAGATACAGTGCAGAAACAGGCCCTTCGGCCCACCGAGTCCGCGCCGACCAGCGTTTCCTGCACATTAATACTACCCTGCACACACTACGGACATTTTTTTTACATTTATACCAAGCCCAATAACCAACAAACCTGTACGTCTTTGGAGTGTGGGAGGAAACCGCAGATCTCAGAGAAAATCCACGCAGGTCACGGGGAGAACGTACAAACTCCGTACAGACAGCGCCCGTAGTCGGGATCGAACCCGGGTCTCAGGCTCTGTGAGGCAGTAGCTCTACCGCTGTGCCACCAATCAATCCCCAAATCCTTGCACTCCGGGCTAGTGTAATGTTAGAGGTATCCTAATAAGTATTGAACCTTCATTAAAGTGTTCCTGACATGTCTTTATATTGTTGCTATAATGGAATAGCTGTTCCAAGATTTTTTTTAAGAAATAAAGCAACAATCAACATGGCATAAGGTTGTAATGCATTGCCTAATGGTCAATTAAGTTTTTATAAAATGCTAATTTGCAAGGAATCCTAAAACAAAACTATGTTTAAAACCTACAGACTGTCAGGATTTAATTTAAACTGTGCTGTTGTGTTGGAAGCTGAGAGCCCTGGAAAATTAAATCTACCAGGACTCAAAACAACTGAATTGAGGGCAGAACATCAAACATGCCATGGAGAGCACAAACCATAGAAACATTCAATGGACCATGGCACTGAAGTCAGCAACATCAGGCACAGATGGGAGACAATTAGTGCAAGGATCCCCTCACTCTCTCTGCGAGAGAGAAAATTAGGATTATAAGAAATAGATGAATCTGGAAAAAAAACTGATGAACACTGGTTTTGAATAAAAGATAAGGTACTTTTGAAGTGACTAGCGGCAAGATAGATCAGATAATAGGCAGGTAAGATCAATCAGAAAAAGTGTACACAAGTAAGGTATCAGAGGGAGCTCAAACGCAACCTGTAAAAAATGAACCTGCCGTCAAGCGGGCAGAGTAAAAGGAAACAAGACCTACACTAAAGTAATTCATACAGCGAGTCTCCTAGATCACGAGGAACAAAGTATGATAGGTTGCCTTTCCCAAACATCATCTCTTTGTACTGCATACAGCTCACTAAAGGAGCTGTCCCACTTGGGCAACCTAATTGGCGCGTTTAGAAGAGTTTGAAAAAATGACATGTTGAAGACCTCCTTCGACCTCCCTTCAACTATGATGAAGACTATCTACAACTATCCTCGACTACCCTCGATTACCTACGACTAACATGCCAACCTACAACGACTAAACCTACGAGTAAAAAAAGTATCGATTTTTTCCATGGCGACCTTTTTTTACTCGTGGGCATTTTTTAACATGTTGAAAAAAAGGCCGCGACCTAGCTGAGGCCTCGAGTACACGGGGACCACTCTCGAGCATGAAGGAGAGTTACGAAGACCTCCTACTACCTCGTGTCGACCATGCTGCGAGTATGAATCGAGGGCAAACTCGCCAGAACTCGCGGATTAGGTCGCCCAAGTGGGACAGCCCCTTTAATGTATCAGTTGTGCTTATAACCAATAAACCCGTATCAATGATAGACACAAAAACAAATCTCTTGAGTGAGTTTAAAAAACAAATTTAAAGTTAAATGTAACTATAAATCAGCAAATCTTACAACATGGTTTCAAAAACTATTGAATAAACACTAATCTGCTGTGGTCCTCCTGTTTGTTCACTGTTTTATGAAAACCCAGATCGCTCTATCCGCACCCTCTACTAACAAAAAAGCTTTTCACTGTACCTCGGAACATGTGACAATAAACTAAATTGAATTAAACTGAAACTAAACGAAACACTTCGTAGTTGTTCTCCATCTTTACACCATTTTATTTTTATCCCACCCAATATGGATGATATCTCCCCACAAAATGCTGCATCTGTCACCTTGCCTGGTCACACAACTTCTTACTTTGCCATCTAGTTTTAACTCAGCACAAAACATGAAGAGAATGTACTTGGGTCCATTATACCAGTTGTTGAAGTAGCAGCTGAGGCCTCAACACTGAACCTTGCAGCACTCTGTTTACTGCAGTTTACCAACCTGTTTGTTCCTGCTCTTCTCTCCAGGTTCATAACACTGTCCCAATCGCATTAACCCTGTGTGAGAAGGAACTGCAGATGCTGGTTTACACCAAAGATAGACACAAAATGCTGGATTAACTTCTTCAGACTAAATGGGCGACGGTCTGAAGCAGGGTCTCGACCCATTCCTTCTCTCCAGGGATGCAGCCTGAGTTTCTCCGGCATTTTGTGTCTATTTCTCATTAACCCTATTCTATGTAACTTTGACATCCTTACTAGTCTGGCCCATGTGATTCCAGTGTCATTGACTTTTAAATGCCTTCTGAAACACCCTGGTAATTGTCGATTAGCAATGGGTTATAATTGCTACCTTGCCCACAACACCCAAACACCAACAAAACACAATGAACCCGCCAAGGGAATTGTAGAGAACCTGATATCCTGAATCAGCAACGACTTATCATAGTCACAAGCAAGTGTCTGCAACTCCGTGAAATTAAATCTTCAAGGTAAAAGCAACTATCAATCAGCAACTATGACACAGCGGGGGAAATTTAAAACGGCGCCTATGGACAGCTTTGGGCATTTAGCTCGGAGTTCGGAATAGGAGCAGCAGGTTTGGGCAACAAGTGTGTAGATTTGCGGAGCAATGAGCTCAGAAGAGGAGTGGCAGCAGGTCTGTGGAATGACTAACGCAAGGAAATCCTAGGTTAGCTACAGCACCGGGAACTTAAAAAGCCCGCCCAGAGACAACCTTGAGCAGGTAAATCGCGATTCGGAAGAGGAGCAGCAGCTTCGAGCAGCAAGTCCGTGGATTGGCTAAAGTCCATTAAAAAGCCCGTCCAGGGACAAACGTGAGCAGTACATTCGGTCAGGAGAGCGACACAGAATGCTGGAGTAACTCAGCGGGACAGGCAGCATCTCTGGAGACAAGGAATGGGCGATGTTTCGGGTCGAGACCCTCCTTCAGACTGAGCGATAGGAGAGGGAGATACAGGGATATGGAAGGGTAAGGTGTGAAAACAAGACATCAAAGGGGACAAAGTTCAAGGAAAATGTAGAACAAATCATTGTTAGCCAGGGGAAGGTGACAACGGAGCACGTAAAGATAACATTTAATCAGGGCGACGGTCAGGTTGGTCAGTGAACGAGGACGGGGGAGGGATGTAGAGAGAGGGAAAGCAAGGGTTACTTGAAGTTAGAGAAGTCAATATTCATACCGCTGGGGTGTAAGTTGCCCAAGTGAAATACGAGGTGCTGCTCCTCCAATTTGTGCTGGGGCCCACCCTTCCCTTACACTGTCACACCTACCACCCTTTGTGTCAAAACGTGACCCCTCCAATTCCTATTAAATCTTTCTCCCCCTCACCTTAAATCTATGTCCTCTGGTTCTTGCATTTGTCAATGCCTGGCAAGAGACTCTGTGCGTAGAAACAATCTATTCCCCTCATTATTTTTTACGCCTCTATAAGACACCCCTCACCCTCCTGCATTCAAATGGATGGAGTCCCAGCCCGCTCAGCCTCTCCCTATAGTTCAGGCCCTCAAGTCCTGGCAACATCCTCGTAAGTCTTCTCTTCACCCTTTCCAGCTTGACAACTTATTTCCTATAACACGGGGGTCAAAGCTGGACACAATACTCTAAATGCGGCCTCACCAACGTCTTATACAACTGAAACATGACCTCTCAACTTCTATATTCAATGCTCTGACTGATGAAGACCAATGTTTTTGGCCACTCGATCTACCCTCGATAAACTATGTGCCTGAACTCCTAGACTCGTCTGCTCCACAGCCCTACCATTCACTGTATAGGTTCTGTCCATTTTAGTGCTCCCAAAGATCCTGCTGCAATTTGTGACAACCATCTTCACTATCTTTTGTGTCGTCTGCAAACTTGCTAACCATGCCATATGTATTCTCATCCAAATCATTGGTATTGGGCAGTCACGGTGGCACAGCGGTAGAGTCGTCGCCTTACAGCGAATGCAGCGCCGGAGACCCGGGTTCAACCCCGACCACGGGCGCCGTCTGTACGGAGTTTGTACGTTCTCCCCGTGACCTGCGCGGGATTTCTCCGAGATCTCCGGTTTCCTCCCACATTCCAAAGGCGTACAGGTTTGCAGGTTAATTGGCTTGGTGAATGTAAAAATTGTCCCCAGTGGGTGTAGGATAGTGTTAATGTGCGGGGATCGCTGGTCGTTGCGGACCCAGTGGGCCCAAGGGCCAGTTTCCGTGCTGTGTCTCTAAACTAAACTAAACTAAGATGACAAACAGCAATGGGGCCTTCACCGAACGCACCACTGTTCACAGGCCACCAGTTAGCTTGCTATGTTGCCATCAAGATTTTTAGCTATCTCGCACCCTAGTTATCTAGCTAGCTAGTTATCTGGATATCTTACTATCTGGATATGTGGCTATCTAGCTCTGTAGCTAGCATGCCATCGATGTATCCAGCTATCTAGTCACCTAAATAGGTAGCAATCTCGCTGGACATCTAATATCTATCTTTCTATATTTCTAGCCATCTACTGTAGCCATCTGACAAGCTGTCTTGCTCCCTAGCTATCTGACTATCTAGCTAGCTATTTAGATATCTAGATTTCAAGCTATTTCGCCATCTATATATCTAGCTATCGAGCTAACCAGCATGCTATCTATCTATCTAGATACCTGACTATCTAGCTAACTATCTAGCTCTCTAGCTTTTTAGCTATCCATATATCTAGCTATGTAGCTATCTAGCAACTATATAGCTATCTAGCTCCCGAGCTATCTATCTATCTATCTAGCTATCCATCTAGATATCCAGTGTTCACACACAACAACAAGGAACGGTTCGAGGGAGGGAGACGAGTGGTGCTGCCTCGATGTCCAGCATCCATGGCGGCCACCACCTCTTCAGTCCGGCTATCTCGCCTCCCCGTGGTTCCACGCCGAGCTGCAGACTGTTGCCGAGATCACTGGCCGGTGTTTGCTGCTCGGACAGCGATGAAAGTGACTTCTGTGGCGGGCTTGCTGGAGGCCTCCATCGTCGCCAGCTCTCGACGCCAACGTGGAGGTTCCGTCAGCTCCAGAAGCCCCAAGGCTGCCGCCAAATGTCGAGACAGTAGGAAATCCTCCCTGACCACACGAACTGGACCGGACTGGACAGTGACCATGGGGCAGGGAGGGGGTGGGCTACCTGAAAATGAGTGCAAGGTCCAAAAACGTTGATTTCCCCCTTTTCAATCCGACACCAGGCCTGCAGCCACCGTAATTGGCAGAAAACGTCCCAAAGAAAATCCCTGGACCACCTCCGATGTTCCAAAAGATATTTTTCAAAACAAATTTGTACAATTTCTTCTAGCTCCGCAACAGAAACACGTCACTGTTTTTTTCTAATGATAAATAAATGTATTCAATTATTTACAATACGTACAAATAAACTATACCAACACACCCACCACCAAGTACAAAAGTTACCATATTTTAAATGCTGAATATTAAATAACAATATTACAATCCTTGCTTCGGATGGATTCCCCCCCTCGCGGTGCCCAGCGGGCCTGGAAACGCACCCGCGGTGCCCGTGGACAGCGTGTGTTCCTTTTCGAGGGACCCTCAGATGTAGACGGAAAAGGGGCAGGCAGCCGGCTCGGGCAGAGCCCTCTTCCGCCTGGCGCCCTGACTCGCGGATGGCCAGCTTGGCCAGGCCCAGGAGCAACCCAACCAGGACATCTTCAGCCCGACCCTCTCCCCTACGCACAGGGTGTCCAAAGATGAGGGTGGTGGGTGTGAAGTGCAGCCAGAAGGCAAGGAGCAGCCCCTTTAGATATTGGAACAGGGGCTGCAGCCTCACACACTCCATGTACACGTGGAACGCAGACTCTTCCAGCCTGCAAAAGTGGCAGGCGGCTGGCGAGTCTGTGAACCGCGAGAGAAACAGGTTGCAAGGGAATCCTCAGTGCAGTGCCCTCCACCCCAGGTCCCCGATGTAGAGGGGGAGAATCCCTGCGTGGAGGGACCCGCATCGAGGGGCCCTCTCGTGACCAAAAGGCAACACCGACCGCCACTTAGTGTCTGGACGGTGCACCAGGGCGAGGAAATACAGGGTTCTCGGAGGGAGATGAAAGGTGTCGAGGAAAGGCGGCTCAGGATGTGTGGGATGGGCTCCCGAGAAGGACTCCGGGGCCTGGGTCCGACGGGTACTTCCAGCTGAGCGGAGGTTTGCTCAGCCGCGGGTACTCGCCACGTTCGAGCCTCCCCGACACCCGGTGGGGCGGGACAAGGGACGACCGCTCTCCCAACTGGGCCATCACCCTCTGCCTGCGGAAGGGGGCCCCCTGTCGATGGCAACCATGTTTCAGACTCTCAGCAGGACCCAGTGGAAGCACGGCTTTCGTTTCCAGGTTTTGCCAATTTCCCGGCCAGGTCTCTGCAGTGGGGCTCAGGTAGGCACCCAGGTAGAGGAGCTGCGTGGTGCTCCACGTGAAATGCCACATCTCCTCCGGCAGGGCTTCCACCTGCCTGGGACCCACCAAGAGTCTGGAACATTTCTCCCAGTTGATCATAAGGGTCACAAAGGATATGAGTAGAATTAGGCCATTCGGCCCGACAAGTCTACTCCACTATTCAATCACGACTGATCCATCTCTCCCTCCTAACCCCATTCTCCTGCCTTTTCCTCACAACCACTGGCACCCGTATTAATCAAGATCCTGGCGGAGGAGGCAGCCGAGAAGACCCGTTGGCACTCGTGCATCCTCTGCAGGTCGATGACCATGATGATCACGTCATCGGCCGAGAGGATCACCTCCACGTCCGGCTCATGTAGAACCATGCCCGTCAACCTCCTCCGAAGTAGACTCAGGAATGGCTCCATGCAGATGGTGCACAGTGAGAAGCTTAGTTTGTGTGCGATCCAGTCAAATCATACCATGCATGATTACAATCACATCGTGCACACGAACCACTGTTGTGCAAAGAGAAAAATGCCAGCGTGCAGAATATAGTGTTACGGAGTAAGTGCAGATATAAAAAGTGCAAAGGGGTAGGTTGGAGGATCGAGATTACACTCTATCTTATGGAAGTACCATAAGCTGAGGTGTAATCAAATAGCAGGTTTGTTTTGATGCTATCCAATCAGATCGGAGATATCGTACATAAATACAATCTAGTCAAACTCAATAGGTAGAGCAAGGGGGAAGATACAGAGTGCAGAATATAGTTCTCAGCATTGTAGCGCACCGGTTCCACAGACAGTGTCCAATGTCCGCAATGGGCTAGCGGTGAATGGGACAGTACCCCAGCTTATGGAAGGGCCGTTCAGAAGCCTGACAACAGAGGGGAAGTGTTCAAGCTGTTCCTGAGTCTGGTGGTGCGCGCTTTCAGTACATACCATCAGCTTCTTCCCCTCACTTTTAAACGGACCTCTCATATGCTGCGGAAGAATTACCAATCTTCCAACATGCCTCGTTACTGCCCTTGCACTTTATCTTTGATCTGCACTTTCTCTGCGGCTGTAACATTGTAATCTGCACTCAGTTTATTTTCTCTTTTGCACTGTCTGGTGTCCTCATGTATGGTATTATTTGCCCGGAAAGCATGTTAATCAAAATTTGTCGCTGTGTCTCAGTACACACAACAGAGTACTCCGCAACACCTTATGCGTTTTCAATCGTGGTGAGTAGCGTTGCCCTATTTTATTAATGGCAGCAATTCCTTTGGGTCCAATTTGGCTCAATTGGCAAAAGACCAAATGAGAGTTGGCCAACACTCCCATCTGCTGTAGAAACAAGGAACTGCAGAAGCAGAGGACCCGGCGGGCCTTCAGAGACCTTCAGAGCTTCTTTACAGATAGGTTTTCCAAACACAGTCCTTTGATTGATAATTCTTTATTGTTGATGAACAACACTAAGATACGTCCAAACTTCTTCCAACTCGTTACTATAATCTTCATCGAACTCCAGCTTATCGCTTTAAACATTATAGAGGTTATGGGGAGAAGGTAATAGACAATAGACAATAGGTGCAGGAGTAGGCCACCTGGCCCTTCGAGCCAGCACCACCATTCAATGTGATCATGGCTGATCATCCACAATCAGTACCCCGTTCCTGCCTTCTCCCCATATCCCGACTCCGCTATTTTTAAGAGCCCTATCTAGCTCTCTCTTGAAAGCATCCAGAGAACCAGCCTCCACCGCCCTTCCTCCCAGAGAATTCCACACTCACCACTCTCTGTGAGAAAAAGTGTCTCCTCGTCTCCGTTCTAAATGGCTTACTCCTTATTCTTAAACTGTGGCCCCTGGTTCTGAACTCTCCCAACATCGGGAACATGTTTCCTGCCTCTAGTGTGTCCAAGCCCTTAACAATCTTATATGTTTCAATGAAATCGCCTCTC
Organism: Okamejei kenojei; assembly: GCA_035221665.1. Lineage (NCBI taxonomy): Eukaryota > Metazoa > Chordata > Chondrichthyes > Rajiformes > Rajidae > Okamejei > Okamejei kenojei. The sequence goes on along the minus strand of CM069135.1, from coordinate 116,059,817 downwards.
ATCCTTCGAAACTCCAGAGTGTACAAGCCCAGCTGCTCCATTCTCTCAGCATATGACAGTCCCGCCATCCCGGGAATTAACCTTGTAAACCTACGCTGCACTCCCTCAATAGCAAGAATGTCCTTCCTCAAATTAAGGGACCAAAACGGCACACAATACTCCAGGTGTGGTCTCACTAGGGCTCTGTACAACTGCAGAAGGATCTCCTTGCTCCTATACTCGACTCCTCTTGTTATAAAGGCCAACATGCCATTCGCTTTCTTCACTGCCTGCTGTACCTGCATGCTTACTTTCATATACTGATGTACAAGGACCCCCAGATCCCATTGTAGTTCCCCTTTTCCCAACTTGACGCCATTTAAATTTAGATTAGAAAACTCCTCGTGTCTCCGTTACACTTCGCATGGTCAAAGGGTAAACGTTCTCCATGCTGGTCCGAAACTAAACTAAAAACGAAGCTTCTGCACAAGAAACGTAGCTCTAAACACGCCCAAAAATACATCATAAATCCCACCCACAATATAACGGGCAGTCTAAAATTTAAAGACACGTGCCATCATCAATGACATCAAAACAAGTCAAATGGCCACTACATACCGGCCCCTAATTGTTCTGAGTATATAACGAGACAATTATTAATAAACATCAAAAAAATAGACATGAAGGCTTAACATATATCAAAGCAAAAAAAATCAGGGAATTGAACCCCGTGGCTCCTCGTCCGGGAATTGAACCCCGGCCTCCCGCGTGACAGGCGGGGATCTAATCACTATACTAACGAGGGAAAAATAGCATGCACTATATATCCGCAATCAGAATTCTTCATCAACTCTTCCATCTTCACTTTTGCCTTCTAGAAGCAAGCATAACTTGATTATTAATCTTATTAAAACACTGGTTCTAGTTTAAAGTCGTACCGTGCGCACCAATCCCTTAAAATCAGGCATGATACCCAATTTATAGTCCAAAACATAACAGTCCAAAGCTTTGATAGCATGAAACGTCTTCCTCCATGTCCGATCAACTCATGGATGTGTTGTAACAGCAATGTTGAAGTGTGAAAATCCTTCAAAAGATTAGCAGGATTTTTAGCAATAATGTTCACCGTTAGGTTTGGTTTAATTTCCGGATCATTAACAGAGATTTCAAATCCCAGCACAAGCTTTGGCCATTCTCTGTCTAGCTTACAGAGACACTCTAGTTCATTGATCCATCTCTTATCGCTTAAGAAGCGGATCGGTGTCAGTTCTCTGGAAACTTCATCCGCAGAATTTTCTTTTGTGTTAACATATTTCAGTTGTACAACATTAGTAACTCCCAATGCTCTTTCCATTGGCAGATTGTCTCTGTCCAAATCCAACTCTCTGGTTTCTTTGGCTCTATCATCTATTGGAATACTTTCACAATTGTCGCTGATCCACTTGGAGTGAATCCTCCCATATTGTAAAGAGAAGTCAGATGTTCTACTGGCAGAATTGCTTCCTGCTCAGTAGACATGGATCTTAAGCAATCATCCTTGTAGAAATTATTCTTCAAAGAGATTCTAACTTCATGAAATTTAGTATTCTCGTCAAACTTGCGTTTCAAATTCTGGATACGTTGCTCTGCCATACGACGATTATTCGATAAACTAACACTTTCTTGTTTGAAAGGTAAGTCCTTTGTGTCCGTCAGTCTTTACTGAGTAGTTCATAATATCCATGAACTTCAACTCTTCATTCGACATCTCTTCAGATTCCTTGCTGATACTTTCCTTGAAGTCATAGACACATAGAAACATAGAAAACAGGAGCAGGAGTAGGCCATTTGGCCCTTCGAGCCTGCACCGCCATTCAATATGATCATGGCTGATCATCCAACTCAGTATCCTGTACCTGCCTTCTCTCCATACCCCCTGATCCCTTCAGCCACAAGGGCCACATCCAACTCCCTCTTAAATATAGCCAACGAACTGGCCTCAACTACCTTCTGTGGCAGAGAATTCCAGAGATTCACCACTCTCTGTGTGAAAAACGATTTTCTCATCTCGGTCCTAAAAGACTTCCCCCTTATCCTTAAACTGTGACCACTTGTTCTGGACCTCGCCCTTATCCTTAAATGTCCTGATTGTACGGCTTCATCACCAGCTTTTCTAATTGATCTAGCAATGTTACAAAATTTTGAGATTTAAAAAATCAAGTCTGCAATTTATCCCATCAGATAAAACATACAAAGAAGTTTAATTTGACACCTAATTCACTTTCATATCTTCAGTATTAAAAAAGTTATGGCCATTGTCATACTCAGAAATTAGCATCTTGTTCCCTATTGACTTAACTCAAAAGCTGTGATCCAGGACAGTCAAAAGCCCATAACTTTCTTGAAAATTATGAGAACTGAAAGAAATGTTCAGTTATTATAGATTGAAGCATTCTGAAACAATATGAAACAATCTTACTTGGATGACCTGAAATTAAAGCATATAATTTGTTAGTTACCCAATTGTAGCTAATTACAAAATTCAATTACTAGATCTAAACATCTATCCATTTCTTAAGAAAATATTAACTTTTTTTTTAAAGCCGGTGTCCAAATAACATTCACACAAGAATTCACAATATAACATCTATCTATCTATCTATATCTATCTACCTAGCTATCTATACCTATATCTATATATCAATATACTATTAAAACCCACGGTTCGCCAAGACAACTTCCACCACATCCCCCTCCCCCACCCCTCTCCCTCGCCTCCTCCTCTCCCCCTCCCTTCCCTCTCTCCCCATCCCTCCTCACCCTTCCCTCTCTCCCCAATCACTCTTCCCCCATACCCTCCCCCACCCACACCCTCCCACAAGAGAGAGGAAAAAGACGCCTCTCCACTCCCACTACTTTTTCTCCCCATCCCCAACAACCTCCTCCCCCCATACACCCTCTCGATCCCCACCCCCCACCCCTCTCTCTCTCTCTTACAAAATCGCCACCCTTCCCCCATCCCTTCCCTCCTCCCTCTCCCTTCTCTCCCCACCCCTTTTTTTACCCCCCTACTCCTCATCCCCCCTCTTGCCACCACTCTCCCCCCTACTACCCCTCCCCCTCATCCCCCTCTCCCCACTTCCACCCACTCCCCCTACCCATCTCCCTCTCCCTCCCCACTCTTCCACTTCTCTTTCCCTTCCCCCACCCCTCACCCTCCCCACCTCTCTCCCTCCCACCCCCTCTCTCTCCCCCTCCCTCCCTCCCTATCTCCCCCCCACCCCTTTCCCTTATTCCTCTCATCTCCTCTTCCACCCACTCCTCCCTCCCCCTCCCTCTCTCCCACTTCCACCACTTTCCCCCCTACACCTCAGAACCCCGGGACAACTCATCCCACCTCCCCTCCCCCACCCCTCTTTCACCCCCATCTCCCCTCCACCCCCCCCCTCTCTCTTGCACCACTCCCTGCTACCCCTCACTCCCCACTCTTCCCCTCCCTCCCCCACCCCACCTCTCTCCCACCCCTTTCTCTCTCTCACACACCCTCCTCTCTCTCCCCCTCCACTCTCGCACCTCATCACCCTCCCCCCACACTCCTCGCACCCCCACACTCCCACTCCTCCCTCTCACCAAATGCGTGTTGGGGGAACAGACCCAACGGGTCTGCAGCTTGACCTAGTGATTTTTAATCTCATTGTTATGAATTTATAGGCCAATTTGAAGGAAATTTAGTGTTTAATGCCCATAAATTAATGGGCATTTTAACCACCCCTGCTTGCGAGTGGGTTTTTCTGGAAAGCGATGTAAGGAACGTTGGCGGTTGCCGTGAGTTTTAAAAACCCAATATCGGCAGGAAAAATCACTGCCGGTTCATATGGGGAATAAAATCACTGTTTCGCAACAAGAAAAAAAAAAACAAAAATATTGATTAAAGTCACCTAAACAAGCAGGTTTATATGGAAAAAATAAACAGCTTTCACTTACCTGTCCCCTACGTAAAATCTGTCCCCGTTGTCGGCGTTCACAGCATTAGGAGCTAATTTTTATTTTTCTGCAGCGCTGAAATAGTCGGGCGATTAAAAAAAAAAATTAATTTACCGGCAGTCGGAACGAATTTCCAGAAATAGCTCGCACTCCGAGAAAATACAACTCCGGATGGCAAGGGAAAAAACGCATTTTAAACCCCCCCCCCCCCTAAAGACGCCAAAGTCGCGCACACGGCCAGCGGCAGAACGGCTGAAGGTAAGTTTTGTAAAATACCTAATTGATCAGTAGATATTTGATTAACAGCAAAGGTAGGATACCATTTTCATTATTCCTTTTCAAGGAACCATAGATAACCCATCTAAGTCAGGTTTTTGTAGCGTACGGCCCATCACCTTGGCTCCCAACAATCTGTATAGGTTCCAATGCCTTCAAAACATTTGTTCAGATAAGTAGATCAACACTAGAATTTATTTCAGATATCTTGACATTCTTCAGGTAAGGCCATTGTTTGAAGTCTTCATGTCTTGGTATATTTTGACGACTGACAGGCATTGTTTCACGTGTAAACACCTCAGATATTGGTATAAAATTATCTTTATCCAAACTGGATATCTCCATACTCGTAATGTAATGACTCATACTCTCTTTACCTTTAGTCATGGTACGTAATTGAATCTTAGCCTCTTCTCCTATGATGTTCAGCCTTCTTGTCAGGTTTTCTGTGCAAAAGGTAGTCGAACTTCCGTGTATAAAAAAGCATATGTTTGCAACACTGTTTTTGTTTTACTATTCCTTACCTGTACTGGTAAGATAGAAAAATTACAAGCTTCAACCCCAGCCCCAATATGAGCAGTTACTTGGGGCGAGGTGATAGCATCACTAGTAGTTGGCTTCTCGTTCTGTTCCGTTTGCTCCGGTTCATCCTCTTCTATTTGCTCTGATAACTCTCCATCTATTTGTTCCCATTCTTCCTCTTCCCAATGCTCTGGTAGCTCTTGTTCAGTGTGAAGTGCTTCAGGATGATATTGCTTGCACTTATAACAAATCATAGGACTCTTACAGTCTCTCACCATATGTCCTTTTTTCAAAAACATCCAAAACAGATTCCCTTCTCTTTCAAGAAATCCATCTTATCTTCATATTCTTTGATCTTGAATCTTCGACACCATCTTATGGTGTGACCAACTTCATCACATAACAAACAAAATACTATTTGCTTGCTAGTAGACACATTTCCTTTCATTCTGTCTGTCGTTTCCGCATGTATGGTTGTGATAGCAAAACTACTTCTCTTAGGTTCTGATCTTTCTTCAGTTTTGGTAAAGGTTGAACCTTTGTTAGTTGCAATCGGTTTGTAATCTTCAATAGTCCCGTAGTGTAGCTCTAACATATACCGTACTTCCCCTGTCCAAGAAATCCACCAGGTCTGGTAGCCTGGCTACTTGGCTCCTCTTATCCATTAATCCGCCTGCTTCGTATCTCCACCTTTCTCTCAGTCTTCTGGGCAACTTGCTAATGATGATTCTATCATTACTTGGAAGATTCATTTCCTCCATGTGGCCAAGATTTTTCATTGAGCTGCAACAACCTCTCAGAAATATTGTATAATCACTCAATGCCTCCCCATCTCCATGCTTGATTTCTTTCCAAGCACGGGCCTTCTCCATGTATGCGTTAGCAATCCTCTGTTCATTACCAAAACGTTTTTTAAGTAACCTTCTCGCCTTTTTAAAACCATGGCTGCTTGGCTCATTTTGACAACTTTCTACAAGTACCTGAACACTTCCACTTGTGTACTTCACCAGAAATCGTAAGCGCTCCTTTTCATCCGTAACTTTAGTTTCTAATAGTTCTTCTAATGCCCTTACAAAAGCTTCATACCGCATAGGATCTCCATCACATAGGAATTTCTGCTGGTGGTAGAATGAGAGAGGTATTTTGTCGAGCTATGATCTGCTTGAATTCAGTTTGCCTTTTCAGCCATGCCAATAATCCATCCTGATAACCTTGGCTTGGCTCCACCTGTGCATCAGGCCTCAGAAAAGCGTATTCCGATCTTTGTTTTGTCCCCCCGGGCCTCTCCAATGCCTCCATAAGTACCTTGCTTTCGATCTAGCACCCATTTGCTGAGATTAAGTTTACCCATTTATTCTGTTCCAATAGGGTTTTATAAAGGGGCCATGAAATCCGGTGGACCTCGATTGTGGAATTGATCCAACTGCTGACTCACGGGTTGGAGCAGTTTTGCTCTTTGGTCCAGGGGGGAGCTCATGGTCGTCTTCGATGATCTAGAGCTGCATCTTGACCCCTCACTTTTCCAGTTAACGGTCCTTCTTTGATTTGGCCACCACCATTTTTGGTGTCTAGCTTTCAGTTGTTCCTTTCGTCGCCTCAGCTCTTCTTCTTGTTGTCTCATCTCTTGTCGGTTCTTCTCCTCGTCCTCATCGTCTTCTTGGGTCCACCGCTCAAGGGGGTTTCATGTTTCATCTTCAAGGCCTCCTATTGAAGAGAGCAGCTGGGTCAGCTTCAAATCCCGATCGGGGGGGGGCAGGAAGCACTGATACCGAACTGGCTGGTAAAACCGAATCTGTGTCCTGATCCTCGTGAAGATAGATATGAGATACTATCACCCCAGCTGCTACGGTCCATCTTCATCTCTTCCAGGGCACCTAGTTGCCCGGTCGCACCTCCAGCTACTACCCTTGTAAGTAGTGGCATAATTTCAGATAACCACTCATCTGCCTTATCCATGAAACCAATTGAATTATCTTCATCCTGTCCTTCCTCCCATTGGGGGTGTGTCTTAAGCGTTTTCCCCGCCCGAGACGGCTGTTAACACAACAGGCACACCTTGTTTCTGGGTTGCCAACACTCGCTGGCAGAGGTTCAATAGTTGGCTCATATTAGATTTCACGTTGATCACGTTCTGTTCTGATACCATTCATTTCTTCTGTTTCTCAATTAATCTGGTAACCTGTTTCCATAATTAGTTTCTCTCCTTCTCGGTTTCCTTCGAATAGGCAGCTTGTGAATTATCTGTTTCTTCTCGATACATGGGTGTTCTGTTAACTTGTTTTTAACTTGTTTTCCCATATCGAAGTAGCGGGTTCCTCCTTCTCTGGCCGTCGGGCAGGGCGCCCTTCAGAGCTAGAACTTGGCCTGTCTCAGTGAGTTTAAGTTGTCTAATTGATCTTTCATCGCCAGTTACTCATTGTCCATACCTTAGCACATTGCGGCACTCAGAAACCAACAGCCCAAAACCACTATTGGGCACTGGTACCCTCATTATCCATGCATCCTGTGGGCACCGGTTACGATCTAGTGTCAGAAGTATTAACATACTAATTATCCTTACCTTTTGTACCCGGTTATGTACGGAGCCTAAAAGTCTCGACCTTTGTAAAAGTGAAGTATAGATTCTGTAATTTACGTATCAATCTACCTCACCCTTGTAATTCCTTAGTAATGATCTTCTTGGAGCAGCATTGTACCAACTTAATTTTTGAGTTGTGATCGCAGCCTTTGACTGTGGCACTCTCTCCTGGTGCAAGTAAAATAAACTCACTGCTGATGGTTAATCAAGTTGTCCATGAGTCTTATTGAAGAGTTTGACTTTGGCAATGGGTAGAATGGAAATCTGGCTTGCAGCCACATCAGTCACGTGCCGTCAGGGTAGGCAAGGTAGGGAGTGCCGACCCTGTCTCAAATTATAAAAAGGTAATTACTAAATACAAATAGTAAAGATTTACAATTCATTTAGTAAATTCAGTATTTATTATTAAATGGTTATTATTTTAATGATCGACCTTAGGTAGGCATAATTCTTTCATAATGCCTTTCATCCACAGTACACGTAATACTTTTTTATTTTATTTCAAAATAGACTTTATTCAGGTAATAAATATATACAATACATGAACTGTGCAAAAAAAATCATCCAACATTTTCGGAGGCTATGCAAACATTCAATACTGTTTACATTCATATGCTCAAATTTCACAAATTTATCCCTCCACCCTTGCCACTCATGTGGCCCACTGACGTGGATTCCTTTCTCTGATTTTGAGGGGCGTCTCCACCACACCCTGCCCCCCATGCCCAGCAGCGGAAGGACCCTGGACTGTGGACCTCCTTCACAGAGCTTTGGCGTTGGCTGCACCGAGCTTCAGTGCGTCCCTCAGCACGTACTCCTGCAGTCTGGAGCGGGCCACGGCAAACTTTACCACCGACGGACATCTCGCCCTGCTGGGTTGTCAACAACGCACGGGCAACCAAAGCGCGTCTTTCACCGATTTGATGACCATTCAAGCATCCATGTCAGTCTCTGAATGCGTCCCTGGGCACATCTGTAAATCACAAGCCTCTGTGACGGAGATGAGTCCAATCCAACACTCCGGCAAAGAGTGGGCAACCGTCTCCTCTCCACAGCAGCAGTCCCGAGGGCAGCGTGCGCTGGTAGTGAGGTTCCGGCCTCGTGGCCGTGGACGCTGCTTCAAGCCTTCACTGACAACGGGCAATAAAGGCAGCTGCAATCCTGCCTTTGCACCGTGTTGCAACACGCAAGGTGCTGCGTATATGCCCACAGGAGATGAAAATAATCTGCGCATGCGCGGTTTTAAAAGACTTTTTTTAAGACTATACAGGACCGATCTGTACATGCGCGGTTTCACAATTGTATTTTTCCCTGCGCATGCGCATTTTTTAAAACGATTTTTAAAGGTCGACTGACTGCCCAGTGCCTACCCTGAGTAATTACTCATGGCACGTGCCTGGACCACACACACACACACGCACACACAAACATAAATTGTACATAAATTACACCTAAATTCGATAATAGTGGAAAAAAGACCGCAAAAACACAAAAGCCGCTTAAATGCCAATATCGTATAAACCTGCAGTCAAAATATTTTCCCATCGAAGAAATGGCAAAGCCAAGGCCCCCGGGGCATAGCTTTAAGGTGAAGGGGAAAGTTATTAAAGGAGGGTGTGCGGGGGGCAGATTTGTACGAGGGTGGTGGGTGTCTGGTACCACTTCCATGGGTGGTGGTGAGCAGAATAAATAGTGGTGTTTCAGAGACTTTTTAGATAGGCACATGGATATGCAGGGAATGGAGGGATACGTGCAGGCACAGGGGATTAGTTTAACTTGGCATCTGAAGTCTGAAGAAGGATCCCGACCCGAATAGTCACCTACCCATGTGTTAAAGAAGGAAACTGCAGATGCTGGAGAATCGAGGGTACACAAAAGGCTGGAGAAACTCAGCGGGTGCAGCAGCATCTAAGGAGCAAAGGAGATAGGCGACGTTTCGGTCGAGACCCTTCTTCAGAACTGGTCAGGGATCAGTGCTAACGAGAAAGGATATAGACGGTGATGTGGAGAGATAAAGAACAATAAAGAAAGAAATGCAAAAAATTATCAAACGATTAAAGGGAACAAGCATTGAAAGCTGTTTGAGGTGTGAAAAATGAGAAGCTGGTGCGAACTAAGGGTGGGGGAGGGAGATCGAGAAGAGGGAAATGCCAGGGCCCGAGGTTTGATGGAGACGTGGGAAGTGGGAGGGACGCCAAGGGTTTTCACAGAATTGAGAAAATTCAATGTTCCAGCCCAAAGGATGCAGACTCCCCAAGCGAATATGAGGTGCTGTTCCTCCAACTTGCGGTGGCTGCTCACTCTGGCCATGGAGGAGGGCCCCAGGACCGCTAGGTCGGATGTGAATGGAGGGGGAGTTGAAAATGCTGATCCACCGGGAGGTCGGGATGGTTAATGCGGACCGTGCTGAGGTGTTCGCGAAACGAACAACCAAGCCTCCGCTTGGTCTCAACCGATATTAGATCATCTGGCAACTGACAGCGGATGCAGTAGATTGAGGTTGGAGGAGGTGCAGTGAACCTCTGACGGACCCTGGAAGGACTGCATGGTTCCCTGAAAGAGTGGAGGGGGGAGGTGAAGGGACAATGTACATTTCTTGCGGTTTTCAAGGGAAGGTGCCCGGGGAAGGGGTAGAACGGAGGGAAGGGAGAATTAACAAGGGATAGCGGAGGGAGCATCTAGCTGCGGAAGGCAGACAGGGGGGGAGAAGGGAAGATGTGGCGGGTGGATAAGCTCACCTAGTAGGTGGGTGAAACTGGCGGAGGACTATGTTTTTTTGTATTTGCCGGCGGGGGGGGTAAGGTGAGGACCAGGGGACTCTGCCCTGTTTGCGAATGGGGGAAGGGGGAGAGAGATGCAGTCCGTAAGCCGTCCGCGTAACACTGCCCTCAAGAGTTTAAAACCGAGTTCCCACGGGTTATGTTCATATTTCTGCGAATGTTCCAAAATTCCCTCACGAGTTACCAAGTTTCCTCTCCCGAGTTACTCTTGAGCCAAACCGGGGCTGAAAGCCTGTTTTTAATTATCAAATAGAGGAGCTGGACAGCAACTCAAATACGGTAAGTAAAATTCCTAATTCATTATTGAAAAGTTATTCCAATTTCAGAACTTAAAAAAACTAGGCAGGATCTCGGCCCCGCACGCCGCTGCCGTTTGCAGCAGGGAGTGTGCAAGCTACATTATTAAAGAGACAACTCATCCTTCGGCGTTGAGTTAAAAAAATAAATTCAGCGCGGCCCAACGTCTATTGATATGACCTACAAAGGGAAAATGCTCACTCGTCCAGTGCCATAGCTAGGCTGGGATTCATTCTCTGCTCTCATCTCTCAGTACAAGTTGAAGTGAGTTATATTGCACAGAACATAGAAGGCATTTACATACAAAACAGATCAGTGTGTCCATATACCATTATTTAAATATTATACACACATGAAATAAATGCAACCAGTCAGCAAAGCTCTCAACTGGGCACCTGTAGCAGTAAGAGAGAGTCCCTCCTTGACAAACCGACTCTCCCCCCCCGTAATCATCTCAGAAGTAAGGCGCTGATGCTTTCTTGATGATTGCATCTGTGTTTTCTCGACCAGGAAAGATCTTCAACAGATGTGCACGCCCAGGAAATTTTTTTGGAAGCTCTGCCCTTTCAACCATCGAACCGTTGATATAAATGGGACTGTGGGTCACCATCCTACTCTTCCCAAAGCCAAATTAGTTCCTTGGTTTTGCTGGTGTTGAGGGCCAGGTTTATTGTGCTGCACCATATGGACAGGTACGTCGATCACTCCCAGTACTCCGACTCATCCCCAATCAGTGAATACGTCCCACAACAAGTGGAACCAAGAAAACTTTTTATTGCCATTCAGACCTTACGGTCTGACACAAAATTGTTGCTCAGTCCAGACATAAAGTAAATAACAAAACACACAATAAACACATATTTTAACATACCACCACTGGCTGCGAGTTCACCAGACACCTCCTCAACTGTGGTGGAAGGCAAAAACTAGTCTTTGTCTCTTCCTTCTTCCTCTTCCTCTTCCTCTGCGCGAGACGACCCGGGCCTCTCGATGTTTGTGACCGCACCGGGTGGACGTAAATAAGTCCCCGCGGGTGAAACCGGCGCTCCGCGAGCGGCCGGTTCAACTCCGCGGCCCGGGTCGGTCGAAGCAGACAAAGCTGCCGCCCTCCATCCCCAGCGGACTGCACTGTTGGCCACGGGAGCTCCGGAAAAACAGGTCACCAACCTGTGACCTGCGAGCTCCCCGACGATGTCGTCCAATGCGCGCCGTGGCCGAACCTCCAGGAGAGACTATAGATCAAAAGGAAGTTCCTCCCGGATACTTACCTGGCAGGGAGAAACTGTGATCAAAAAGGCTGTGCTCTCGTCCTATGGCTAAAGCAAGTGAGTATCTGTTCTTATCAGTGAAAAAGAGACCAATCTGTTCTTATTAGACCAGTTCTTGCATCCTTGGGGACAGGGCCGAATTGCGGAGTAAACCGTTGAGGAGTCGGTCGGCTGCAAGCTTAGAGGTGGATCCATGCTGGTTGGGAACCAACCTAACACCTTATTCAGCCACAAGTCAGCAGGAATCAGGAGTGCAGGGTATACGGAATACCCTGCGAATAAGTGACAAGGACCTCAGCAAGGGGACCCCCTTCTCACGAACCGTTCGTGAAGAAGGTCTTGCAAGAGTCCTGCAAATTTGAGGCCAAGGATATCTACTTCCTCCAGGATTTTCCCGGGTAAACGATATTTTGACGTTACCAAATTCAATATCCAACGGGATGGCAGACATGTGATGGAAGTCCTTCTGGGAGAAGGGGAAATGAGCTCCGCTGGTCGCTGCTGAAAGTGCAGCCGCTCTTTCTTCACACCTCCCCACCCAGAAGGAAAGGTCATTACGGTGCAACTATGTTTCAAACCCACACGTGCCGTAGTGATGTCCGCACGGTATTTATGTAATACACCTTCCTTGCTCGCTAACGTTGAGGTAAACAGGAGACTGTGTGGAACGTGACAAGGACGTGCACTGTGATTTGATTGGACCAGCAAGCGGCAAGTTAATGTAAAGCTGAGGCTGGACAAGGATGTAGAAATGTCCCACACCCCCCTCGGTTTTTCCCCGCGATTGGAGGGAAACCGAGGATACTTTGAGCTATGTAAGAGGGCAACCCAGGCTGTGCAGGAAATGCAACAACCCTAGGCAATCTGATGCCCAATGCAACTGCAGTTGTCTGCAAAAACTGCAAGACGGAGGCCACGAGACAAAGGACTGTTCAGGCCAGCAAGAACTGCAACCTGGTAGTGGGGAGGCAGGCCACCTTTAAAGGCTTGCCCTAAAAGAGCCTGCACCTATGCTAGGCACCAAGAGGGGCTGCTGCCCAGCACCCCAAAGGGGGGCGAGGATCCCCCCACCACTGCCAAACCCCACGAGAAAGAGTGAAACACGATGGGACAGCCCAACCACCTTGATGCCCCCAAGTGCCAGAAAAGGAGATGCCCAGCAACTGCCCAGGAGGGAGAGTCGATGGATGGAGGGGGAACAGCGAGCTGTAATCAATGAATAACATCCTGACATAATGAGTTTTTTGTTTGTCAGAGTGGTCCAGAGCGGGAGTGGAGGGCCAGCGAGATCGCATCCACCATTGATCCATTGTGGCAGTAAGCAAACTGCAGGGGCCCAGGTTTTGTCAAGGTAGGAGTTGATTTGCGCCATGATCAACCTCTCGAAGTCACTTCATCACCACAGGCGTTATTGCCACAGGCGATAGTCATTGAGGCACGTCACCTTGCTCCGACATCTTGGGCACCGTATAATTGATGCCCTATTGAAGCAGGTGGGAACCACAGACCTCAGAAGTGAAGAGGTAGAAAATGTCCGTAAAACTCCAGCCAGTTGGTCCGCACAGGTTTTTAGAACACAACCAGGTATACCATCAGGTCCATGCCTTTTCGAGGGTTCATCACCCCCATCTGAAGATTTCCTGACGTTGGCCTCTGTGACTGAGACTGAAGAATACCATCACAGCGAATGGGGCTCGGAAGGCACATCGTTGTTCACCCAATCAAAACGTGCGTAAAACGCATTGAGCTCTTCAGGGAGTGATGTTTCATCCACTCGACATTCGAGCTGCCTCCTGGTTTTGCCTTGTAGTAGGTGATTGCATTCAACCCCGCCAACAGTCTGCCGAACTCTGTCTCATCTCCAGCTTGGACAGGACTCCCTTTTGGCCTTTTTGAATGCCTTACCAAGGTCGCATCTGGACTTCTTATAGACCACTGGGATGCAGTACCTCCACCATTTCATAATGAATTCTGTAATGACTGTGGCATATTCGTTCAAGTCCCGTTGCCGAGTCCTTGACATTGCCCGTCAACAGAGACTCCAAACAGACCTGTAGTTGTTCCTACAGCCACCCCCCCCCCCCCTCCCTCCCCCCCCGACCAGCTATGTACTGGCCTCACCACCTCTGGGGGTGCGCTCTTTAATTGCTGCCTGTAGGCAGGGGAAGACATCACCGCGGTATGGTCGGATTACTGCAGTGAGGGCGAGGGATAAGAGCGGTAAATCATTCTTGATGGGTGGTGTAGCGTGGGTCGAGGGTGTTTGGTCCTCTGGTGTAGCAGTAGACCAAGTTTGGTGAAGTTGGGAGTGATTTCTTTAGGTTTGCCTTATTGAAGTCCCAGCATGGTGGTAAAAAAGCCTCGTGTAAGAACGTCTGTGTTTGTTGACCACGGCGTGCAGCTCCTCCAGTGCCAGGACAGGACGCTGCCTGGGGTGGATGTAGACCGCGGTCAGGATGATGGAGGTGAATTCCCATGGAAGTAGAAGGGACGGCACTTCAAAACCACCAGAAGTTCGAGGTGTGGAGACAGGAGGTTTGGACAGGACTGCCACGTCTGAGCACCAACCAGAGTTGACCATGAGGCAGACGCCCCCTCCTCTCTCCTTTTCCCATGCGTGGATGGAGAACCCCTCAGGCTGACCGCTGAGTCTGGGGAATCTCCGTGAGCCATGTCTCTGGAAAACAGAACACAGAGCAATCCCTCAGCTCCCTTTGAAATAGACTTTGAAATCTCTCTCTTTCTGTGTGTGTGTTAGCAGGGGAAGAGCAGTCTACCTCGCTGGGGCAGGGAGGGGGGGAAACACGACCACTGCCGCCTGCCCGTTTGCAAGCCATCAACTATTGTCCCGGGGGGGGGGGGGGAGGATCTCATCTGGCCCTGATCCCATCTCCAGCGCTGCCCAAGCTCTCGCCCATTCTCTTGGAAATGTCGCGTCCGCCACTGTAACGAGGGGTCCGGCTGGCTGGATGTGGGTTGGGTGGTGAGCGGGAGGGGGAGTAGGTACAAACCCTCCGAATCCATTCTCAAAAGTCGGGCAGAGCCGTGTATACTCTCTGTTTCTCTCTGCTTCATATACGTGGGGGGTTTCCCCTCAGTATGGTCACACAGCGGGCAGGCAGCATCTCTGGAGAGAATGAATGGGTGCGTGATAGCGTTTTAAAAATTTAATCATGGCAAACCATCTTGCCCCAGGCTGCTTTACATTATTTATCGTGTTGAGTTGTTTGTGAGGCTGGGGACTTCACGAGGACGCCACCTTAGTTGAGACATATGCCGAGTCCTTAGATCCTGTAAGCAGGTCTCATGCAGGAAGGTGGAGGGGGAGGTCCCTGACAAAGCGGCGGCTCAGAAGATGACCTCATTTAACCGTGGTGGAGCCATATCATTGGACCCGGGACTGTCAGTGAATGTTGATCGAAAAGTGTTACCAATCCCTTTTGCTGGAGATGGTCATTGCCTGAAATAGAATTACAGAGTCAAACAGCACAGAATTATCCCTTCACATAGAAACATAGAAATTAGCGGCAGGAGTAGGCCAATCGGCCTTCGAGCCTGCACCCGCCATTCAATATGATCATGGCTGATCATCCAACTCAGGCCCCCATACCGCCTTCCTCAAACCCTCTGTCCCCCTTAGCCACAAGCGCACATCTAACTCGCCTCATAAATATAGCCAATGAACTGGCCTCACTACCTCTGTGCAGAGAGTTTCCAGAGACTCACCACTCTCTGTGTGAACAAAAGTCCTTTCTCATCTCGTCTTAAAGATTTCCCCCTTATCCTTAAGCTGTGAACCCTTGTCCTGGACTTCCCCAACAATCGCTACAATCTGTCCTGCATCTAGTCCTGATCCCAACCCCTTAAGAATTTTGTAAGTTTCTATAAGAATCACCCCACTCTCAATCTCCTACATACTAGAGAGTATAAACCGAGTCAATCCAATCTTCTTCATAAGACAGTCCTGACATCCCCAGGAATCAGTCTGGTGAACCATCCTCTCTTGCACTCACCTCTATGGCAATTAATGTCCCATCCTCTGATATGGAGACCAAAACTGTACGCAATACAACTCCAGGTGTGGTCTCACCAAGACCCTGTAACACTGAAGTAGAAACCTCCCTGCTCCTATAACTCAAATCCTATTGCTATGAAAGCTAACATACCATTTCGCTTTTTTCACGCCTGCTGCACCTGCAAATGGGGGGTGGCAAGTGGAGCACACTTGCACTGGACCCTAGATCTGTTAGAATTCATCTGCATCATCCTGGTCCCTGGAACCCCTGTTAATCATAGGGGTTAACACCGATGAGCGATAGACGGTACTACACGCTGGATGTTTAAAAGAATGGGGGGGGGGGGGGGGGTCCCTCATTGAAATTTACCCAACAGTGAAAGGGAATTGGATAAAGTGGACACATCTGGAGAGGATGTGTCCACTAGTGAGAGAGTCTAGGGTCAGAGGGCACAGCCTCAGAATTAAAGGACGTACCTACAGGAAGGAGATGAGGAGCAAAACAAACATCTTTAGTCAGAGGGTGGCGAATCTGTGTAATTATTTTGCCATAATGCTGTGGAGGACCAAGTCAGTGGAATTTTTTAAAGGCAGAGACAGATAGATTCTTGGTTAGTACGGATGTCAGAGGTAATAACCATATAACCATATAACAATTACAGCACGGAAACAGGCCCTCTCGGCCTTCCAGTCCCGTTCCGACCACTGGTAAGAAGACAATAGACATTGGACAAATAGGTGCAGGAGGGAGGCCTTCGGGCCCATAACGAGCCAGCACCGCCATTCAATGTGATCATGGCTGAGCGCCACATCATTACCCCGTTCCAGCCTTCTCCTCATACCCCACTATCTTTAAGAATCTTTAAGAGCCCTGTCTAGCTCTCTCTTGAAAGCATCCGGAGAACCGGCCTCCACCGCCCTCTGAGGCGGAGAATTCCACACTCGCCGCTCTCTGGGAGAAAAAGTGTTTCCTTTTCAGGCAGGAGAATGGGGTTAGGAGGGGACTTTAATTGTCAACTTTAATGCAGGATTGAATTGCAAAGTAGAGTTGATGGGCCGAATGGCCTGACTCCCCTCCTATCCCTTGTGACCCCGTGACACAGTCAGTCTGCACCCTGGATCCCGGATCCCCGGACCGCCTGCCAATCAGCGGCGTGCCCGCCTCCCTCTCCTCTCCTCTCCTCTCCCCGGCTTGCATGCATGCACAGCCATGGCCGAGGACAAGCTCTTCAAGGCCGAGTATGCAAAGAGCGGGCGCGCCTCCTGCAAGAAATGCGGCGAGAGCATCGCCAAGGACTCTCTGCGGCTGGCAGTCATGGTGCAGGTGAGGCGGGGTGGCGGCGGCCGGCTCTGCAGCGGCTCTCTGCAGCGGCTCTCTGCAGCCCTCGCCGGCCTCGTGCTGCAAGCTTGGGCCGGCAGCATTGCGCACTTTGTTTCTCACAGGAGCAAAGACAATTTTGCATTGATGCACGCTGCAGCAGTTTGCGAGGACACGACTCTTTTTGCCCCCCACCCCCCTGTTCATTATTCAACCGCGTTTGCTTTGGTTCGCTGTAATTGTGCTGATGTGCATGCATGCATGCAAATCGCGCTTTCTCCCACCAGGCCGGCTCAGCCTGCAATACTCGCATCCAAAGGCCGGTAAATGAAGAATGAGTTGCTTTTGGGGGGGGGGGGGTATATAAACCCCCACCAAATTTACAACTCAAGTTGCTTGTGCAACACTTTGTCAAAACCCCTTTGCATTTGTGAAATGGTGCGGCAGCCACACCACCCACATGGTTCCGTTTCGCGAGGAATTAGTTCTTCCAATGTAAACATCTGCAAATCTGAATTACAATCTCGACTTTAATGCAGGCCTTCTCCCGCTGAGTTAATCCAGCATTTTGTGTCTCATTTAAATGCACATTTAGGTGCATTAAATGCACATATTTTATCTGCACATGCAGAGAAGTTTGGGGGGTGAAATGTCAACGATTCAGTGCAGATTTCCTTGTTAAACTTTAAATGGTTGAGATTTTAAAATGACTGTTGTTACATCCTCATCGGAAATGACTGATCCTGTTGGCCGCTTTTTAAATTGATTGTTGCAAATAAGTGCATATACTGCAATATGGAAGCAGGTTCTGGTGCATGGAGGAAGTCTTTGTGCAACTGTTTACTTACAGAAATGTGGAGGCTCGAGGAACTGCAGGTGCTGGAATCTTAAATGAAAAAAACTCAAAAGTGCTGGAGGAACTCAGCTGTGTCAGGCAGCGTCTGGAGAGGGAATGGACAGGCGATGTTTGGGGTCAGGACCTTTCAGACTGATGGGGATGGGTGGGGGAGGGGAAGAGAGGAGGAAATAAAACGAAAAGAGAGGTGTGGGCAGGACAAAAGTGGCAAGTGATAGGTAGAGAGACACAAAAGGCTGGAGCACCTCAGTGGATCAGGCAGCATCTCTGGAGAAAAAGACCCTTCAGACGTGATTCTCTGCCTCAGAGGGCGGGGGAGGCCGGTTCTCTGGATACTTTCAAGAGAGAGCTAGATAGGGCTCTTAAAAATAGCGGAGTCAGGGGATATGGGGAGAAAACAGGAACGGGGTACGGGGGTATGATTGGGGATGATCAGCCATGATCACATTGAATGGCGGTGCTGGCTCGAAGGGCCGAATGGCCTCCTCCTGCACCTATTACCTATTGAAACGTCACCCATTCCTCCTCTCCAGAGATTCTGCCTGTCCCGCTGAGGTACTCCAGCTTTTTTTTGTCTATCTTCGGTTTAAATCAGCATCTGCAGTTCCTTCCTGCACAAGTGATAGTTAGATAGACACAAAAATGCTGGAGTAACTCAGTGGGTTAGGCAGCATCGTTGGGGAAAAAGGATGGTTGATATTTCTGGTCTGGACCCTTCTCCAGACTGAAAGAGGAAGGGGGGAGGGGGGTGTGTATGTGTGTGAAGAACAGGAGGTGAGAAAAGACCAGGATCATTCAAGGCTGGCCACAAATGGCTTTGGGAAGGGGGGTGCATGGTAGGCCCATTGTTGCCTAGAGCAGGTGCGATCTCACGAAGGAAATAATGTGCTGAACTGTGGATCAGATAAAGCAACCAAGCTAGAACAAGGGAGGCGGCAAGGGTGGATGGAGGAGGGTAATGAAGTAAGTAGAAGTTACTTACAATTAGAGAATTCAACATTTATACTACTGGGTTGTAAGCGGAATATGAGATCCTGTTCCTCTAATTTGTGTGTGGTCTCAGTCTGACAATGGAGGAGGCCCAGGGCTAAAAGGTCTGGTATAGGAATGAGAAGGGGAGTTGAAATTGTTTGCAACTAAGAGTCTTGGCGAACCTGAGGCCTAGCTTCACAATTTGCTGCCTCTTCTATCCTTGTCTCACACCTTTTTTAAATGTCTGGCCCTGGGGGAAAGATTTAATAGGAACCTGAGGGGCAACCTTTTCACACAGAGGTTGATGGATGAATGGAACGAGCTGCCAGAGGAGGTAGTTGAGGCAGGGACTACAACGGTTGCCTGGATAGGAAAGGTTTAGAGGGAGATGGGCTAAACGTGGGACTAGCTTAGATGGGACATCTTAGACGGATTGGGCCGAAGGGCCTGTTTCTGTGTCAATTACTGGTCTGTTTTTGTATAAATTGTAAATAGTCCCCAGTGTGTAGGATAGTGTTATTGTAAGGGGCGATTGATTACTGGTCGGTGTAGACTCGGTGGGCCAAAAGGCCTGTTTCTGCTCTGTATCTAAACTAAACTAGAGAGTGCCGACTGGGCAACGGGGAGGTCAGCACCAGTGACGGACCGGGCAGTGTCCAATTTCTGTACATGAGAACACGAGCTGCGGTAGAGTTGCAGCCTTACAGTGCCAGAGACCGGGGTTTGATCCTGACTACGGGAGTTTGTACACTCTCCCCGTGACTTGTGTAGGTTTTCTCAGAGTGAACCGGTTTCCTCCCACACTCCAAAGGCATGCAGGTTTATAGGCTAATTGGCTTGGTATAAATGTAAATTGTCCCCAGTGTGTGTATGTGTAGGGTAGTGTTAATGTGCGGTGATCGCTGGTCAGTGCGGACTCTGTGGGCTGACGGGCCTGTTTCTGGGCTGCATCTCTAAACTAAACAAGAATTGTGCCCAATGTTAGTGTCACACAGTGTGAAGATCAGGCCCTTCAGCCCTGCGTGTCCATGTTGGGCCAGGCTGGGGATGGGATGGGGGTTGGTGGTGCGGTTGGCAGGGCTGACCATCAGCTGACCCCGTCTCTCTCTCTCTGTCTCTCTCTCTCACTCTCTTTTGCCGGCAGTCGCCCATGTTTGACGGCAAGGTCCCCCACTGGCACCACTACTCCTGTTTCTGGAAGCGGACGAGGGTGGGGAATCCGGGAGAGGTGGACGGACTGTCCGACCTGCGGTGGGAAGACCAGGAGAAGATCCGCAAGTCCGTGGAGACCGGTGGGGGCGGCGCAGGAGGTGGGTGCAGCGTCCGACCATGTCCCCCCCCCCCCGCCCCTCTTCCCCACGTACCACCCCCCCCTCCGCCTCTCTTTTCCCCCCTCCCTCCTCACCCCTCGATGCAGAACCTCCTTCCTCATGCCTCTTTCTCCCGATTCTCCCCATCCCCGCCTCTCCCCCGACCCCCTCCTCCCAGCCTCTCACCCGTCACCTACATCTCTCCCCCCCACATCCCCCTTCTATCTCCCACCCACTTCCCGCCAAGGGATTGGACAGGCTAGATGCAGGAAACATGTTCCCGATGTTGGGGGAGTCCAGAACCAGGGGCCACAGTTTAAGAATAAGGGGTAGGCCATTTAGAACGGAGACGAGGATAAACATTTTCACCCAGAGAGTTGCGAATCTGTGGAATTCTCTGCCTCAGAGGGCGGTGGAGGCTGATTCTCTCGAAGCTTTCAAAAGAGAGTTAGATAGAGCTCTTAAAGAAAGCAGGGTCAAGGGATATTGGGAGAAGGCAGGAACGGGGTACTGATTGGGGATGATCAGCCATGATCACATTGAATGGCGGTGCTGGCTCGAAGGTCCGAATGGCCTACTCCTGCACCTACTGTCTATTGTTTATCGCTCCTCATGCTGTCTACATCTCCCTCAGCCCCACTTCCTGCATCTCCCCAACTCTCCCTTTCCTCTTCTTCCCCCACCCCTCACTATTTCCGCTCTGCGTTGCTCTTGCCATCCCCCCCCCCCCCCCCCCCCCCCCCCCCCCCCCCACCACCCCCCCCCCCCCCCCCCCCCTTAACTCACACACAGATGTCCCCGGTCCCCCTCACTCCACTCTCACAGCGACTTTAGGAAGCAACCCCTGTTTGCCCATCAGACATGGACGAACCCGACACAGCAGTACGACTCTGAAGCAGGCCCTTCTGCCCACCTCCGCGCCCTGGAGATGCGGGAATCCTGAGCAAAACACAAAGTCTTGGAGTAACTCAGCGGGTCAGGCAGCATGTGTAAGAAAGAACTGCGGATGCTGGTTTAAATTGAAGGTAGATACAAAATGCTGGGGTAACCCAGCGGGACAGGCAGCATCTCTGGAGAGAAGGAATGGGTGACATTTCGGGTCGGGGCCCTTCATTTGTGTCCTGACCTAAATATCATACAATCTTTCCTTAAACGCTGTCTGACCCGCTGAGTCACTCCCACACTTTTGTGTCTATCTTTGGTATAACCCAGCATCTGCAGTTTGTTGCCGGGTTCTTCCCTCTGGTTGTTGGCCCATGAGGTTAAGCTGATCCTGTCACAGAGTCACACAGCACGGTAACAGGCCCTTCGGCCCAACTCGCCCGTGCTGACCGAGATGCCCCACCTACACTAGTCTCACCTGCCCACGTTTGGCCCATTTCCCTCAACCTATCTTCTACATGTACCTGTTCAAATGCTGTCATGGTAACAGCCTCAACTACGTCCTCTGGCAGCTCGTTCCATGCACCCACCACCCTCTGTGTGAAAAACGTACCCCTCGGCTTCCAATTAAATCTTTCCCTTCTCACCTTAAATCTATGTCTTCTGGTTCTTGATTCCCTTACTCTAAGTAAACGACTCTGTGAGTTCACCCGATCTATTCCCCCCATGATTTTGAACACATCTATAAGATCACCCCTCATCCTCCTGCGCTCTAAGGACTAGAGTCCCAGCCTGCTCAACCTCTCCCTATAGCTCAGGCCCTCTGGTACTGGCCACATCCTCGTGGATCTTCTCTGCACTCTTCGAGCTTAATGACCCAAAACTGAACACAAACCTCCGTGTGGCCAAGATGGCGCCCAGCCCAGGCGACAGTTTGCCAACCACTGAAGCAGACCTTCAATTACATATTACAATCACTCCACATTCTTAAATCTCTCTCGACACTAAATGGCTCGATTGTAATCGTGCATTGTCTGACTGACTCTCAGCTCGCTGGTTGTACCGTCTGCCATCAGGTGCCCTGCTGGCTGGGCCGTTGGTTCGATCCACCGTTCCGACCTGTATTTTCCTGCCGTCTGTCCCCCTCGGTCCCTGGCTGCGCACGGAGTTCTGACGCACCCCCCCCCCCCCCACCCCGGATCCCGTTCCCCTCTGAACGCCGCTGAGGTTTGCACCCTCTCCACTGACCGCAGGGAAGGGCGGCGAGGCGGGGGAGAAAACCCTCCCTGACTTTGCCGTGGAGTACGCCAAGTCCAACCGGAGCACGTGTAAAGGATGCGGTGCCAAGATCGAGAAGGTGAGGGGGTGGAGAGGGAGGGAGGGAGGGGGGGCTGGGAGGGAGGGAGGGGGCCAAATGGACGGGGAGGGGCTGGGGGAGAGGAAGGCTGATGACGAGAGAGCTAGATAGGGCCCTTAAAGATAGTGGAGTTGGGGGATATGGGGAGAACAGAGGGGGCAGACACACCCCCATCCATATAAACGGAACTGAGGTGGAGCGGGTCTCCAACTACAAATTCCTCAGAGTACACATCTCGGAGGATCTGTCCTGGTCCCTCAACACCTCCAAGCTGATCAAAAAGGCGCAGCAGCGCCTTTACTTCCTGAGGAGGCTCAAAAAAGCCCACCTGTCCCCCCTGATCCTGACCAACTTTTACCGCTGTACAATCGAAAGCATCCTGACCACCTGCTTTATGGTACGGTACAGCAGTTGCACCGTAGCAGACAGGAAGGCACTACAACGGGTGGTGAAAACCGCCCAGCACATCATCGGTGCCCCGCTCCCTGCCATGGATGCCCTCCACCGAAAAACGGTGTCTGAGACGGGCTGGGAAGATCATCAAGGACCCCTCCCACCCTAACCATGGACTGTTTGCCCTCCTACCATCGGGGAGGCGGTACAGGAGCCTCAGGTCCCGCACCAGTAGGATGAGGAGTAGCTTCTATAATAACACCATCGCACTGCTGAATTCAGAGTCCCGCCGATAGATTTTCACACCTGTATTTATTTATCTGTATTTACCTATATATTGCTATCACTTCGTACTGTCACTAAACTGCATTGTTGTACCCATACTTGTATCTGTGCAATGACATTAAAGTTGAATTTGAGAAAAAAAAAGAAGGCAGGAACCGGGTACTGATTGTGGATGATCAGCCATGATCACATTGAATGGCGGTGCTGGCTGGAGGGGCCGAATGGCCTACTCCTGCACCTATTGTCTATTGTTGGAGGGCGAGGGATCTGCTAGGGGAGGGGTCTGGTGGGGGGGGGGGGGGGGGGTTGGGAGTGTGTCAGTGTGGCGGATGAAGGGTAGGTGTGGGGGGAGAGGAAGAGAGTGGAAGGGGAGGGGAGAGTGGTGTGGGAGGGTGGGAGGGTCTTGTCCTGCTGTTGAGCGAAGACGCCCCCTTGCTGTGGGTGTTGGGGGGTGGTGAGGAAAGTCTGGGCAAGGGTCGGCCTCCACCCTGGGGGGAATCTGTCTCACCACCCCCCCTCGCTCGCTCGCTCGTTGCAGGATACGGTGCGCCTCTCCAAGAAGATGATGGACCCGGAGAAGCCTCAGCTGGGCATGATCGACCGCTGGTACCACCCGGACTGCTTTGTGTTCCGCAGGGCCGAGCTGGCCTTCCTGCCCACCCACAGCGCCACCCAGCTCCGCGGCTTCAGCGCACTCTCCGCCGAAGACAAGGCTACCCTGAAGAAGGATCTTCCGGCAATCAAAACCGAAGGGTATTTTACCGCGTCCTCTGCCCTTGCTTTGCGGAGATAATGTACATGACCCAGTATTTGTGTAAGAAAGAACTGCTGGTGCTGGTTTAAATCCAAGGTAGACACAAGATGCTGGATTAACTCAGCGGGTGAGGCAGCGTCTATGGAGAGATGGAACTGGCGACGTTTCGGGTCGAGACCTTTCTTCAGACTGATCTACTTCAGTCTGAAGCAGGGTCTTGACCCGAAACGCCACCCATTCCTTCCCTCCAGAGATGTTGCCTCACCCGATGAGTTACTCCAGCATCTTGTGTCTACCTTTGACGAGTATTTAATCAGTGTACCTGAGCCCCTGGATTGCACCCCAGTCTGTAATCACTCCCAGGGCTAACGCAATCAAGGGATATGGGGAGAAAGCAGGAACGGGGTACTGATTGTGGATGATCAGCCGTGATCACATTTAAACATAGAAAATAGGTGCAGGAGTAGGCCATTCGGATCTTTGAGCCAGCACCGCCATTCAATATGATCATGGCTGATCATTCAAAATCAGTACCCCGTTCCTGCTTTCTCCCCATATCCCTTGATTCCCTTAGCCCGAAGAGCTAAATCTAACTCTCTCTTGAAAACATCCAGTGAATTGGCCTCCACTGCCTTCTGTGGCAGTGATATTGAATGGCGGTGCAGGCTCGAAGGGCCGAATGGCCTACTCCTGCACCTATTTTCTATGTACCCATTATTCAGTATATCAACCACAAGGTTAGTAAGGAATAAGCTTGATTGACTGTCACTTGAGTGACCTCTTTGCTCTGATGCCGTCGAGTTCATCAGCTTTAGACTGTAGAGAGAGCGCGGAAGCAGGCCCTTCGGCCCACTGAGTCCACGCCGACCAGCGATCACTCCGTACTCTAACACTATCCTGCACACTGGAGACAATTTTACAATTTTTACCGAATCTAAGATGTACACAAAATGCTGGAGTAACTCAGCGGGACAGGCAGCATCTCTGGAGAGAAGGCACCGGTGACGTTTCGGGTTGGGGACCCTAACCTACAAACCTATACGGCTTTGGAGTGTGGGAGGAAACCAGAGCAGCTGGAGAAAACCCACGGGGGGAAGGTACAAACTCCGTATAGACAGCACCCGTAGTCATGATGAAACCCGGGTCTCTGGTGCTGTGAGGCAACGACTCTACTGCTGCGCCATCGTGCCGCACCCAACGGGGACGCCCTAGTTAACGGGGGACCCCTGGAGGGTGCTGGTTGGGGACTTGCCTCTCCCTGCTGCCGTCCGGCACAAGATACAGAAGCCTGATGGTAATGTTGAGTGCTGGGGGCGGCTCACTGGACTGCAACTCGGATGTTCCGGAGTACCAGGCACTTGTGCACGATGCATCAATGCGACCTCCAGCCCAGGCCTGGACCATGTCTGCTTCTTGGAAGCCTGGGCTGCCTTAGAGTAATCAACTCGGAGCACAGAAACCGGCCCTTCAGCCCAACCTGTCCACGCCAACCAAGATGTCTCGTCTACACTTTGGGCGGCTCGGTGACGCAGCGGTAGAGTGGCTGCCCTTCAGCGCCAGGGGGACATGGGTTCGATCCTGACTATGGAGTTTGTGCGTTCTCCCCGTGACCCACGTGGGTTTTCTCCAGGTGCTCTCGTTTCCTCCCACACTCCAAAGACGTGCCGGTTTGTAGGGTTAATTGGCTTCTGCAAATTGTAAGTTGTCCCCAGTGTGTCGGATAGTGCTGGTGTACGGGGATCGCTGGGCGGCGCGCACTCGGTGGGCCGAAGGGCCTGTTTCCAAGTTGTTTCTCTAAACTAAACTCGTCTCACCTGTCTGTGTTTGGTCCAGATCCCTCTAAACCTTTCCTATCTAAGTAGCTGTCCAAATGTCTTTTAAATGTTGTTATAGTACCTGCCTCAACTACCTCCTCTGGCAGCTCGTTCCATACACCCTCCATCCTCTGTGTGAAAAAAAAGACAAGTTGCCATGTTTGGTTCAGGTTTATTGTTGTCATGTGTACAGAGGTGCAGTGAAAGGCTTTGTTTTGCACGCTATATAGCACAGATAATGTAATACATAAGACAATCAAGTCAAACTCACACAATAGGTAGAGCAAAGGGGGGGGATACTGAGTGCAGAATATAGTTCTCAGCATTGGAGCGCACCAGTTCCACAAAGTCCAATGTCCGCAATGGGGTAGAGGTGAATCGGATAGAGGCCTAGCTTATGGAAAGGCCATTCAGAAGCCTGATAACAGAGGGGAAGAAGCTGTTCCTGATTCTGGTGGTGCGCGCTTTCAAGCTTCTGTACCTTCTGCCGGACGGGAGCGGGGAGAAGTACTTGGACGGGTACCTGGATAGAAAACGTTCCGAAGGATAGACACAATATGCTCGAGTAACTCGCGGGTCAGGCAGCATCTCTGGAGGTGACGTTTGGGTTCAGATCTGACCCAAAACATTGTCCATCCACAACCTCCAGAGATGCTGCCTGTCCCGCTGAGTTACCCCAGCATTTTGTGTCTACTTTCAATTTAAACCAGCATGTGTAGTTGCTTTTTATCACAGGACGGTTTAGCGGCGATATGGGCCAAACGCTGGCTACCGGGTTGAGGGGAGGTGTTGGCTGGCACGGGCAGGGACGGGTCTGAGCGATTCGGGCAGCTGGATGTGTGAACAGCGTGCCTGCTGTCCCCTGTTCCTGCAGGAAGAGGAAAGGGGACGAGGCTGACGGGGAAACGACCGGGGGGAAGAAGAAGAAGAAGAAAGATGAGAAACTGGCAAAGCAGGAGAAGGAGCTGAAGGTTTGTCCGGGAACAGGCCCTTCCTACGGCCCGCAATATCCGTGACCAACATGATACCAAGCTCAACTCCATTCCATGTGCCTGTCTAAACAATTCTTAAACGCTACTGTTGTGTCTGCCGCCACACCACCCTTGGCAGCACGTTTCAGGCCTCCACCACGTGTGTGTAAAAAAAATTTTTTAAAAAATCTTGCCCCGCTAATCTTTAAAATTTCCCCCTCTTACCTTAAAGCTGCGTCCTCTAGTCTGATATTTCCATCATGGGGAATAGGTTCTGACCCTCTCTATGCCTCCCATAATTTCATCTACTTCTCTCAGGTCTCCCCTCAAATTCCAACGTTCCAAGTCTGTCCAACCTCTCCCTGTAGCCGTGTCTGACGAAGGGTCTCGACCCGAAACGTCGCCCATTCCTTCTCTCCAGAGATGCTGCCTGTCCCGCTGAGATACCCCAGCATTTTGTGTCGCTCTCCCTGTCTCTAATCCAGACGGCATGCTGGTAAACCTCCTCTGTACCTTCTCCAAAGCCTCCACCTCTTTGTTGTAATGGGGCGAGCAGAACCGCAGGCAAATGCCGCCCACCCCTTCTGCCACCCCTCACAGCGGCTGCAGTCTCCCCCTCTCCTAACCTCTCTCCCTGCCTCAACCTCCTACTCCACCCACCCTGCTCTCCCCACACCCTCTCCCTGTCAACCTTATTCGTTCCTCCTCTCCCTGCCCTTCCCTCCCTATCTTCCCCCCCCTCCCTCCCCTCTTCCCTCATCACCCCCCCTCTCATGCCCCTGTCGTTTGCCCCTCAGGAGCAGAGCCAGCTGATCTGGGGCATCAAGGACTCCCTGAAGAAAAACTGCTCCACCAACGACCTGCGGGAGCTGCTCATCGCCAACGGACAGGAGATCCCGTCCGGGGAGTCCGCAGTAAGTCTCCCCAATCTCTCCCCTCCCCCCCCCATGTCTTTCCCCCCCCCCCCCCCCCCCCCGGTGCCGGGAAAGGTTTGTGGGTCGGTTTGCGAGGCAGGGCCTGTGCTCATAGTGGAGCAGGCACGGGGCTTTGTGTGGAGGAGGGGGGGGGGGGGGTAATGCTTCTTCCCCCCCCCCCCCCCCCCCCCCCCCCCCCGGACTGGGTCCCCCACCCCCACCCCCCAACCCTGTGGGACGTCGCCCACTGCTGCCGGTCGGTCGGAGTGGTCGCCTTGGCAACCGGCGCGGGGTCGTCTGGCACCCGCCGAGGTCGAGGGTCACAGTGCGGAGGTTTGGGACGGTGTGTCCCGAGGCTGGAGAGGTTGGGGGTTACACGCCGAGAGGTCACGGTGGGTCGAGTCCAGTGTCTGGTGATGTGGTCCCGGGGACTGTGAGAGAGACCTGGGCCCATCTCCTGTGTCACCTGTGACTCCTGCCCCTCTCCCTCCCCTCCGGGCCAGGGGAGGGCATGTCCTGCGGCCAGAGTCTCACTCTCTTCACTTTCTCCCCCTCTCTCCTCCCCTTTCTCTCCCCTCGATCCTCTCTTCCCCGCCCACCCCAGATTGTGGACCGGGTGTCAGACGGGATGGCGTTCGGGGCCTTGCAGCCTTGCGGGCAGTGCCAGGGGCAGCTGGTGCTGAAGGACGATGCCTACACCTGTACCGGGAACATCACCGCCTGGACCAAGTGCAGCTTCACCACCCAGAGCCCCCAGTGCAAGGACTGGATCACCCCCAAGGTCAGTGTGTGTGTGTGCGCGTGTGTGTGTGTGTGTACTTGTCCTTGTGTGTGCGCATGCGTGTGTACCTGTGCTTCTGTCTCTGTCTCTGTGTCAGTCTCCCTCTGTTTGTCCCTCTCCCCCTGCCCCTCGGAACGCCAGCCCCTCACCCCACCGCCCAGCACCGAGACTCGGGGAACTGCAGGCCAAGCTTGGACTCCTCAGCCGAGCCCAAAGTGTTCGGAGGAACTCGGCGGCTCAGGCAGCATCCGTGGAGGCCACGGGCAGACGGTGTTTCCAGGTCGGGACCCTCCAGTCGGGTCCTGACTTCCTACGTCTTCCATTCCCTCCGCAGATGCTGCCTGACCCCCTGAGTACAGGAAGGAGATGGAGAGCATGGGGGTCAGGACAACAACCTCTCCCTCAATGTCAGCAAGATGAAAGAGTTAGTTATCAACTTCAGGAAGCACGGTGGGAGGAGCACGTGCCCCGACCAGCATCAATGGTGGAGATGGTTGAGAACTTCAAGGTCCTTGGCATTGAGATCAACTTCAGGAAACACCGTGGCGTGCACACCTCAGTCAGCTTCTGACCCTGTCTTTCCATCAGCTCGGGTACTGACTTGACAATGCTTGTCGGATCACTCTCTCTGACTTATCCCATTCCTTCTTCTCCCCGCTCCCGGACGGCAGAAGGCACAGAAGCTTGAAAGCGCGCACCACCAGACTCGGGAACAGCTTCTTCCCCTCTGTTATCAGGCTTCTGAACGGCCCTTCCATAAGCCAGGGTACTGTCCGATTCACCTCTACCCCGTTGCGGACATTGGGCTTTGTCTGTGGAACTGGTAATGTTGGCTGCTAACCCGAGGCAGCGTGAAGGGTAGATAGAGTCAATGGTGGGGAGCCTGGTCTGTGTGACGGACTGGGCCACATCTAGAATAAAGAATCGTGAGTATTTCATTGGCTGAAAATGCAACTGATTTTATTACTGGCAGCAACTAAATGGGCTTGTTAACAGTATTCATAGATAACATAATAGAAAGTTCAATACATTAAAAAAAAAACAGAATATTAGTGTCAAACCAAAGGCTGAAGTTCCGAGTGCAACCATCCATTCGTGGTTTAGTTTGTGTTCTGTAGTGTTGAAAAGCCTTATGATTGTTGGGAAGAAGCTGTTCTTGAACTTGGAGGTAATGTTTCCTGAGGCTTCTTCCCGATGGCAGGAGTGAAATGAGAGTGTGTGGCCAGGGTGGTGTGGGGTCTCTGACGATGCTGGCTGCCTTTTTGATCTCTTCAGTGGTGGGGAGATCAGTAGCTGAACCAGGGCAATGGGCAGCACTTAAGTTGCTGCCTCTCAGTGCCAGAAACCTGGGATCGATCCCGACTAAGGCTGCTGTCTGTATGGAGTTCGCACGTTCTCCCTGTCGTCGCGCGGGTTTTCACCGGGTGCTCCGGTTTCCTCCCACATCCCAAAGACTTGCAGGTTTGTAGGGTTAACTGGCTTCCGTAAATTGCAAATTGCCCCTAGTTTGTCGGATAGCACGAGTGAGGGACATGGTGGGCTGAATGGGCCTGTTTGCACGCTGTATCTCTCGAGTCTAAAGGTGAATATCCTCCGTACAGTACACCTGTAGAAGTTCAAGAGAGTGTTTGTCAACGTACTCTCGGCTGGGGACTACCTGGAATGCCTCTGGCCACAGTTTGAGCACCAGCCCTCCCTCCCGCTCACTCTCCGTCCCCCTAGTCTGTTCCCCCGGTCCAGTCGCCCCTCAACCACCGAGAGGTCACCCGCTCCCATCCCCCCGACCGCCCGCCTCTGACCTGCATCTGCCCTCCAGGAGTTCCACTGCGTCGCCTACCTGAAGAAGTTCAAGTTCAAGCGGCAGGGCCGGATCTTCCCGCCGGAGCCTCCGGCCGCCGATTGCCGGCCCGGTGACACCGATGCTCCCTCGGCCACGGCAGGTGAGTGTGTCTCCGGTCTGCTGCGGGACAGCGTGGGAGGATGCAGCCGCCACCATCCCCTGCAGTGGGGGTGTAGCGGGCAGTCCTGGTCGCCCCATTGTGGGGGGTGGGAGACTTTGGAGAGGGTACAGAGGAGTTTAGCCAGAATGGTATGTAAGAAAGAACTGCAGATGCTGGTTTAAATCGAAGGTAGATGCACAAAACGCTGGAGTAACTCAACGGGACAGGCAGCATCTCTGGAGGGAAGCAATGGGCGACATTTTGGGTCGAGACTGAGCCTGAAGCAGATGCTGCCTCACCCGCTGAGTTACTCCAGCATTTTGTGTCTACCTTAGCCAGAATGATGCCTGGATCAGAGAGTGTGAGTGACAAGGAGAGTTTGGACACACTTGGTTTGTTTCCCCTGGAGCATTGGGTCAGGAAGTCACGTTGCTGCTTTATCGGACTTTGGTTCTGCCGCATCCATACAGAAAGGGTGTGAAGGCTTTGGAAAGGCTGTATAATTGACTTTGCCATAAACGTAGATGGGTTGGGGAGTAAGACCCTAGTGTGCAAGATAGTGCGAGTGAACAGGGATCGCTGGTCAGCGCGGACCCGGTGGTCCGAATGGACTGTTCCCACACTGTATCTCTAGTCTAAGAAAAAAATGACTGGGACAGGGTGGGCGCAGAGAGAACTTTCTGTCCAGAGTTTAACCTGAGCAAGTGTGAGGTGGTGCACTTTGGGAGGTCAAATGTAAAGGGGAAAATTACAATGAACAGCATTGATGTACAGAGGGATCTTGTGGTCCAAATCCATTACTGCCTGACACTGGCAACATGCGTAGATCGAGTGGCAAATAAAGCTTTGTACAGTATGTTTGCTTTCATTGTTGGGAGCAGTGAGTATAAGAGTCAGGAAGTCATGATTCAATTTTATAGGACTTTCGTCAGGCCGCATTTAGAAATCTTGGAAAATAGGTGCAGGAATAGGCCATTCGAGCCAGCGCCGCCATTCAATATGATCATGGCCGATCATCCAAAATCAGCACCCCGTTCCTGCTTTCTCCTCATATCCCTTGATTCCTTTAACCCTAAGAGCTAAATCTAACTCCCTCTTGAAAACATCCAGTTAATTGGCCTCCACTGCCTTCTGTGGCAGAGAGTTCCAACTCTTCACAAAGTGTTGGAACAAGAGTGTGAATCCAACAGATTCACAGCTCTCGGTGAAAATGTTTTTTTCATCTCAGTCATAAATGGCTTACCCCTTATTCTTAAACTGATCCCTGGTTCTGGACTCCCCCAACATCGGGAACATTTTTCCTGCATCGAGCCTGTCCAATCCTTTTAAGAATTTTATATGTTTCTATCTGATCTCCTCTCATCGTTCTAAATTCCAGTGAATACCAGCCCAGCCGACCCATTCTTTCAACATATGACAGTCCCGCCATCGCGGGAATTAACCTGGTGAACTTATGCTGCGCTCCCTCAATTGCAATAATGTCCTTCCTCAAATTAGGGGATCGAAACTGCACACGATACTCCAGGTGTGGTCTCACCAGGGCCCTGTACAACTGCAGTAGGACCTCCTTGCTCCTAAATTCGAGTGTTGTGTGCGGTTTTGAAAAGGTTTTGGAAAGGTTGTATAAATTACTTTGCCATAATCGTAGACGGGTTGGTTAGTAGGTTTGCAGGTGACACCCAGTTTGCTGGGGTCGCTGACTTTGAGGAAGGCGCTCAAGGTATACAGCGGGTTATTGATCAGCTTTGGAAATGGGCAGAGAAACGGCAGTTGAAGTTTAATCCAAGCAGTGTGAGATTTGCACTTTGGGAGGTCAAATATAAAGGGATAATACAAGTGTACAGTAAATGGCATGACCCTCAATAGTATCGATGTACAAAGGGATCTTGGCGTCCATGTCCATAGCACGCCGACTGTGTCAACACACGTAGAAAGACCCATCAAGAACAATGTGGAGACTTCGGAAAGGGCGCAGGTTTACCAGAGTGATGCCTGGATTAGAGGGTGTGAGCTACAGGGGGAGGAGGTTGGACAAACCTGGATAGTTTTTGTTGCAACGTCGGAGATTGAGGAGAGCCCTAATACGAGTATATACTGAGAGGCGCAGATGGAGCAGACAGTCAAAGCCTTTTTCCCAGGATGAAAATGTCAAAGACTAGAGGGCGTAGCTTTAAGGTGAGTTTGGGGAAAAGTTTAAAGTAGATGCGTGGAACAAATTTTTACACAGAGGCTGGTGCGTGCCAGGAACACTATTTCATCTGCCAGGGGTGGTGGTGAAGGCAGATGACATAGTGATATTTAAGAAGCATTTAAGTCGGCACATGGATATGTGGGGAATGAAGGGATATGGATCACGTGCAGGCAGAGGAGATCAGTTTAACTTGGCATCATGTTTAGCACGGACATTACGGGCTGAAGGGGCCTGTTCCTGTGCCGTCCCAAGGAGGAGCTTATCGTTACGTGACAATGAGGCCATTCAGCCCATTGAATCCATTATAGCACCTGACCAAGAGACGGTGCTACAGGTGGGAAGGGTCTGAGCGGTTCACGGGCCGAGAGAGTCTGCGGGGAATCCTTCACGCGTGACGCCTGGACCCACTCTGTTCTCCTTCCCCAGGCCCGCCGCTGTCCAACCTGAAGGTTCTTCTGGTGGGGAAACTCTCGAAGAACAAGGAGGAGCTGAAGAACCTGGTGGAGGAGATGGGCGGCAAGACTACTAACTCTGCGAGCAAGGCCCAGCTCTGCGTCAGCTCCCAAAGTACGTAGCTGCCCGCGTCTTGTCAGTCCCTCTGCGCCTCGCCCCAATACCTGTCCATGATGTTTGCGATGGGGCGATGTGGAGGCAGCCTCACTGTGCCTGATCCCTTTTGTTTTAAATCTAAAATGCTTTTATTCAATTATACACGTACATGGTAACAAACACCAGGCCTCCAGAGTCCCCGTGGTCACTGCGAGCTCCCTCTCCAGGGACCCGCCACTGTGTCTGACCCTTTATTAATTTTTTTAAATACAGAACGCTTTTAATTAAACACAAAACATGATCAAAGACTGCCTATATTGGCTGTTTACAAACAAACAGTTATCAAATTAAAATATCGCCAACTTTATCAATAATACACTCTACTCCCCGCGGCACCACATTCACGAAGGCCTCCAGAGGTCCCTGTGACATTGCTTGTTCCTCTCCCAGGGACTTGCACGCACAGACGAGCCCAAAAAAGGGCAGGCAGCCGATGCTAAGGTCCCCTGTGCGACCGTATGACTCCCGCTTGCACTGGACCCGCGAATGGCCATCTTGGCCAGGCCCAGAGCAAACCGACAGGGAGCCCTTTTTTTTTTTTTTTTTTTGTTTACAAATGCTTTTATTTAAACCAACAAGTACAAAACAGTAAAACATCAGAGAATGCCTATAGTGCCATGTTACAAAACAAAGTTCTCAAATAAAAATATTATCATTTTTATCAATAAGCCATTCGAATCGACCACCAGCGGGAGACCAGCGTTCAATTCACGAAACCTCCACAGTCCCCGTGGACACCGCGAGTTCCCTCTCTAGGGACACGCGGGCACGGACGTAACCCCACCACCCCGAAGAAGGGGCAGAGGCAGCCCCGAGACTGGCTTGCGGCGGGGCCGTTCGACTCTGCCCGCTGCTGGACCCACCGATAAGAATTGGGCCATCTTGGCCAGCCAGGCCCAGGAGCAAAAACAACCCGACAGAGAGCCCTGGGAGTGGTGCAGAGTGGTTGCTTCACTCTGTATCTGACCCCTTTTCTTTTTTCTTTCCACAAATTAAATTTTATCCTCCTCTTCTATTTCATGAGCACATACAAGTACTCTGGAACGGATCAATACTGCCAAACCGACCAGTTAAAAAACAAAATCCATCATCAATCAATTGTCAAATTATAAAATGGTATTCATTCGTAAGCACGACGCGTTACTGGACTCCCCGTGGCACCAGGCTATTACTGTAACTAACGCATTCCCAGTTGGAGGTCCCTTCAGGGGGAGAGTTGTGTGACAACTGGTTTTTTCCCCGACAGAGGAGGTGGATCAAGATGAGCAAGAAGAATGGAGGGTGAAGGCGCCAATGTCAGGGTAGTATCCGAGACTTCCTCCTGGACCTGCAGGACCTGCGGTTCGGGGAAGGGGCTTCCCGGACCTGCTCTCCGGCGCACGCCATCTCCCCCTGGGGCGCCGAGGTTCTCCCGAGCCGCCGCTGGGCCGCCGCCACCGTCGCGGGCCAAATCTGGCCGGGAACAAG
This sequence comes from Okamejei kenojei, assembly GCA_035221665.1. NCBI lineage: Eukaryota > Metazoa > Chordata > Chondrichthyes > Rajiformes > Rajidae > Okamejei > Okamejei kenojei. Next base: position 116,025,325 of record CM069135.1, on the reverse strand, counting down.
CCAGCATAGGAATGCCAGCAGCAAGGTCAACAGGAGGAAGTGAGAGGGGAGGGGGGGCGGGTCGCCGGGGGTCAGGGGGCGGAAATAAGATGATGGAGTGGAATTAGGGGCCGTTGGGCCCATCAGTCCACTCTGCTGGCCATTCAATCATGGCGGTCTTTCACTCTATCCACTCCCCTTCTCCCTCCTAACCCATTCTCCTGCCTTCTCCCCACAACCCCCTGAACTTGTACTAACAAGAATCTATCTATCTCACTGAAACTTTGCCTCCACAGCCTCTGTGGCAAATAATTCCACAGATTCACACCACAGGGGCAGGGTCCAGCAGGCCTGGGCTGGAGGTTTGGGGGGGGGGGGGGGGGGGGTGGGGGCCCCCAGTGTGGGTTTGTGGGCTGGGGGCTGGTTAGAAGTCAGTATGTCCATGAAACCCACAAATCTCCTGCTTTGACTCTCTGGCCCGGTGCCACTTCCGACCCAGCAAACTTTGCCTCTCAATGGCTGGGGGAGAGTGTGTCTGGACCTCCTCAGTGCGCTGGCGAGTGTGGCCCATGTTGCGGGTTTCAGCAGAGGCCCCAGCGCCCCCGCGTCAGGCCCGAGCTGACGGGCAGGCAGAGTAGGCCCCAGGTCTTGGTCATGACTGTCCAATAGAATACCTCTCTCCTCCACAAACCGAAAAACCTCCCCTGCTGCATCAATTCTCTGATTCCTGCCCACGCTTGTCTTACTTGCCCACGCCAAACCCAGTCCCTGCCTTGAGATGCCAAAGGTTCAATAGCAGGCCCCAGCTGAGGTACCTGGGTAAGTTTTGTATTTCTTTCTTTTTTTTCCCCTTCCTCTCTCCTAATCCACAATAGATCCTAAAGAAGAGTATGGCTTTAATTGTGGTGTTCCGGGGTTTTCCGGTCCGGTCCGGCGGGAAGTTGCGGTTTCGGAGTTCGGCGGCCCACAAGCAATGTATCTAGCCAAACAAACAACGAAAAAATTGTACAACGTTATCTGTGCACTGTGGACGGTTTGAATTGTCATTCATGTTGATGTTCTTCTCTTCTCTTTTTCTTCTTCTTTGACTGGTTTGAAAATGCAAAGGCACTATCTCCTCCTCTCCCCCCCCCCCCCCCCCGCCTGCCACATGATTCGATCCCTCCGTTCCTTCAGCCATGGAAGCTTCTTAACACCATTATCGCAATCTGCCACCCCCACCACCCCTGGCATCGTGTGCCAGGCACCCACCACCCTCTGTGTGAAAAAACCTGTCCTCTCACCATGAAGCTATGGCCTCTTGTGTTGGACATTTCCACCCTGGGGGAGAAGGTCTTGACTCTCTACCCTATCTATGTCTCTCAAACCTATATCAGGCCTCCCTGCAACCTCCGATGCTCCAGAGAAAAAAGGCTGTCAACCTCTCCCTGTGGCTAATACTCCCTAACCTGTGGTCATGTAAGATGTCCCCTGACTGGGAGAGACTCCAGGACAGTTTTGTCCCTCCCACGGACTCATCCCGATCCCCTTCCCTCCCCCTCCTGCAGTTCTGGCCAGTCTGAAAGAAAGATGAAGGGACGGTGAAAGGAGGTGGAGCCGTGGACCCCGATTCGGGAGGTGGGGGGCAAAAATCCAGGCCCAGGCTCCGGCCTGTGGGGTCACGGGGTCACTGCCCGAACAGGGACGGGGCCATGGTTGTTGGCCCTTCCTTCGCTTTTTTGCTGGCTAAAGACAGGAGAGACCACTGAAAAACTGCCACCCCACTCGTCCTCCCCAGCTTTTCCAGAGACCCGGGTTCCAGCCCCCCGAACCTCGGGTGCTGTCCCGTGTGGGAGTCTTGCAAACTTTCCTCAATGTGATCCGCGTGGGTTTGCTTTGCTCCGTTTTTTTCATGGAAGTTTTTAAAAAAAACAGCGCAAGGACACTTGCTCTTTCGACACACAACTTGTCCATGTGCCGACCAAGATGTTACCCATCCAAGTTGCCCATGTTTGGTCCATGGTAATTTTTTGGTTGGCATGGAACCTTCACAGTGAATGGCAAGGAGCCTTCGGGAGGGTTGTGGAGCAGAGGGATCGAGGAGTGCAGATATATAGTCCCTTGAAAGGGCATCAAGGTAGACCGGGGTGGTCAAGAAAGCCTCTCGGTACAATTAGCCATCTTCAGTCAGGTATTGAGATAGAAGCTAGACATCATGTACCATTGTACAAACTGTTGGTTGAGTGGCCACATTTGGGAATATTGTGGACTATGTTATAGGAGAGATGCGGTTCAATCTGAAAGTGTGCCAGGGCAAATTTACGAGGATGTTTGCCAGACCCCCCGAGGGCCAGAGGGGAGGGTCGAGCAGACTATGACTTTTTATAATTCCTTGGAGCTTAGGAGGATGAGGGGTAAATGGTATAGAGGGTGTAATTATTGAAGGGAATGCAGATATTCTTTGCCTCCAGAGTAGGCAAATCAAGAACGAGAAGGCAGAGGGGGCTTAAGATGAAGGGGAAAGATTTGATAGAAAACCCGAGTTTGAAAACGTTTTCACTCTGAGAGTGGCGGGTACATGGAACGACTCTGCCAGAGCGAAGGTAGTTGAGGCAGGTATATAAACAACCTTTGAAAGATAAAGGACAGGTACGTGATAGGAAAGGTTTCGAGGGATATTGGGGGCGAAATGGAAATGCGGGCCAGTGGGAAACGAGTGTAGATGGGGCATCTTGGTCGGCAACCGACAGTGGGCTGAAGGGCCTTTTCCGTGCTGGTGACGCAGTTGTTTTGGGGCTGTGGTGGGGGAGTGTGGTTGTGAGTCCTCCGGGCGAGGGTAAGGAGACGGGAGGTGCGGTGTGGGCGAGACACGCGTGTGTGAGGGGGCGGGCGTACAGGACGGTGTGTACGGTCGGATGCAACGCGTGAGGGGACACTGCGAGCGCAAAGACTAACGTTGATTGGGGGGGGGGGGCAAAAAAATAAAAAAAAATGGCTTGATGGGAAGGCGGTGGGTACATGACGGGCCTTTGGTGAGGGCTGGGAGGTCGGGGGGGGCGGGGGGGGACGGGGGGGGGGGGGCGGGGGGGGGGGGTCGGGGGGGGGCCCTCGTCCCCTCCAGTCTGGAGAAACGGCCACGTGCTGGAGCAGGGCGGGCAGGGATTCCTCAGCGCCACGCCTGGGCCTGTCGACATCACCGCGGTCACCAACTCCTACGAACAAAAGCTGCAGCTGCTGGAAGGATGACAACAGGAAGAGGTGGCACCGGGACCCTGGGGAAGCCCCGTACCCCCCCCATGCAGGGGCTACAGCTCAGGTGGGGGGTTGAGGACTCAAAAGGAAGAGAGATGCCTGATTGTGAGCACAGGTCCACCGCTGATTTCTCCGGAGCACCCTTGGTTCCAGAGCCATGCTGGTTTACCGTTTATTGTGCAGTCGTCGCGGGCCCTCCCGAGATGAACCTTCCGGCACGGGGAACAGTCGGGCAGGGACCAGGATACCGCCGCCCCAAAGTCGGCACCCGCCGGGCCAGTGTTTCCAGGGACCCCGCTCGTAGGGTGGAAACGTTCAAGTGGTTACCCGCGCCGATCGGACTGCGGAATCCCACGAGGATTATTTGAGGTCTGCCCGCCCGCAACCACCCAGGTGCCACATTTCCGGGGGGAAGGGGGAGGGGGTGTACACAGTGCCTCGTAATTTTTTGTCCCGGAATAAAGGAGGTGCCGGGGAATAGCGGTGACGGACCTGTAAATAAAGATGGGCTGACAGCCAGAACTTTTCCTTCCCCAGAGTGGAAACGTCAAAAGCTAGAGGGTATCGCTTTAAGGTGTGAGGGACAAACGAATACCCATGCGAAGATGGCCTGGCCCTAGGGTTTTTTTTTTTGCCCAGCTGGCTGAGGTGGCGGCAGCAGGTGGGTGTGGGGAAGTTGGGTGCCATGGGGCGGGGGGGGGTGGGGATGTTTGGGTTCCGGCCCTCGGGTACCCCATCGCCTATTAACCCACCCCCCCCCCCCCCCCCCCCCCCTCTCCCCCCACAGGTTCTGGGTGTTCCGCTCCTGGGGCCGTGGGCACCACCATCGGGGCAACAAGCTGGAGAAGATGTCGTCGCGGGAGCAACGCGGTCGGAGGGGGGCGCACGTCCTGGGCCTGTACGAGAGAAGACGGGCAACGCCTGGCAGTCCAGCAAATTCAACCAAGTACCCCAACAAGTTCTTTCTAAACACCCGCTGGAGGATCGACTACGGGGCAGGTGGGTTGGAACCACCTCCCCTCCAAAAAAAAAAACAAAACAAACCCCCCCCCCCCCCCTCACAACCAACCTCCCTGTCTCAGCCTGGCCCAGCTCACACCCGCATGTGCCGTGCCCCCCCCCATCTCCCTGGCCCTCCTCCGACCCATCTCCCGTTTCCGGTCCCCCTCTCCTGCCCCATCCCCTGCTACTACTTTACTCCTTAACTTTCTTACTTACTCTCTACTGCTACTACTTTAACTTTAACTGCCCGCTCCCGCGCCCGGCCCCAAGCTTTCCCCCCATCCCCAACAGACAGCTCTGAAAGCCTTAGAATCACAGTTGGTCACCCCATTTGCCGCAGTTTTCTGTCCTTGTCTCGCCCCATTACAAGGACAAGAGTGGAGGCTTATTTCGGAAGGAGGGAGTTTACAAGAACGCTTTTAATGCCTGGATTAGATGTGTATGAGCTACAGGGAGAAGGTTGACGGACATGATTGTTGGGGGAACTGATAGAACTATTTAAAATTATGAAGGCTAGAATAGGGGAGGAGGAGGCGTTCAGAACCTTTTTTTCCTTTTCTTTCCAGCTTGGAAATATCAAAAAACCCAGAGAGGCACACACACGCTTAAAGAGAGAGGGGCAAAGTTGAAAAGAGATTGCGGGGGCAGCAGTTATTTTACACAGAGGGTGTGGGGGCCTGAAGAAACGCAGCTGCCAGGAGGTGTGGTGGTGGAGGCAGATAACGTTTTAAGAGAGGCTTCAGAATAGGACTCATGGATATGGATCGCATGTCGGCAGAGGTGATTAGTTTAATACTAGAGGAAAAGGAGTCGGGTTTAGCACAGATATTGTGGGCCGAAGGGCCTGCTCCTGTTCTGTTCTAAGAATTCTGTGACTGCAGCCGATTAGACATGTTAGTTTGTAGGAGAGACGACAGTCTTGGATTGCTTTCTCTGGAGTGTGGGAGGTTGAGGGGGCGACCTGATGGAAGTGTGTACACACTGTAGATTGGGGCCTGTTCCTGTGCTGTACTGCTTCATGTGTGTGAGAGGGATGCTCGTGTATGAGGTCAGTGATAGTACCGACTTAAGGGGCCAAGTGGCCAGCTCACCCGTCTCATCCCTCGTCTCGCTCTCTCTCCCCAAGGACGAGGAGGCGGTGAAGAAGCTGACGGCCAGCTCGGGCTCCAGGTCCAAGCTGGAGAAAGCAGTCCAGGAACTGATCCGCACCATCTTCGATGTGGAAAGCATGAAGAAGGCCATGGTGGGTTCGAGGTACAGGGGGGGGGGGGGGGGAGGGGGAGGGGATGGGGGAGAGGGGGGCAAAGGGAGGGGTGCGGGAGTGGGGGGATGAGGGAGAGGGGAGGGAATGGAATTTTGGGGGAGGGAAGAGGGGCAGAGGAGGGTGTGGGGGGTGTTGGGGGGGGAGGGTGAGGGGGGGTGGGGGGGAGGTGAGGTGGGTGGGGTGGGGGGGGGGAGAGGGTGAGAGAGGGGGTGGGGGGGGAGAGGGTGAGGGGTGGGGGGAGAGGGTGAGGGGGTGGGGGAAGAGGGTGAGGGGAGTGGGGGGGGGAGAGGGGAAGTTGGGGGGGGGGGGGAAAGAGGGGGCAAGTGAGAGAGAGAGGGGGGTGGGGGGATCGTTCGGCAGCTGGGGGGGGAGAGGCAGGGAGGGGATTGGATCAGCTGGGGCAGAGTGAGGGGTGGGGGGGGAGAGGGTGATGGGGTGGGGGTGGATAGTGAGGAGCTGGGTTGGGTGGAGGAAGATGGGAGGGGAGGGGAATAAGAGGGGGGGGCAGAACGTGGAGGGGGTGGGGGGGAGAGGTGAGGGGGGTGGGGGGGGCGAGTGAGGGATGGGGGTAAAGAGGGGCCGAGGGAGGTTGGGGATGTGTGGGGGGGGGAGAGTGAGGGGGTGGGGGGGAGAGTGAGGGGTTGGGGGGGGGAGAGGTGAGGGGTGGGGGGGGAGAGTGAAGGGGTGGGGGGGAGAGGGCTGAGGGGGGCGTGGGGGAGAGGTGCGGGGGTGGGGGGGCGGGCGAGTAGAGGTGATGGGGGGGGCGCGTGCACGGTGGGGTGGGGGTGAAAAGGGTGGGTGCAGAGGCCTGTGTGGGGTGGGGGGGGGTGGGAGTGAGGGGGTGGGGGCTAGTGGAGGGGGAGGGGGGGGGGGGGGGGGGGGGATGGGAGGTGGGGGGGGGAGTGTGGGGGTGTGGGGGGGAAACGGTACAGCATCAGTGAGGAAATGGATACAAGGGGAGACAAAGGTGGATGAGGAGCGTGTACAAACAGAGGAGGGCTGGGGAGGTGGGTGGTGGAGGAAGTTTTTATAGAATGTGTGGGACGGTCGGGTACACGAGTGACTCTGGTTTATTATTGTCTTTTTCTGTGTGTGCTATACCGGGATAACATGGGAAAACCCTGTGTGCCAACCCTGCACAACTTTCGTGGATAGGGGGGAGGGGGCGAGAAGCCTTATGGGGTGGGACAAGCGTAGAGGGGCCTCCTGGTTGGCATGACAAGGTTGGGATGAAGGGCCTGTTAACTGTGCTGTATGAACTCTGACTTAAGTCATGGCTAATTAAATCACACTAATAGAACACATGATTATCCCCAATCCAACTAATAAGAGTCACAACTAGACAAACTGCGGGAACGGGTGGCTTCCGGCCGCCCAAACCTTGGCGCGTCGCTTGGTTCTGCTTCAACAAGAGGCCGAGCGAGGTGGGGCAGGCTGGGACTTTAAATTTTCCTTGGAGGCTGAGGGTGCGATCCGTTATAGAGGTGTGTGGAATCATCAAACACATCAATGAGGGGTGGAGTTGCTGCCTTACCAAGCGAATGGCATAGCGATACTAGCGCCATAAGACCCTGGTTCGAATGTCCTGACTACGGGTGCTGCTGCTCGTACGGAGTTTGCAACGTTCTACCCCGCATCTGGAGAAAGAAATTGAATGAATGAATAAAGTTTATCATCGGCCACCCCAAGTATGTACAAACTTACAAAGAATGTTGTGCCCTTGGTGCTTCCGCTCGCGAGTAACAACACGACACACAGTAAGACAATGAAGAATAAAACATTATAGTTTAAAACATGCGAATGAAGTAACATATAAGAGCAACAGGAGAATTTTTGGGTTATTGAGAGGTTTTCCCCTCCGTGTGGGTTTTCTCCAATCTTCGGTTTTCCTCTCACACTCCATAGACGTCAGGTTTGTAGTTTAGTTGATCCTTGGGAAAATGTTAAAAAAAAGGGAAAATTGGTCCCTTGTGGTTGTAGTGTTAATTATGCAGGGATCCCCAGCTGGGGTTTCAGCACGGATTCCCGGTGGTGGGGGGGGCGGGGGGGGGGGGGGTGCCGGAAGGGCCTGTTTCTTCTTGCTCTGTCGTAGTCTAAACTAAAACGATTAGGGTGGAACGGACACAGTGGTTTATAAGCAACCTCCCCACACCCACCAAGTAGGAAATCAAGACACCAGAGATAAAGTTTTAAAAAAAAGAAGAGGGTGGGTGGTGTGGAATGAGGTGGTTGAGGCAGGTACGTAATAACAGTTAATAAGATACCTGGACAGGTACATGATATAGGATCAGTTTAGAGGGATATGGGCCAAAAAAAATACACGGGTCAATGGGGCAACTCGGTCAGCAATTAGGTTATTGGGGCTGAAGTCCTGTTTCCATGCTGTGTGACAAAAAAAACAAAAACAAAATTAGACATAAGGGGGAATGGGGGAGGCAGATGGTGGGCTCCTGGAGCCTGGGGTGAAAGGTGTTCCATGTGTTTTTGTTGTGGGGGGTGGGGGGGCGGGGGGGGGGGGGGGGGGGGGGGGGGGGGGGGGGGGGGGGGGGGGGGGGGGGGGGGGGGGGGCCCTGGTCGACTGTCGAAGGTTCTGAGTGGGGGAGGGGGAAAAGGGATGAGGGCGATCGAACGTTGCGGAAGGGCCGGGTCCATCACTATGTTTTCTTTCCCCCCCCGG